>CM042142.1:84759120-84780539 GCA_023376005.1 Doryteuthis pealeii | reverse complement strand
AAGAACTCAGTCTACCCTATTTACCCATAGCTGGAGGGAGAGCAGGTGGGTGCATACTTTTCCCAAGGGTATTAGCGCTATGTGAAATGTAGACAGCCTAGTCTAGGATTTGAATTCGGGTCGACGAGTACATTTTCTACGACTAGCCAATACACCACGCGCCTTCATTGTCCTAAGGGTATAAGTCCGAAAATGATCGCAATACCACGAGTCGATTTCGAACACGTTTAATATTACTACAATGTCGTAGTTTAACACGTTAGCCACTACCCCACACGGAATCTCCCGCCTCGTAGAAGAACAGTAGTGGCACTATTTTAATCCATAGCAGGGAGGGTGAGGGGATTCATACCTTTTTCAAAGGTATTAGTCCGAAAATGAACGCAATCCTGAGAGAGTACAAGGAGAGTCAGCTGAAGATATAATTGGAAGAGACACTTTCAAATCAAATACGGACATTCATGCGTAGAGAGAGGGGCATACCAAACTTGTGGAATGAAATCAAAATAACAGATGGATATTTACAGTTGAAGGAACCAATGCATATTTTATGCGGAATTACTTTAATCAGCAGGCCATTATGTATTCTGGAATATGCCGAAAATACCCTTCAAAATAATCAATGAATCCATAAAAGAAAACGTCCTTACACCTTAGACGCCATCTTTTATATAACATAATTAAAAAAAGGCTCCATGAAGGGCGTTGTGTAATGGTTATTCTCGTAGTAAATGAACTCATAAACCCGAGTTCAAATCCAGGACGAGGCTGTTTGGATTTTCACGATGTTTAATTTATAAATATCTTGCCATAAAAATGTTTACCATATATACATATATCATATTAAAACTTACTTTGGCTGATACTCATTCAATATATATTTGTTTTTTTTTGTACTCAAGTGTCGTTTTGAGATACAACCTATCACACACATTTACATACAGGCAAATATAGAGAAGCCCACAGCCGTTTTCTCATTATAAATAAGATTGGAAGAGGCTGTTTGCATTTCACATAGCTCCAATATCATCGGAAAAGGTATGAATTCAACTATTTTCCATCCAATTATACGTAAATATTAGGCAGACTAGGCTATTAACCTTGGTTAACCAACCAGTCTAGGAGAAGAAAAAAATTCTGAATTCAAACGTGTTAAAATTGAAATTGATTTTGGATCACATCATATTTGTGTGAAAGGGTTGATATATATATATATATATATATATTATATTATATATATATATATTATATATAATAAGATGTGTTAAAAAGTATCGATATCTTTTGTACTTTTTGACACACCTTGTATTCTGAAAAATTAACGTTCCATTCATTGTTCATTTCTATCTTGGTAAATACAGCTTCAATCTCGAAACTTTATGACACACCTATATATACTAGCAAATATATGCACCCTCTGGGTGCAAGTAATTAAGTTTTAATATAATAAAATATCATATTAAATTAGAAAGGTTAATGAAACTGAATAGAATGCAGATAAAAAGATTTGGAACAGAGGGGGTATGATTGAAAATAGAACAACTTTGAAACTAACTCTTCCATCATTTTCCCTTACTCCCGTCTTTCATTGGTAAATTTTCCTAATTTAACTATGCAGTTAAAATAGGAAGTAAAGAATAATATTACAGTTATTTCTTCTTGTTAAGGGATTTCTTTTAAGATTTATTCCTGAGATTTTTGCTCATATTCAATAAGATAAAACCAAACAATTAGAAATCAATAATATTAAGCACATATTTATTAAAATCAAATTTTTAATATCAATATGCAAATTAGCCTTCCATTTACACTGTAATCCACTATTTTGTTGTATATATAAATACAATTGCATATTATTAGTATGTAGATATGGTCAACAGTCTTAATGATGTAACACAATTTTATTAATAATTAAAGTTTGAATAAAATCAAATCATGGAGAATGTGATGTAAATAACTAATGGAATTGTAACTTGAATAGTAATATAGTTTCGGTTACAGACAGAAAAACCCACAGTCTCCATTATAATAAGATATATGTATATATATATATATATATATATATATATATATATATATTCTTACTAATTATAATAACGATACAAACTGGCTTCTTAGGATTTTTCTGATTTAAATTTTCCTCATTTAAATTTTCTAGTAATATTGAACATGAGACAATCTCAACTTGGCACGCATTAATACTCTAATAATCAAACAAAACCTTATACTTAAACACGAATACCAAGCACAAACATTCATACGCAGATACACGCGTAGATGTGATCATGACGGCGCGCTTTTTACGTGTGTTTATGTCAACATATAAAAAAAAAGTAAAGTCGTCGGGCGGCCTAAATTCGGTATCAGCCAGTCAGCGACGGAGTCTATCCCCTTTTCACTAGCGCTAGAGAAAGGAGATTGTTTTGGCGTCTGAGTGAAGCGCCACCCTACCATCAGTCCTTACTTTACCGCACAGATCCCTGTGCTACTCATACGCTGAGTTGGCGAGACCGGTATCGAACTAGAACCTTGTGGTTTCTAGCCGAATACACACACGTAAATAATATACATATGCATATAATGCCTCTGGGAATAATGGCAATGAAGGAGTACTCCATACTCTCCAAATCTCAAAACTGGAACCTCGACATCATATGATGAGTTTAGTGCATACCCAGGAAACCCCAAAAAGTGGTTTCCTGTGTATGACACTAAACATCTACCCACCTCTTTTCAGTGGGTAGATGTTGGTCATACGTCTCTGCAGGGAATACAGTCAACGTATTATAAGCCCCACGGGCAGGGCGGTTTCTGATTGGGGCGTATTGATTGTTATATTTAGAACAATATAAAAGAATGGGTGGGGGAGAAAAATCTCAGCTTGGGTTAGTGAATGAAGATCTATGAGAACATAGATGTGATAGAGCCAATCACGTACCGTGAAGTTACGAGGACATATTTTCACCTATAACACCTATGAGCACTATGGGCACAATGTCGATTTCAGTTTTTATTTTGTTTCCATATCGTTGCCTATCGCATAGCTATTTGTACTGACTCCGAATGGGAAAACAAAAAAGTTGGGTAATCTTGAACTTTAAGTGACTAAATTCTTACAATAAAATTACAATTTAAGGAATGAGAGAAGGGAGAAGAGAGAGAAAGAACAAAAGAAGAGAAGAAGGGAAAGAGAGACAGAGACAGACAGAGAAATTGACCAAAGAATTTTTGATAATCTTGAACTTTAAGTGACTAAATTCTTGCCATAAAATTGTACTTGCGCATTATTTGAAATAAACAAAGGGACTTAACTCTCATTGCTTTGAGAGATAAGTCCTTTTCAAACTTAAATGAAAGTTAAGTCCCTTTGTTCTTTTTCCGAGAAGAAGCTTGTAAACAATGGCAGCCATCTTTGATTCAACGTAATTTTCCCGGAGAAAACACGACGCTTTTCAAATCCATTTCAATGCATGTTTATAACTTCAAAATATCATAAAATGTTTTTTTTAATAAGAATTAAGTTCATTTCAAATAATGCGCAAATACAATTTATGTTCATCTATTTTCCCTCCTTGAATAATAAAATTGTTGTGTATTTCTTCCTTCAAAAGCTGCCAACTCTATTCGTCTTTACGCACTTAGTTGGTGACGATGAAAATATTAGAAAAAATAGATAAATAGATAATATGCATATGATTACATTTAATAAAAATCATTAGTATATATATATATATATATATATATATATATATATATATATATATATATATATATATGTGTGTGTGTGTGTGTGTGGTGTGTGTGGTCTATAGTTGTTTAGTTTAATGGTTTTCACTCAACAAATGAATATGCCACTTCACAAGTAAATTGGACACACACACACACACACACACACACACACACACACACACACACAATTATATATAATAAATATACATTAGTTTTTGTATATATAATTAATTACATGGATGCTTACATATCATATTAAATATATATACAAATATATATATAATTATATTAAAAATATGTACAAATATAAAATATATATATATATAATATATATATATGTATATATATATATATATATATGTATGTATGTGACATCCTCCTGCGGAAGACAGCACATGGGCATGCCAGAGTGGGGCGGTCAGCCAAGACGTACATTGACAAGCTCTGTACGGATACTGGATGCTGCGTAGAGGACCTCCCAAGAACAATGAGTGATAGGCTGGAGAGAGATTGTCATGGATATCCGTGATAATAGCGCGGCATGATGATAATAATAATTATATGAGTTTTTCCCACCAACATTTACTGAAGGTCTTTCAGTGGAGACTGAGTGACAATAAGTTTCATTATTATTATTATTATTATTATTATTATTATTGAAGATTTTGTTTTATGAAGTGTTTATAAAAATGTTTTTGCAACTAGGAAAAAAAGAGAAAAAGTATAATATAACACACATAGCTGTCTTTTCCGTTTCATAAGTTTTTTGAGTGTCGTCTGGAAATCTAATTTATGAAACCACTGAGAATGGCGACCATATCTTTAGCTTATTTTTCTAACGAGATGAGATTTTGACGCTAAAAGCGATGAGCTAGAAATGTCAAACGAGCTGGTGTCTGGTGCCTGGAGTTTTGAGATGAAGATGTTTCATTATTCCACACGCTGGTTGTATTATTGACTTTGGCTTCGTTGATCTTGTTAGACTTTCGGCTCTCATCTAATGTTTACTGTTTGAAAATGGAAACAGATGATTTGTTTTCTTTCTATTGTTCCATAGATAGTTCAGGCTATCGTCTTTTTTCTCCTCTCAATAAGATCATGAGATCAACATCCCCAAAACGTTGATCTATTTTTGGCTCTCCACGATGCCACAATATGATCCGCACTGTCGACTAGGGTAGTAGAATACACTGACTACACCCCTGCTGAGGGACAAGATCCCTTTCTAGTGGGGTCACCTGTTAGTCATGGGTAGCCACCCGTGATACATAAGGACGGGATTCGGGTGGCTTAGCAGTTCATGACATGCAATAACCCTTTTTGGACCGTACGTAGGCTAGACGGGTAGTCGGAGTAACCCCTCCAATCAATCGGCTGGTTACGTCAAGCCCTAGCACCTATATGATTGTCCCAACTCTATTGTCCTTGTGGCAACCCCCAACCCTTTTTATCATATATGTGCTAGAAGGCTGGGAAGATTAGTGTCCTTGGTATGACGTTAAACTGCATCTAGTGGTGAAGTCACAATTCTGGAGCTCTGGGGAGTGTGGATTAACCCGTTATGACCATTACTCCCAGGTCCACTCTGACTCAAAGAGGTTAGGGTCTCATCTATGGGTTAAATAGATAAAAATGTATTAAAATGTGTTTAAAAATTCTCAACCAGAATGAATGCTGAAAAGCAAGACGAAAAAAAAAATTGACCTTGTGTCACATCCTGCTCGTGCGGGTTGGTATATATATATATATATTATATATATTATATATATAATATACACACACACACACACACATATTATATATATATATATATATATATAAACATACACACATATAACACATATCCACATACATATATTTTCACACACATACATACATACACACACACACACACATATATATGTAAGCATTATGAGAAGGCCAAAAATTATCAGGAGTAGTACCATTCAGTTCGGCAAATCAGTTGATTTTTGTTTAATTAATTAATTATTCCTCTTAATCAGCAAAAATCAATAACCAAATTTGTTGTGTATCTGAGTTATAGGGATTTTAAGGTATATGCAAGATTTCGAATCTGAGCGGCATATCTTTTCTGAGTTATACGTCGACACGTACACACCAAACTTTATTATTATATATATATATATATATATAAAATATATATATATATATATATATATATATATATATATATATATGATTTAGAATACTGTTATCATCGGGTCTTGGTGACTGTCAGTTACTCGCCTATGTAATCATCAGCTCTTGGTCTGGTGAATGTATAGGCGATAAACTTACAGTTACCAAGTACAATTGACTCTGTGTCTAAGCTATTCTGCAACAGGTTTATATGCGTTATCACCAATATTGAGCACTCTTTATTTATAGATATAGAAAACTACCTTATATATATATATATATATATATATATACTATATATATATACTTATATATATATATATATATATATATATATATATATATATATATATATATATATATATAGAGAGAGAGAGAGAGAGAGAGAGAGATTTGAGTTATAAATGAAGGAATAAAACGTAATTATTTATGAATGGTTCTGACTTCGTTCGAGCGTTTCAGTTTTTATATATTTTGGATATGTTAACCATAATCAGGGCAATATCAAGGAACGATGGCCCAAATTTATTTAGTTATCATCAACAGCGTTCTTTTTTTTTCAAAGTGTGTTCACGTCATGAGTTTATTCGAAATATTTTTTTCTAAAGAAAATGAATAACGTTCATTACAAACGATTTCTTATAAACTTTTCAAAACTTTACAAGAAATAAGAAATTCTACAAATATCCTTTAAAAGTAACCTAAACATGTAGACTAGAAAAATCTTTAAAAAAATTACCAATTTTTGAAGTTAAAATTATTTTATATTTTTTTAAAGATAAAATAAGATAACAGCAATTGTAAACATAACGAAGTTTATGAAATGTACCAGACATCAAAATATAACAAAACTATGGAAAGTAAGTATAATATATTAAATAAATATTCAAATCAATTTAAATAAGCGATATTGTAACAACTTAAGATCAATTAATTAAACTAAATAGGAGGTAGGCTGAAAGGACGGGCCAATACACACACACACACACACACACACACACACACACACACATATATATATATATATATATATATATATATATATATATATATATATATATATATAACGACACAAAGAAAAGAAGCGCGTCCATTTCTGAAAACTGTCTCTGAAGATAAAGGTTTATAATTGAATTCAAATACCATTAATCTATATATATATATTAATATATATATATATAAATATTTTATTATAATAATATATAATTGTATCAAAATTGCATTATATCAAGACACTTCCCACTTTATCAAGAGAATCGAACCAGCGACCACTGAGCCATCTGCACACCCAAACGGACATCACCGAATCATCTAGTCAATGGTAATTGCGCAGCAACTTAACCTGTATTTGTTTTGACGCCTTTCGCAGGATTACAGAGGACATAGCTACCTCCAGGGCAACGGCTTCCCAAGTCTGTTTGTGGTGTGGGTTGGTGGCCCAGGGAATAGTTTCGGGACTTCACTCTGCGGTCGCTGGTTCGATCTCTAGTGGAATAGATCGATGTATACACTGATGATGAGATCCAATATGGTCGAAACAGCTGTCCAGTTTTCAGCATGTTTCACACGGTGTTTATCTGGTTGTGGTAATTTGATATATATATATATATATATATATATATATATATATATATCCTAACATCAGTTACACATGCACACGCGCACGCGCGCACACACACACACACACATACACACACATACAGATATATATATATATATACATATGTGTGCGTGTTTAATTGATGTTAAGAATCTTTGATGGTTATATTAGAAGCATGGAAAAGTAATAATAATAATAATAATAATAAAGATTCAAAATGATGAATATTATCTTACTTTTAATCATAAACTTTGATATTTCGGACATACCTTTGTCCTTTTTCAAAAAATATGCTAAATTACTATTTTTTTGGAAATTTTGATATTCTCCCTAAGATCAAACGTTAGTTGAAAGGCCCCTCAATGTCTTTGATGTCGTTTTTATTAAAAGCAAAATAACATTCAGCATTTTGAATTTTTATTAATATAATATACTTTTCCATACTTCTAATATAATTACCAAAGCTTCCCACAATTCATTACATATATCTTTAAAAAAAGCTGTTGAAACATAACAAAGGTTACTAAATGATCAAGCAGAGGTTAGAAATGAAATTGAATCTTTATAACATTAACAAAACACAATACTCGCCAGTGGCGTGAAGAAGGAAACCTACTGCTAGTGGTATAAGACTACTGAGTCAGCATAATACTCTCATATTTATGATATTGGGACATACCCATTAATGTTCATAGGTAGGGTATATAACAAAAGCGTACATGGACTCTCTAACAACATCATATATATATAAGGTTCCTAGTTCGATACCGGTCCTCGCCAACTCAGTGTATGAGTAGCACAGGGATCTGTGCGGTAAAGTAAGGAGCTGATGGTAGGAGTGGCGCCCCACCTCAGACGCCAAAACAATCTCCTTGGTCTAGCGCTATTGAAAAGGGAATAGACTCCCTCACTGATTTGCTGATACCGATTTTAGGCCGCCCCGACGACTTTACTTACTTATATATATATATATATATATATATATATATATATATATATATATCAATGTGTATGGTTGGCACTATTATACTTGAAAGAGCAGTAGTAATCCAACGTACAGTGTTATTAGAAGAATGCTCAATATCTGTGACAGAGCGTTAATAGATAGATAGATAAATGAATAAATAAATAAAAGCCCAGTGTGAATCAAACTCACTAACAATGATCTGCGAATTTAGCATGCTAACATTTACACCACATGAGGTAACCTTACTTGCTAAGCTTAGTTTAGATTTGGCACAAGGCCAGAAATATGGGTGACAGTGAGAATCGAACTCACTAAAAATGGTCTGCGAATCTAACTTGCTAACCTTTACATCATATGAGGTGAATTTCCTCGCGTATAGTATTCAGAAACGTTTTCAATTCATAAGGATTCTCCTGTCCTTTGAAACTTACCTGTTTTTCATCGCATAAGAAGCCTTTACGTTATCAGGAAATAGGATTTCTCGTGAGCAATTAATTCTGTTGTATTGATAAGTAGACCTCAGGTGAGCCAAAACGATATCGTCGAATTAAAGAATCGTTTAGATCGTCAACCTGCATCACATCCGCGCGCACCTACACTCATCGTTTCGAATGTTCTCTTCATCTTTTGATGCTGAATGAGAAGAAGTTCCCTTACAACTGCAGATGGAACTCATTAATATCCAATTTTTCTGAAGATTTTAACGTCCAAATTTCCTGCTTGTCATATTCTTGATTTTTATTAAAACCCCAGGGATTAACCGAAAATTATCGCCCACACCCAAGTTGCGCAGCCATACAGTAGCACTGACTGCTGGAGAAGCAGGGACGAGCTCATAAGTGACGTTCTTCTATGGGAACCTACATATGGACACACCAGTGTAGGTTGGCCGGCAATAACCCAACATCAATGTACGGATACTGTATGCCGTGCGGAAGACCTGCCAGGAGCAATGACTAATAGGGATACGTGGTGTGTGCGTGTGTGTGTATGTGAGAGAGAGAGATAGATAGATAGATAGATAGAGAGAGAGAGAGAGAGAGAGAGAGAGAGAGAGAGAGAGAGAGAGAGAGAGAGAGAGGGGTCATAAAATCCGTGCAGTCATGATGATGATGATGATGATCTTTGGTTTAATAAAAAACATTATCATCGAATTAAAGAATTACAGAAAAAGTGGTTAAATCGAACTTAACGGACCTAAATTCCACCATCGCATGTCACCCCGCCGAAAGAAAAGAAAAATCAGGGAATTAACCGAATTTAATTAAATTTTCAGTGTTGATATATCAATGAATAAAAGATATAATGCACCAGTTATTTTATTTAATTTTATTTTAAATTTTACATTTTTTCAAATCAGTTAACTTTGAACCACGTATCTTTGAGGCGTAAAACAGATTCTCAAAGATACGTGGTTCAATGTTAATTGATCTGAATAAATGTAAAAGTTTTTAAATAAGATAACTGGTACATTATATATTTTATTCAATAATATATCAACACTGAAAATTTCATTAAATTCGGTTAATTCCCTGATTTTTGGTATTTTCTTTTTGTTTTGGCAGGGTGACATACGATGGTGGAATTTAGGTCCATTAAGTTCGATTTAATCAGGTTTTCTTTATTTAAAACTTGCTTCTGTGTACACATAAAAATTCTTCTATGAAATTTTACATGGTTGTCACTTCTCAGACCCCAAAGATTTGATGATAGACCTGTTCGATCCCATAGCTCTCTATTGGATTTTCCGCCATTTGGAATAGCCTCAAAATAAAATATTTTTGCGAGATTAAAATATATTTTTTGACATAAATCATTTCCCAACAATATTGAGTTTACACTTATGGAAATTCTTTTAAAAAATTGCTTCTTTTGAAAAAAAACCCCCAAACAACCCTTATTTATTGAATAACACTGGTACATAAATTTATACAAATTAGAAGTATGCTTCTAAGATATTCATCTTATGGTGAAGTTCAAATTTTGAAGCTCTGGGGAGTGTGGAGTACCCCTTCATACTCATTACTCCTAGGTCCACTTTTACCCTGAGTGGTAATACCCGTTAGGGTCCCCGTCGCCCAAAATTTGTTATATCCCAAGATGTAGGAATAACAAATGATAACAAAAACAGTGAAATATGTTTAATCTTATTATAATGGAGATTGTGTGTTTTTCTGTCTGTAACCGAAACTAATCGAGTCACAATTAACATAGTTATATACATCACATTCTTCATGATTTTATTTATATTTAAACCTCAATTATTAATAAAATTGCTTCACCTTTTTATTAGTGTTATCCATATCTACATAGTATTTACCGCGTACCCCACTTGTACGGGTCAGGCACAAAGTCCCTATTAACGTGGGACCACCCACAAACCGAAGCTCATGGGGTGGCGGGTGAAAAATTGCGTCGATCCCATCGGCATTCCCCCTCAAGGGGGGCGCCTCAGGCGCTGGGCAATAAACCCAGCCCCTTTAAATCGAGGGGGCAGGTTTTGCCTGGGGGATGGCCCCCTGGGATCGACGCCGTTAATTATAGCAATGGTCCAGAGGCCGAAGCCACTGTTGACCATATCTTTTATTTACCGCGTACCCCACATGTACGGGTCAGGCACAAAGTCCCTATTAACGTGGGACCACCCACGGCCGAAGC
This sequence comes from Doryteuthis pealeii, assembly GCA_023376005.1. Taxonomy (NCBI): domain Eukaryota; kingdom Metazoa; phylum Mollusca; class Cephalopoda; order Myopsida; family Loliginidae; genus Doryteuthis; species Doryteuthis pealeii. The sequence goes on along the minus strand of CM042142.1, from coordinate 84,769,446 downwards.
TCGTGGAGTGGCAGGTGAAAAATTGCGTCGATCCCGTCGGCATTCCCCCTCAAGGGGGGCGCCTCAGGCACTGGGCAATAAACCCAGCCCTGCCCCTTTAAATCGAGGGGGCAGGTGTTGCCTGGGGGGATGGCCCCCTGGGATCGACGCCGTTAATTGTATCAATGGTCCAGAGGCCGAGGCCACTGTAGACCATATCTACATACTAATAACATGCTATTGTATTTATATATACAAAATATAGCGGTTTGCAGTGTGAACGGGAAGGCTAATTTGCATATTGATATTAAAATGTGATTTTATTAAATATGTGCTTAGTATTATTGATTTCTAACTGTTTGGTTTTATTTTAATGAATATAAGCAAAAATCTCTTCAATGAATCTTAAATGAAATCCATTAACAAGAAAAAATAAGTGTAATTTTATTCTTTATTTCCTAATTTAACTAAATAGTTAAATAAGTAAAATTCAGCAATGTAAGACGGCAGTGATGGAAGAGTAAGTTTCATTTCTATTTTTCTATTATACCCCCACTCTGTTACATATCTTTTTATCTGCCTTCTTATTAGACTTTCTGATTTAATACGATATTTCATTACATTAAAACTTAAATACTTGCACCCGGAGGGTGCATATATTTGCTAGTATATAAAATATTTGTTTTATTTATTCTCACTGACAGGGAATACAGTGGAATGAGTTTGGATAAAGTTCAACTGTGTAATCCTGTGTGTTTTCATCACGTGGGGCCAAGTCCTTGTCTGTCTGACTCCCTTGCTTGTCAATTGAGATAACTCCCCCTAACATATATAAATAGAAAAAATGAGTTTGAAAAAAGAATTAATTAAATTTTGAATACCCATCAAAAATGAATAAAACAAAACGTCTTCGTCATAAAATAACCCAACAAGGGTTGACATACCGTAAAATCTAACCAGCAAACCAACCAATTTAATAAAATTAATTAAATAAGCTGAATAATAAAAATACTTTTTAATTTGCCTTGATAAACCAATAGAATCCGCAGCTGTGTTTTCTTTTTTGCTACTGGTTTTCCGCGGGAAGAATATGACGTCATTGAAATCCAAATATCGATTATTATCATTATTTTTTTTTTTTTTTCAAGAATGGCGAAAGGAGATGTATGGATGGGCAAGTGTAGATAAATATGAAAACAAAAGTCTTTATAAAAGCCACTTAGAAAAGCTCAAGAAAATAAGTGAAAATCCGGAAAGATTTTAATTTGAAATGACAGTGTAAATGTCCGCAGATGCCTGAAGCGTAAAAACAGATATTCTTTCCTCATAAAAATTAAATGTTTCATATATACAAGCACGTTTAATATATATATATATATATATATATATAATATATATATATATATATATATATATATATATATGTGTGTGTGTGTGTGTGTGTGTGTGTATGTATATATTTTTTTCTTTATACAGCTGGTTGTCTATCCATATATATATATATATATATATATATATATATATATATATATGTATTTATGCATGATTGAAAGCAATCTGTTATTTCCTGATATATGTATGTGTGTATGCGTGTGCTTATCGCTATTTTTATATGAAGTTGGTTGTTTATTCATGCATATATATATATATATATATATATACATATATATATATATATATACATGTGTGCGTGTGTGCGTGCGTGTTTGTGTATATGTGTATATACGTGTATCGCTCTTTCTATATTAAGTTGGTTGTCTATCTATGTGTATATATGTATGTATGTATGCAATTATGTATGTGTATCGCTCTTTCTATATTAGGTTGATTGTCTATTCAGGCATATAATATATATATATATTATATATATATCATTAAAGAAATGGATACAATAGAAACCTAGCCGAGTTTCACCATAAGGATCTTCAGGGTTAAATCCACTGAATTAATCGAGGTACCGATTAATTGCAGCCGATTACACGTGTGTTCATTGAATAATCACACGTGTAATCGGCTGCAATTAATCGGTACCTCGATTAATTCAGTGGATTTAACCCTGAAGATCCTTATGGTGAAACTCGGCTAGGATTCTATTGTATCCATTTCTTTAATAAATTTGCTCTAGTTTGTATTGAGCACTTTGTATTTGTTTTATCGCGGACTTAACCCCTGGATTCTGTGCACGTCCAACGATCGTGCTCATATTCACCGGTAAGCCACCTTTTATCTATATAAATATAATATATATATATATATATATATATATATATATATGTGTGTGTGTGTGTGTGTGTGTTTATGCATGAGTGTGTGTGTTTCTGTTTCTCTTTGTATATACAGTTCATTGTCTATCCACGTGTATGTATATGTATGTGTGTGCGTGTGCGTGTGTTCATCTCTCCTTGTTTGATGGTGTCCGTGTGTGTTAAACATACAAAGACTGAAGCTATATTTACCTAGATAGAACCGAACAAGAAACAAAATGTTAACTACTTTAAGCAGCTCACAGCGGCTCTCCCACTACTGTGATCCTACCGGAAGCTGCTGGCAACGTCTCTTGCACGTGTCACTTGTTTACACTGAAAAATCACTACGTTAACAATAATAATAGGACTTTATTTAAATAGAATGAGTTCTGAGTTGAATAAATCGTGAACTTGGAAATATTCCATTACACAGATAAAAAAAATAACAAGAAAATTTGATAAAGTCATGGGGAAAATTTGGTTGGCAAAGAGTTAATATTCCTCAAAATGCTTTTTTAATTATTGGTCGAAATTATCTATCTTAGAGAATAAAGAAATTTTCAGTTCAATATTTAACTCAGGTATATATATATATATATATATATATATATATATATATATAATATATATATATAGGGTGAATTAACAAATTGTTATAAAACGTTTTTCTTACTTATATCACGGAAGTCCTCATTAACTCCTTTCTAAATAAAAGCACTAATATCATCATGGACCGCTGTTAAAGAAGGATTATATAAGGAAGAAGGAAAATAATTATCAGAAGAAAAACAATAGAAAATACTACTAGTAGTTGTAGTAGACTGAAACGAAGAAGAAGAAGAAGAAGAAGAAGAAGAAGAAGAAGAAGAAGAAGAAGAAGAAGAAGAAGAAGAAGAAGAAGAAAAGTACGGAAAGATAAAACATTGATCGGAATAATTATAAATAAAGGAAGAATAAAAAATGAAATTTGGAAGGATACTAAAGAGAGTGCTGGAATTGTTAAGGAGACCTGCTGTCACTTGTCCCACCACATATGACAGTTGCTTGACACTGACTACGCGCGTATAGAAAAGTGAAGAAGCATGTTTGAAAGATAATTCGAGATCTGTTATGTAAATGCAGTTTTTTATTTTCAAATTTTTTTTATGAATGTTTGCATAATAATGTTTGCTGTTTGTTCACATTGGCCGCTCATTTAATTAATATATGCAGAGAACAAATATTCATTCCTAGGTGAACAATGGAAAGGTTGATGTCGATGGTCTAAAGTCTCTTTGGAAAGTTGCAGAGATTAGATGCCCCCCCCCCAAAAAAAACAACAATAAAAAACAAACAAAAAGCCAACAAAATAACAAAACAAAACATAACAGACAAATAAAAGAACAAAATGGCTGACTGTCTCCGATTAGATTTGATATAATTGCAAATTTAAAAAAATAAAAAAATAAGATACGAACATTTGAAAATATCAAGAGGAGCGAAATCGAATAAACAAAATAATAAAAATAATAATAGAAATAAAAATTGAATTAACAAAATAGAGAAAAATTATATAAAAAAATGAATTTGTCAGAACTTAGAATTAAGCGTTTAGAACTGATACTATGTTAGAGATAAGACTACGAATAATTAACAAAAAGAAATGTTGAATAATTCAATGAAATAAAGGTTAAATAAAAATACATAAATAATCAGCCAACTAACCTTTGCTAATTTCCATTATATATTACTTTCCATTGGTTTTGCGTCGTTATTCCCTTTTCATCCATTTGTTTTCTATACAATTTTTTTTTTATTCGAGGTCAGTTCCAACGAGTAAAGTCTCCTATTTAGGTAGATGCATATTTTTACAAGCCAATGATTACAAATTTAAAAAATATAAAACACGAAAGGAAGATCTGAAAATATCGAGAGGAGCGAAATCGAATAGACAAAATAATAATAATAATAATAATAATAATAATAATAATAATAATAATAGTGAAAGACCATCAGCTAATGAGTAAATAATAATAATAATATGTACAGGGGGATACAAATTCACTAACTCACAAGAAAAGATAAACCACCTTATGTACATTGATGACATAAAATCTTTTGCAGAAAATGAAAAAGAATTAGAAACCCTAGTACAAACTATTAGAATATATAGCCAAGATATAGGAATGGAATTTGGAATTGAAAAAATGTGCTATGCTAGTAGTAAAACGGGGTGAAAGAAAATTAATGGACGGAATACAACTAGCAAATCAAACCACTATAAAATCACTTGATGAAAATGAAAGTTACAAATACTTAGGAATTTTAGAAGCGGACAATATCATGCAAGCAGAAATGAAAGGAAAAGTTAAAAAAGAATATCTCAGGAGAACTAGAAAACTTCTAGAAACGAAATTTAACAGCAGAAATCTGATCAAAGGAATTAATACCTGGGCTGTCCCCATTATAAGATACTCAGGACCATTCTTAAAATGGACAAAAGAAGAACTCAGACAGATAGACCAAAGGACGAGAAAATTAATGACAATGCACAAGGCTCTCCACCCTAGAGATGATAGAGATAGATTGTATGTGTCAAGAAAGGAAGGGGGAAGAGGTCTTGCCAACATAGAGGAATGCGTAGAAACCACTATCCAACAACTTGAGGATTACACAGGAAAGAGCAAAGACAAACTACTTATGGCGGCCAACAATAGTAGAAGTGACAGATGGACAAACAGAAAAACAACAAAGACTAGAAAACAAAAATGGGAAGAAAAACAATTATATGGACACTTCAAACGACAAATCGAAGAGGTTGCACATGGAAAGACTTGGATATGGTTAAGAAAAGGAAACCTCAAAAGAGAAACAGAATCATTAATAATTGCTGCACAAAATAATGCCATAAGGACAAACTATATAAAAGCGAAAATTGATAAGACCCAACAAATAGTAAATGTAGACTTTGTGGTAATAGAGATGAGACTGTAAACCATATACTCTGCGAATGTAGCAAACTAGCACAACGAGAATACAAAACTAGACACGACTGGGTTGGGAAGGTGATCCACTGGGAATTATGCAAAAAATTAAATTTTGACCACACAACAAAATGGTATATGCATAAACCAGAATCTGTTCTTGAGAACGAAACGCATAACATTCTCTGGGACTTTGAAATAAAAACGGATCACCTTATCCCAGCATGAAGACCAGACCTAGTGCTGATAAACAAAAAAGAAAGAACTTGTCAACTGGTGGATTTTGCAGTGCCAGCAGATCACAGGGTAAAGCTAAAGGAAAATGAAAAAAATGGACATATATCTGAACCTTGCCAGAGAACTGAAAAAGTTTTGGAACATGAAAGTGAAAGTGATACCAATTGTAGTTGGTGCACTTGGAACGGTCCCAAAAGGATTGGAAAAGGGTTTGGAAAGTCTGGAAATCAGAGGAAGGATTGATACCATTCAGGACACTGCACTGCTGCAATCTGCCAGAATACTCAGAAGAGTCCTGGAGACCTGAGGAGACTTGCTGTCACTCAAACACCAGTGAAAGTCCATCAGCTAATGCTGATGTGAAAACTCAAAAGGAGTAAATAATGATAATAAAGCTTGGCACGACTGGGTTGGGAAGGTGATCCATTAGTAATTATGCAGAAAACCAAATTTTGAACATATAAGAAAATGGTATATGCATAAACTAGAATCTGTTCTTAAGAATGAAACGCAGAAAAATTCCCAGGAACTTCGAGATAAAGACGGATCACCTATCTCAGCCAGGAGACTAAACCTAGTATTGATTAACAACACCCCCCAAAAAACAACAAAAAACAAAACAAAACAAAACAAGAAAAAACCCCAAAAAACAAAACAAAAGCCAACTCATCAACTGGTAGACTTTGCAGTTCCAGCAAATCACAGGGTAAAGATGAAGGAAAACGAAAAGATAGACAAATACCTGGAACTTGCTAGAGAATTGAAAAAGCTGTGGAATATGAGGGTCAAAGTGATACCAATTGTAGTTGGTGCACTTGGAACGGTCCCAAAATGTCAAAGGGAGAATTGAGACCATCCAGACAACCGCATTGCTACAATCGGCTAGAATACTCAGAAGAATCCTGGAGACTTGTTGTCATTCAGACTCCAGTGAAATACTATTAGCTAACGCTGGTGTGAAAAACTCACAAGGAGTGAAATAATAATAATAATAATAATAATAATAATAATAATAATAATAATAATAATAGAAATAAAAATAGAATAAAAATAAAATCACCAAAATATAATGCGGAAAATTATAAAAAAAGCAACCAAACGAATTTGACAGATTTTAGAATTAAGCGGTTAGAGATAAGACAACGAATAATTTACAAAAAAAAAAAAAAAAAAATGTTGAATAATTCAATAAAATGAATGTTAAAAAACTTCAGCCCCAGGAATAACTAATCTAAAAACAAATAAATAAATCTAAAAATAAATAAATAAATAAATAAAATATTAAATTTCTCGACGTATTCAGTTAAAATTTTCTATTTGGTGATATGAGACAACAATGGAACTAGATGCGCATTTAAAGCACACACGGACTTTATGGACACCACACATACACACACACACACACACACACACACACAATATATATATATATATATATATATATATATATATATATATATATATCTGTCAACGTCGCTTAGTGACTGTTACTTTTTGTCTCTGTGATCATGAGACCAAGTCTATATCAGACCTGGTCCAATGATCGCAGGCGAGAAAATGATAGTCACCAAGTGCCGTGACTCAGTGTCTATGCTATTATAAATTAGATATATTCTTATTAGTACCCTTTATGTATATATATATATTCTTAGACCAAAGGAATGGTTAAAGTTACCCTGAAATATAGCAGAAACAACTTTTTCTCATGCTTCAATTGCAAGTATATTTAATTCATTCAACGCTTTCTTTTAATTACGTTAGTTAAACCTATAGGCGATATGATTTTCATATATACAAAGAGTATTATATATATATATATATATATATATATATATATATATATATATATATATATATATAAATAATACTGTTTATATTCCCTATGCATTACCCCTTCTCTCTATATATAAGAGTTTTATAATTTGCTTGAAGCATATTGGTATGGTGGTTGGTTTTGAAGGCTATCACAATGCAAGTGTAAAGAAAAATGAGATAACTATGATGTTGTTTGTTTACCTTTGATATACTCTAAATATTTCGAGATAAAGATCTGTAAATTCTCTGTGTGTGTATGTGTGTAAGTCTGTGTGAGTTTATGTGTGTTTATGTGTGTGTGTGTGTCTGTCCAACAATGTTTTCATCTTAGTAAGTGAGTTCGAACCCTAGTCACGCTATCATGTTCTCCTTTGGACTCCTGTCCTTGGGAAAGATATGCATTGAAAATGATTTTTAGTATAAGAATTCATTGGAAATGATTTTTATTATGAAAATCTAATGGAAATGAATTTTACTATAAGAATGCATTGGAAATTATCTTTACTATAAAAATGCATTGGAAATGAGTTTTACTGTAAAAATGCATTGGAAATGATTTTTACTATAAAAATGCATTGTCAGTTATTTTTATTATAAAAATACGTCGGAAATGATTTTTCTTATAAAAAGGCATTGGAAATGATTTTCACTATAAAAAATGAATTGGCAATGATTTTTATTATAAACATGAATTGGCAATGATTTTTATTATAAAAATGAATTGGCAATGATTTTTACTATAAAAAGGACCACCGTTGTTCTTCTACAAAGATGACCTTGGTAATAAATGCTCCACTAAGGTTGATATGCCATTAAACAAAGAAAGTAAACCAAACCAAACCCTTACGGTCAAGTCATGCTGAAAGCACTGGTTCGAACTCGATCACCAAAGTTAAGCAGCAATGAGTCTGTTCAATACTTAATTGGGTGACCACTTAAGCAACGGCGGTTACTGTAAGCAACCCGAGTCCTTTGTTCATCAAAATGATCTGAAACAGCATTAAAAAAGTAAGTAAAGTCGACGGGGCGGCCTAAAGTCGGTATCAACCAGAGAGCAATGAAGTCTAACCCCTTTTCAATAGCGCTAAACCAAGGACATTGAATTGGAGCGCCACACCTGTCATCAGCTCCTCACTTTACCGCACAGATCCCGTGCTACACATACGCTGAATTGGCGAAGGTCGGTATCGAACCAGGAACCTTGTGGTTCCTAGTCGGACGCTCTACCGACTGGGCTAAGCAGGCCCCTTTAAATAACCCGAAATAGGGTCGAAATATTGTAACACAAAACCAACCACACAACCACAAGGCCAACTAACCACCTAACTAAACCTAGAGGATATAGTGATGTTATCGCTATTACTAGAGGTTAGATTCCCTTTCAAACTAAAACCGATAAGAAAGGTATTGTTACATAATTATTAGATCCCTAATACTTATATAAGGTAGTATAGAAATATAATGGCGATTAGTGCAGCTGATGGCCTTGAGAGTGAGTGACGGCGCTTGACCTCAATCTCACCTTGCCTTCCGGGGATAAATCGTGAGAACCGGAAGGCATAGAAGACCCTGTCTTCCGGTTTAAGGAGTAAGTAAGTCTCAGTCAGTTAGAAGATAGGAGCCGAGCTCGTAGGATGTAAGTCTCACCTGCGCAGATGTCTCGTTTGGGGATTTAAAAATAAAGGAAGATCAAAGTAAATCGAAGTCTTGTGTTATTACCTAAAAACTAACAATGGCACAGGGCTTCTGATAAAGAGAAATCCCCAATAGAAGACCAGACCGAAGTCCCCAAGTCAACTCCAGACACAAGATGTTAGAAGATAGAACCAAAGCCGGCCAGAATAGAAAATACGACAAGAAGTAAGTGAAATGAAGAAGGGTATACGACAGTATGAATATCCCTATACCCCAAGCTATGGGCTTAATACTACCCGTACTGTTATTCTACAAGGATGTATTTGGCATTAAATTACCCACGAAGGTTGATATGCCATTAAACAAAGAAACCAAACCTTTAGCATATAGGGATATTATCACTATCACATTAGGTTCACTTTCAGACTAAAACCCTTGGGAAAGGTATGAACGTCCTAATCCCCTAAGCAATGTGTGAAATACTACCACTACCGTTCTTCTACAAGGATATATTTGGAATTAAATAACCCACGAAGGTTGAAATGCCATTAAACAAAGAAAACAAACCGAACCTATAGAATATAGGGTTTATTCGGTAATGTTGAACTTTATTTTTCGGTAATCTTAAACGACAAAATATATTACATATATAATTTATTTCAATACATTTTAATCAATTAGATTCGGCCAAAAAATCCTAAAAGAAAAGAAAAAAGTCTTAGGAAAAAACAAAACAAAAAAAAACAAAAACAAAAAAAAAAAACAAACAAACAAACACTATGTACAGAAAATATCTAATTAATAGATAAAATTCGAATTTTCATATTGCATATGTAAGTTATTTTTAATACATTTTAAACAATTAAATTCGTCCAAAAATTCTTAAAAGAAAAAAGTCTTTGAAATAAAAATAAGGCAATGAGAGTGATGTCCCTTGTTTGTTTTTGTTTGGAAAGAAACCGGAAGTATAAGGTCTGCCATTATCGAATCACCATAATGATACCCTTTTTTTTTTTTCCAAATTGTTCAAATCACTAGGACTGCATGTTTTAACATGAAAATATTATAAAATGTGTTTTTAGTAACAGTTAACTTCATTTCAAATAATGCGCAAGTACAATTTTTATGGTAGAAATTTAGTCACTTAAAGTTCAAGTTTATTCTCACTATTACGGCATTAGGTTCACTTTCAGACTAAAACCCTTGGGAAAGGTAAGGATTTCCTTGCCCCCCCCCGCAGTAATGGATTACCTCTACCGTTCTTCAACAAGGATGTATTTGGGATTAAATAACCCATGATTATTGAAATGCCCTTAAAGAAAGAAACCACACCAAACCTATAGCATGTTATCGCTATCACCAGAGATTGTCTTGCACTTTTGCGTATCTATTTTTCATATCTCAGCGAAGGGGGAAGATAAGAGAAATATGGATGGATTTGAGAATAATTG
>CM042142.1:84721620-84754120 GCA_023376005.1 Doryteuthis pealeii | reverse complement strand
CTCTCTCTCTTCTCTCTCGCTCTCTCTCTCTCTCTGTAAAACGATGAATCTATGAAGAAGGTGGATACGTGTAAAGTGAGAGGCTTAAATATATCTAGAATATATACAGAAGTACAGACGTAATATCGATAGTAGACTAATTTATGCATTCGAATATAGATGAATACATACATGTATTTATATCAATATATGATGATATACCTACATATATATATATGTATATATATATATATATATATATTATATGCATAGTGGATGCAACATAGAATATGAATATATAGAGTGAGTGAGAAACAGCGACAGATATAAAGATAGATTGTCATCAATCTTTCTGAAATTTTTCTGGGTGTGGACTATGTTAAAATAAGACAATCCCCCAAATTTGAGATTATCAATTCCAAATATTGACCGAGATATATCTATTTTTAGCTCTCCAAATCTGAGAAGGTGTGCCAAAAAATGGCGACTTTTGTAATCTATTTTTGTCTGTAAAATGAGTTCTAGAGCTTCCCTAATGTTGACAGCATTTTTGGATTCCTTGGACGAAGAGGGGTTTATGAACCAATTTTTAGGAGTAGGGCACCTCTAGAACTCATTTTACAGTCAAAATAGATGACAAATATCACTATTTTTTGCACACCCTCCCGAATATAATATGGGTAAGCGCTGCTTGTAAACTATAATGAACATGGCTCAACGTACTTTAATAATACTTTGATAATGACCATCTTATAATCGATTTGTAATATGTTTAAGTACTTGTAATCTGACTCCGAAATTTTAATGAAAGCGACATTCTGACTAATATTCCATTTTCATAAATGGCTTATTATTAAATCACAAGAGAAACTGTTACCTAATTGAAGTTAAGCTGTGTTGAGCCCAGTAAGTTCTGAGATGGTAATCACTTAGGAAGAGCAGATACTGTAAGCAACCCGAGGCCTGTGTGCAAGACTTAACAAATAGTAAATAACAAAAATTCATATCATTGGTGACTCTGAAAGCATCAGTTTCTGTCAGATCAACAAAGTTAACCAGTGACGAGCCTATTTAGTTCTGAGATGGGCGAACACTTAAGAACAGCATAACAGTAAGAACCTGAAACATCTGTGTAAGACTAAGAAAGATAGTTACCACCTTCAACACAGGCAGGGAGCAACACAAGGTCAATTTTTAAGCAACCTGAAACATCTGTGTAAGACTAAGCAAAGATAGTTACCCACTTCAACCACAGGCAGGGAGCACACAAGGTCAAATTTTAAGCAACCTGAACATCTGTGTAAGACTAAGCAAAGATAGTTACCCACCTTCAACCACAGGCAGGGAGCAACACAAGGTCATTTTTAAGCAACCTGAAACATCTGTGTAAGGACTAAGCAAAGATAGTTTACCCACCTTCAACCACAGGCAGGAGCAACACAAGGTCAATTTTTAAGCAACCTGAAACATCTGTGTAAGACTAAGCAAGATAGTTACCCACCTTCAACCACAGGCAGGAGCACACAAGGTCAATTTTTAAGCAACCTGAAACATCTGTGTAAGACTAAGCAGATAGTTACCCACCTTCAACCACAGGCAGGGAGCACACAAGGTCAATTTAAGCAACCTGAACATCTGTGTAAGACTAAGCAAAGATAGTTACCCACCTTCAACCACAGGCAGGGAGCAAACACAAGGTCAATTTTTAAGCAGAGTACAACTGAAACTTGAAGGGAAAAGAAATGGATTCATTCATTCTCAATATATTTAGCACAAACAGAAAAGACCAACTGCCAACCACCATTCTTAATTCTAGTGCATTAGATACGGAATTTGATACCATTCCGAGTCGAATTAAAATTTAACACACATTCACTTACATAAACCGCAACTAAATTAGTTAATTTGCTAAGCTTGGTTTATAAGAAACTGAGTTTTTGAATGTTTATTTTTGGTTTATTTCGAATGGAAAACCACGATTAATTAAAATGCACTTATCCACACAAACACACTGAAATTAAATGGATTACACGCTTACGCACACATATACACGGATTAAAACACAGACTTAGGATTTCTCACCCGTTTAAATATTTCTCTATCACTAACTCCACCAGTACGGCAGAAGGTACGGAATGCAAACGCATATGATCTCCAACAATCAAAAAAACATCAACACGGAGAATGATGACAGCCATGAGACATCAATAAACATGCCGACACGAAAAACACAGACAAGTAACCGCATGGATACGTACACGATATAGAAAAAATAAAAACGAATAGTCGCAAAAAATAAGCAAGAAGGTCACGAGGATACACCGGCACAGGCTGAGTCACTGCTACATAGCTTAGAGGAGGCAGCAAAGAATATCGGCCTCTATGTGAACTCCCGTAAAACAGAGTTCATGAGTTTCAAAAATAAAGGAAACATCTCCCTCTCAGCGGCAAGCCTCTTAAGCCAGTAGAACAATTCACGTGTCTAGGTGTATTTTCTCATCCACAGAGAGCGATGTTAATACACGAATAGCAAAGCATGATCGGCCACAAAAATATATCAGTCATATGGAGGTCCGATCTCCCTGACAAGCTGAAGCGACAGTTTTCCAGGCTGTGGTTATATCAGTGCTGCTATATGCTGCACCACTTGGACCCTAACGAAGCGTCTTGTGAATAAGCTAGATGGGAGCTGCACAAGAATGCTGCGTGTAGTCTTGAACAAGTTGTGGAAACAGCACCCCACAAGGAAGCAGCTGTACGGTCACTTGTCCCCCATCTCACAAACTATCCGAGTGAGACGGACAAGGCATCAAGGACACTGCTGGAGAAGCAAGGATGAACTCATAAGCGACGTTCTCCTGTGGAAGCCAACACATGGACATGCAAGTGTAGGGCGCCCAGCAAGGACCTACATTGACCAGCTATGCGAAGATGCTGGCTGCTCCGCAGAGGAGCTCCCAGGTGCAATGAATGATAGGGAAGGTTGGCGAGAGATATCCGTGCTGCATGCGTGACATGATGACGATGATGATGATGATGATGATTCATTCTGAAGAAGAGGAATAACATCACCGAAATATTACGAAATAAAACGAAACTTAACATTCAAAAACCGAGTTTCTTTATTTCACACTAATGTTTCATACTAAATCCAATATATATATATATATATAATATATTATATAATTTATATATATATATATATTGGATTTAGTATTGCAGTCGATTGCACGTGTGTTTTTGTATGACAGTTGGTTAATATATATATATATATATATATATATATATATATATATAACCAACTGTCATACACAAAACACACGTGCAATCGACTGCAATTAATCAATATCTTGATTAATCCAGTGGGTTTACCCTGAAGATCCTTATGGTGAAACTCAGTAAGTTTTACTGTGTACCATTATTATAATATATATATATATATTATATATCAACTAAGAAGCATACATAGACCCCACTACAACAACAATATATATAATATATATATATATATATATATATATATATATATAATATATATTAGTTTACATGGAACTAGTAGCAGGTAAGAAAGAAGACCTGTCTTGTCCTGACTTGACTCCAGACCAAAGAAACAAACACTAGAACACAGAATATATACATTGACTTATATACATTCACGTAATAAAGCAATGATTGTCTGTTGTTTACATATTTGATTCTCTGGTGATCGTAAAATATATACACCGATGTATGTATTTATCAGTTAAAACACTGCTCCTTAATTGCAGCTGTCGACGGCCGAGTGTTTAAGAATCGGATTGATGAAAAGTCAGTCGGGTTTCGCTCCTGGACAGAAGTAGTTGCTGTGTCTAGCCACACTGATGAGACGGAAAACGTCGAAAACACGGTGCCTGTGGATGACTTATATATATTATATATATATATATATATATATATATAAATATACATATATATATATATATTCAAATGTGTTCTTGTATGTTATATATTATATTTATATATATACTCTAATGTGTTTTTGTATATATATATATATATTATATTATATATAATATATATATGTATGTATGTAAAAATGTAATTGGAATTGAATTCGACGATATGAGAAGGATGAATAAGAAAAGAAAGTACAGAATGGATAAATAAGATGAATTTAATCAATATCACTTGCACATGTGTTTTGGCCAGTTTATCTATGTGTACACGATTCAAACTATTATTATTATTGAATAAACAAATGAAATGAAATAATGAAAATAGAAAAATTTAAAAATATTCCGTACACAGAGAAAATTCGAACTTCATCACAATGAAATTTTATTTTGAATCGTGTACACATAGATAAACTGACCGAAACACATGTGTAAGTGATATTGATTAAATTCATTTTATATTATCCATTCTGTACTTTCTTCTTCTTATTCATTCTTCCTATATATTATATATATATATATATATATATTATATATATATATATATGAATTTAACATTATGAAAAAACATATGATGTTTTGTTATGTAATAGCTGACAGTCCTGTTTCGACCAAATCGATAAGTTGGTCTTCATCAAAGACCGACATAGATAGGAAGAGAATATATCCGTTAAAAAAGGACTGTTCGTTTCTGTAAACAGTCTTTTTTAACGGATATCTTCTCTTCCTATCTATGTCGCTCTTTGATGAAGACCAACTTATCGATTTGGTCGAAACAGTACTGTCAGCAATTACATAAACAACATCATATGTTTTTTCATAATGTTAAATTTCATACTGTCGGATTAATTTCCATCTATTTTCATATATATATATATATTTATATATATAATATATATATATATATATATGAGAGCTATTGAACTAGACAAATCAAACAGACCAAGCTGATTTAGCAAAATAAACTAATATATGTTTCAATTTAGAAAATAACTTAAAAAAAAGAAGAAAATACAATTAGTTCTGTATTTTCTTTTCTTTTTTTATTGTAATTTTCTGCTTTTGTTGTCGTGTCAGCCGGTATAAAAAAAAAGCAGAGATTAGATTTGCCAATCTATGGAGAGCCTCCATTTCAGATACCACAATCCGGTATTTTAATTATTTATTTATCTCGAATGGGTGACCCATTTTGCCTCCAGACAAACGGCGGTGTCACCGGAAAGATTGACTCGTTAACCGTCTTCCTGTGTGTAACGAGGCTACCTGTCTCGTTTAATGAGAATGGCCGTTCTTATGGGGAAGAGGGGCGTTGCTGGCAATGATGTTACTAACCTGAGCTTGTATAGCGCTAGTAAGATTGGTGATCATTTGATTGATTTTAACGACGTGTCAGGCTATATTTATGTCTAAGTGTTAGGGAATCGCGTTCATATTTACATTTGTTGCGTAATGGTTTGTTAAGAGCTTTTTTAGTTGTCTTTTTTTGCACACGGTTTCTACTGAAATACGAATGATTTTTAAACAGATCTATTTGACCCATAGATGGAACACTAACAGGTACTACCACCCCAACGTGTCCCATCGTGGTATAATGACTAGAAAGCTCCTCTCGCAGATCCAGTATTATTGAATCGCCAGTCCTGTCGGTGGGGTTTAGAATACACCGACTACACCTTTGCAGAAAGGTAAGTATCCTCCCAGTGGGCCACCTGTTGACAGTGGGTGGCGACCCGTTATGCTTAAGGATGGAACCCTAGTTTACTGAGCAGTTCACTCTCCTTTGGCCCTTACTTAGGCTAGACGAGCGATCGGGAAAATCCTTTCTAATAAATCAACTCGTAACGACAAGCCCTAGCACCTATATGATTGTCCCGAACCTATGCTCTTATGGCAAGCCAGAAACCTTTTTATCATATATGTGCTAGAAGCGATAACTGAGGTCTTAATGTCTGGGTATGACGTTTAAACTCTATCTGGTGTTCCAGTTCTGCAGCTTTCGGGAATGTGGTGTACCCCTCTATAGCCATTACTCCCAGGTCTACTATAACCTGGAGTGGTAGTATCTGTTAGGGTCCCGTATATGGTTAAATAGAAGAAAAAACTAAGTTTAAAATGTGTTTTAAAAATATTTGAGTTTAAAAATATTGAAACCAATTAAGCAATAACAGAAGAAAAAGTCTTCGGATTAAAATAACCCAACGGGTGACATGCCGTAAAATCCAACAAATTAACCAAACAAATTGAATCACGATTTCTATCCTCACTGGATGCCCCATACTTGCGACAGTGTGTCACAGCCTAACTATGGCGAACAGGTTGGGTAAATACGGACTTACATGTACGCGTGGCCAGCATGGTTAGCATGTAGGAAATGGACTCGTCAACCGAGTTCAATTCTGGACAAAGTGTTGGCATCGGATCTATCCCATTGGTCGAAGAGCAGTGTCGGTACTAATTAACCCATACCCAGGGGCATGATAGGGTTCATACCATTCAAAGGTTATTATTTCGAAAATGAACGTAATAATGCAAACGGAGTTTCAAACTCGCTTAGTAGATAAAATGAAAGTAAAGACTGTTAGTGTGGCCTTAAGTGTCGGTATCAGCACAAGTCAGCGAGCAGATCAAGAGAGATTGTTTTTGTGTGTCTGAGGTGAAGCGCCACATCTACCACCAGTCCTTACTTTACTGCACAGTCCCTGTGCTACTCATACGCTGAGTTGGCGAGGGCCGGTATTGACTACCTTGAGGTTCTCGGAACGCTCTACCGACTGAGGTCAACCTTCTCATCTCCTCTTCTCTTCTATTTCACTACTCTTTCACTGCTTCCTCTTTTTTCTCCGCCCCTCCACCCTCTCTCTTCGTCAACTAATATATTTATTAGTTTACCAACCCCTCCGCAGCAAGGTCAATCTTAAGCTGAGGTTCAACAGAGTTTCTATCTCCTTAGGACTGTTTACCTTAGCATGGTGTTAAAGAACGCCAGTCTCCCTGCTATTTACCCATAGCTGGAAGGATGAGTCAAGTTCATACCTTTCCCAAGGGTATTATCGCTAAGTGAAATGCAATTAACCACAGTCCTGGATTTGACACTCGGGGCGACGAGGCCATCTTTTCCTGCATTTAAACCTATTAAACCACGCAAGCTTCTCTTCGACAACATATAGAATATCTGCATGTGTAGTTCCAACAACTTTGGTCTGAAGCTGCTTAGGTTCCTGATTTAAAAAGAGAAAAAATCAACTGGTCCCTGAAAGGGAGATTCCATGTAATCATCCAAAAAACTAAAATTGCCACCTCACATATAATTAAATACACAAAATTTACTTGATAAATTTAGCCATGTGTTATCTATGTGCAACAAAATCACTTGTTTACGACAAGAATTTCGATGGACAAGATTCTTTTAGCTTAGTGAGAAATCCGGGGGACAAGAGATTAATAAGTTGTGTCAGGACTTTGGGTCTGCAGTGAATGAGTAAAGCTTTAGATGGATCCAGAAAACAGAGCAATAATCTGTTGTGTATTCCTTGTTTTACAAAGACCGAATCTCTCTCTTCTCCTCTCTCTCGCTCTCTCTCTCTCTCTCTCGCCTCTCTCTCTTGTAAAACGATGAGACTATAGAAGAAGTGTGGATACGTGTTTTAAAGTGAAGAAGGCTTAATATATCTAGAATATCACAGAAGTGATCAGAGCGTAATACGTAGTAGCAATTATCGATCGAATAAGCATAACATCTATGCATCTCGTATAGTAATATCACATCATGTGATAATATGCAATGATATATGATTACTACATTATATTATAATGTTATATAATATAATATATATATGCATACATGGTGCAAACATAGAAATGAATATATGAGTGAGTGAGAAACAGCGAAGATATAAAGAAATAATTGTCACTCAATCTTTCTGAAATTTTGCTCTGAGGTGTGGACTATGTTAAAATAAAGACAATCCCCAAATTGAGATTATCAATTCAATATTTGACCGAGATATATCATAATTTTTAGCTCTCCAAATCTGAGAAGGGTTGTTGGGCCAAAAATGGCGACTTTTGTATTCTATTTTTGTCTGTAAAATGAGTTTAGGCTTTCCCTAATGTTGACAGGGCATTATTTGGATTCCTTAGGACGAAGAGGGGTTTATGAACCAATTTTAGGAGTAGGGCACCTCTAGACTCATTTACAGTCAAAAATAGATGGACAAAATATCACGATTTTTGCACACCCTCCGAATATAATATGGGTAAGGCGCTGCTTGTAAACATAATGAAACATGGCTCAACGTACTGTTAATAATACTTTGATAATGACCATCTTATATCGATTTGGTAATATGTTAAGTACTGTGTAATCTGACTCCGAGAAATAATGAAAGCGACATGCTGACTAATATTCCTATTTCACATAAATGGCTTATTATTAAATCACAAGAGAATAACTGTACCTAATTGAAGTTAAGCTGTGTTGAAGCCGTAAAGTTCTGAGATGTGTAATCACTTAGAGGAGAGACAGATACTGAAGCAACCCGAGGCCTGTGTGCAAGACTTAAGAAAAACTTTAGTAATAACAAAATTCATATCATTTGTGACTCTGAAAGCAATCAGTTTTGTCAGAATCACACAAAGTAACCAGTGACGAGCCTATTTAAGTTCTGATTGGCGCGAACATCTTAAGAACAGCATATAAGGTAAGCAACCTGAAACATCTGTGCTAAGACTAGGCAAAGTTATTACCCCCTTTCAAGCGAAACAACATTACACCGAAAACTAGACGCAGAAGTCCATTCAACTCACAGCAGGTCACAGGTTTTTGAAGCAACCTGAAACATCTGTGTAAGACTAAGCAAGATATGTTACTCTCACCTACAGGCAGGGAGCAACACAGTCAGATTTTTAAGCAACCATGAAAACAATCGTGTTAAGACTAAAGCATAGATAGTTACACCTTCAGACCACAGGCAGGAAGCAACAACAAGGTCAATTTTTAAGCAAACCTGAAACATCTGTGTAAGACTAAGCAAAAGATAGTTACCCACCTACCACAGCAGGGAGCAAAACAAGGTCAATTTTTAAGCAACCTGAAACATGCTGTGTAGACTTAAGCAAGATAGTTACCCACCTTCAACCACGAGGCAGGGCAGCAACACAAGGCAATTTTAAGCAACCGAAGACATCTGTGTGAAGACTAAGCAAAGATAGACCTCTAAACACAGGCACACAAGGCATTTGCATGACGTGAACTAACAAGTGTTACCAGGGAGCAACACAAGTCAATTTTAAAGCAGGTACACTGAAACTGACAGGGAAAGAAAGTGGATTCTGTATTCGCAAATATATTAGCACAACAGAAAAGACCAAACTGCCAACACCATTTCTAATTCTAGGTGCATTAGATTACGGAATTGATACCATTCCGACGAATTAAAATTTAGACACACATTCACTAACATAAACCGCAACTTAAATTTAGTGACTTTGCTAAGCTTGAGCTTATTTAAGAAACTAGTTTTGAATGTTAATTTTGTGGTTTTATTTCGAATGGAAAACACGATTAATTAAATGCACTTCTCCAACACAAACCACTGAAATTAAATGGATTACACGCTTACGCACACTATACACGGATTTAAACACAGACTTAGGTTTTCTCACCCGTTTACATATTTCTCTATTCACTAACTCCACCAGTACGGCAGAAGGTACGAGAAGCAAACGCATATGATCTCAACAATCACAAAAAAACATCAAACACGGAGAATGATGACAGCCATGAGACACAATAAACATGCGACACGAAAAACCAGACCAAGTAAACCGCATGGATAACGTACACGTATATAGAATAAAATAACAAACGAATAGTCGCATAAAAATAAGCCAAGAAGGTCACGCCCAGATACACCGGACACAGGCTGAGTCCACTGCACCATAGCTTAGAGGATGGCATGCAAAGAATATTCGGCTCATGTGAACTCCCGACTGTAACAGGTTCATGAGTTCAAAAAAAACACGGAAAGCATCTCCACTCTCCAGCGGCCAAGCTCTTAAGCCAGGTCTTAGAACAATTCCACGTGTCTAGGTAGTATCTTTCTCTATCCACAGAGAGCGATGATATACACACGAATCCAAACGGCATGTGATCCGGCCACACAACAAATTATCAGTCATAGTGAGTCCCCGATCTCCGACCAAGCCTGAAGCGACAGTTCTCTCCGGCGTGGTTTTATCAGTGCTCGCTACACTGCTGCCAGCTGGACCCTAACGAAGCGTCTTGTGAATAAGCTAGTGGGGAGCTCACAAGAATGCTGCGTGTCAGTCTTGAACAAGTGTCGGAAACAGCACCCCACAGGAAGCAGCCTGTATCGGTCACTTGTCCCACAATCTCACAAACTATCCGAGTGAGACGGACAAGGGCATCAAGGACACCTGCTGGAGAAAGCAAGGATGAATACATAAGCGACGTTCTCTGTGGAAGCAACACATGGACATGCAAGTGTAGGGCGCCCAGCAAGGACCTACATTGACAGCTATCGAAATTGCTGGCTGCTCGCAGAGGAGCTCCAGGTGCAATGACATGTGGGAAGGTGGCGAGAGATATCCGTGCTGCATGCGTGAACATTGATGACGTGAATGAGGTGCATGATATGATCATCTGAGAAGAGGAATAGAATCACCGAAATATTACGAAATAAACGAAACTTAACATTCAAAAACCGGTTTCTTATTATTTCACACCTAATGTTTATACTAATCCCAATATATTAGTATATATAATATATAATATATATATATATATATTATATATATGGGATAGTTTGCAGTGCGATGTGCAGTGGTTTTGTGTATGACAGTTGTTATGATATATATATATATATATATATATATTATAATGAATTAACCAACTGTCTACAAAACACACACGTGCAATCGACTTGCATTAATCATATCGATTAATCCAGTGGGTTTACCTGAACTTATGGTGAACTCAGTAGTTATATGTGTACCATTATTATTAATATATATATATATATATATATATCAACTAAGAAGCATCATAGACCCACTACAACAACAATATATATATATAATATATATTATAATATATTCATATATATATATATATATTAGTTTTACATGGAACTAGTAGCGTAAGAAAGAAGACCTGTCTTGTTCCTGACTTGGACTCAGAAGACAAGAAACAAACACTGAACACACGAAATATATCATACTTGACTTATAACTCACGTATAAAGCAAGATTGTCTGGTGTTTACATATTTGACTCTCTCTGGTATCGTAAAAATATATACACCGATGTATTTATTTATCAGGTTAAGAAACACTGGCCTACCTTAATTTGCAGGCTTTGTTTATCGACGCGAGATGTTTAAGGAATCGGATGATGAAAGTTCAGTCGGGTTTCGCTTCCTGGACAGAAGAGTTGCTGTGTCTAGCCACACTGATGAGACGGAAAACGCGTCCGGTCCATCACGTAAAATGGAACCAGTTGTGGTATATGATTCATCGATAATCCAACTCCCAGATGAATATTGGCGAAGAGCAGACATTTGATTGAGCTTTTATCGATTCTGTTTTTCCTTCTTTGGTCTGGGTGCCTTTGGGATGCATTTTTTCATCGCAGAACTCAAAGAAGGCAAATACAGATTTCACTGAAGCATCCAAATTTTAAAAAAGATGCCAATCTTCAGATATTCTACGGCGAAATGGTCGAGGGAAAAAAGCATAAACCGGTGCAGCAACAATTTCCGAAGGTGAAAAATCATATAGAACGATAAAGAATGAAACATTAGCGATGAAATCCATTGTTTCCCCTTCGGGAAAAAACGACCAAACGTAGTAACTAATAGAACTTATTCCGCCTCACCCCCTCTCTGTCTTTCTTTCTCTTCTTCTCTCTTTCTCTTTCTCTTCATCTCCCGTTTCAACTCCTATTACTACTTATATATCTCTTCGCTTTTCTCCTCTCTATCTTCCTCTTTTTCTTTAAAACCTCTCTTTTCCTTTTCTATCTTTTCTCCTCCTTATAATTTTTCCAAATGTAGTAGTTTCGTCGGGGTGACCTAGTAAGTCGGTAGCAGCCAATCAGTGAGGGAGTCCTATAACACCATTATGTAGAAGAGCAGATGACGTGGTACTCACATCTACCAACCATACCCAGGGGCATGATAGGGGTCCATAAACCATCTTTATTTTTCGGCTGGAAAATCCATTTCCAACGGCCGGTATTATTGGTAAGGTTTTTGTAAAACACATGACGTAATCATACGACTAAACGGAGTTTTAATAACTCGCTTAGATAGGTAAATCAGAGTAAAAGTAAAGAAACCGTTAAGTAGTGGCCCTAAAGTTCGCGCTATCTTTATTTTAATCCATTTATTTTTTTTTAGCCAATCCACGAGACGGGCAGCTCTAACCTCTGGTAGTCCCCATTCTCACGGAAGAGCTAGATCAAGGGACTGTTCCTATGTGTCCTGTAGCTTGGTCGCGGATGTCGGGCCACATCTACCCCAGCTCCTATATTTTTACTGCCCAGATCCCTGTGCTTTAATCCCTCACATTTAACAGCCTAAGGTTGGCGCTAGGGCCACGGTATCGAACTAGGAACCTTGCTGGTTCTCTACCCGAAAATACAGCCTTACTATACCAGACTGAGCTCAACTTTCCTCATACTCCTCTTCTCTTCTATTTCACTATCTTTCACTGCTCCTTCCTTTTTTAGGTGTTCAAAACCAGTAGTGAAATACTATATACTACATATTAAATTATATACCTAATAACCATACTATTAGGGTATTATGTTTTAATATATAATATATATTATATTCACTACTGGTTTTTGACACCTCAACACTTCTCATCTGATGATTGGATTACCAAAGAAAAGCTTTAAGTTATGAGAGTGAAAACCATAATATCACCATTAATTATATATATATTATATATTTTATATATATATATAACCGCCTCGCATGGGCTGGATGTGACACAGGTCAAATTTCTTGCGGGTTCCGGTTGAATTCAGTTTCCTTCTCCTCACTGTTTACCTAGCCATGGTTAAAGAGCCGTTGCCGCTATCCTAGCTGGAGGGGGTAGGTCTCTTTCCAAGGTATTAACGCTAAGTTGATGCGCCGTCGGTTTGAACTCGGGTGCGGTCTTCCTGCTTTAACCATTACAAAACCACGACGCTTCTCTCGTCACATATAGAATTAATCTTGCAATTGTAGTTCCAAACAATTTGGTCTGATGCTGCTTAGGTTCTATTTGTCGGTCCCGCTGAAAGGTAATTTCCATGTCAAATCATCCAAAAAAAAACTAAAATTGCACCCACATTTCATTATAATAATGGAGATTATGTGTTTCTGTTCTGTACGAAAACCTATCACTATTCAAGTCATAAATTCCCCTTAGTATTGGACGTCACATTTACCATGAATTTATTTTATTTAAACCTCAATTATTGCACTAAAATGGTTCCTTATTAATACTGTTGACCATATCTCCTCAGCTTTGTTTTATATCCTAGCGTTTCGTGTGACGGAAGCTTAATTTGCATATTTTTTTTTGATTATTATAATATATGCTTAGTATTATTGATTTCTAATTTGTTTGGTTTCTCTAACGAATCTGAAGCAAAGATCTCGGGGATACTCTTAAAAGAAATCGCATAACAAGACGAAAAGGAAAACTGTAATTTTATTAAAATCTTCATAATCTAACTAAATAGATAAATGGAATAACGGGGTGTGTGATAGATGAGTTAAATCTAAAAGCTGTCTATTTTCGATATCCCCCTTCAGTTTATCTTTTTCAAATGTTATAATTTGAATAACAATTTTTACTTATACTTGCGCGGGTGCTTTTTGTGTATATTTTTCTTTGAAAATTAGCATTGTTTAATCTATGTGGACATCACTTGTTTTACGAATATGTAGCATAGCATATTCGGATAGACCAGGATCTTTTGAGCTAGTAGAAACTAGGGGACATAGAGAGTAATAAGTTGTGTAAGACTTTGGGTCTGCAGTGAATGAGTAAAGCTTCAGATGGATCAGAGAAACAGAGCAGTATCTGTGTGTGTATTCCTTGTTTTACAAAGTACCAATCTCTCTCTCCCTCTTTCCCTCTCTCTCTCTCTCTCTCTCTCTCTCTCTGTGTGTAAAACGATGAATCTATGAAGAAGAGGGATACGTGGAAAGTGAGAGGCTTAAATATATCTAGAATATACAGAAGTACAGAGGTAATATCGATAGGTAGACTAATTTATGCATTCGAATATAGATGAATACATACATGTATTTATATCAATATATGATGATATACCTACATACATATATATATATATATATATATATATATATATATATATATATATATATATATATGGATGCAAACATAGAATATGAATATATAGAGTGAGTGAGAAACAGCGACAGATATAAAGATAGATTGTCACTCAATCTTTCTAAAATTTTGTCTGGGTGTGGACTATGGTAAATTAAACCATTCACCAAAATTTGAGCTTTCCAATTCCAAATATTGACCGAGATATATCTATTTTTAGCTCTCGAAATCTGAGAAGGTGTGCCAAAAAATGGCGACTTTTGTAATCTATTTTTGTCTGTAAAATGAGTTCTAGAGCTTCCATAATGTTGACAGCATTTTTGGATTCCTTGGACGAAGAGGGGTTTATAAAACCAATTTTTAGGACTAGGGAAGCTCTAGAACTCATTTTACAGTAAAAAATAGATTACAAAATATCACTATTTTTTGCACACCCTCCCGAATGTAATAGAGTAAGCGCTGCTTGTAAACTATAATGAAAGTGGCTCAACGTACTTTAATAATACTTTGATAATGACCATCTTATAATCGATTTGTAATATGTTTAAGTACTTGTAATCTGACTCCGAAATTTTAATGAAAGCGACGCTGTGTCCTTTATTTTCAATAAAGACCATATTACAGCCCCTATGTAATATAGATAAGCGCTGCTAGTAAACATTAATAAAACTGACTTAATAAAATCAGACTACTCGTTACATTCTGACTAATATTACATTTTCATAAATGGCTTATGATTAAATCACAAGAGAAAACAGTTACCTAACTGAAATTAAGCTGTGTTGATCCCAGTAAGTTCTGAGATGGGTAATCACTTAGGAAGAGCAGATACTGTAAGCAACCCGAAGCCTATGTGCAAGACTTAACAAAACTTAGTAAATAACAAAAATTCATATCACTGGTCACCCTGAAAGCATCAGTTTCTGTCAGATCAACAAAGTTAACCAGTGACGAGCCTATTTAGTTCTGAGATGGGTGACCACTTAACCAGTGACGAGTCTATTTAGTTCTGAGATGGGTGACCACTTAACCAGTGACGAGCCTATTTAGTTATGAGATGGGTGACCACTTAACCAGTGACGATCCTATTTAGTTCTGAGATGGGTGACCACTTAACCAGTGACGAGCCTATTTAGTTATGAGATGGGTGACCACTTAACCAGTGACGAGCCTATTTAGTTATGAGATGGGTGACCACTTAACCAGTAACGAGCCTATTTAGTTATGAGATGGGTGACCACTTAACCAGTGACGAGCCTATTTAGTTCTGAGATAGGTGACCACTTAACCAGTGACGAGCCTATTTAGTTCGAGATGGTGACCACTTAACCAGTAACGAGCCTATTTAGTTATGAGATGGGTGACCACTTAACCAGTAACGAGCCTATTTAGTTATGAGATGGGTGACCACTTAACCAGTGACGAGCCTATTTAGTTCTGAGATAGGTGACCACTTAACCAGTGACGAGCCTATTTAGTTATGAATGGGTGACCACTTAACCAGTAACGAGCCTATTTAGTTATGAGATGGGTGACCACTTAACCAGTAACGAGCCTATTTAGTTATGAGATGGGTGACCACTTAACAGTGACGAGCCTATTTAGTTCTGAGATAGGTGACCACTTAACCAGTGACGAGCCTATTTAGTTCTGAGATAGGTGACCACTTAACCAGTAACGAGCCTATTTACTTCTGAGATAGGTGACCACTTAACCAGTGACGAGCCTATTTAGTTCTGAGATAGGTGACCACTTAACCAGTGACGAGCCTATTTAGTTATGAGATGGGTGACCACTTAACCAGTAACGAGCCTATTTAGTTATGAGATGGGTGACCACTTAACCAGTAACGAGCCTATTTAGTTATGAGATGGGTGACCACTTAACCAGTGACGAGCCTATTTAGTTCTGAGATAGGTGACCACTTAACCAGTGACGAGCCTATTTAGTTCTGAGATAGGTGACCACTTAACCAGTAACGAGCCTATTTAGTTCTGAGATAGGTGACCACTTAACCAGTGACGAGCCTATTTAGTTCTGAGATGGGTGACCACTTAACCAGTAACGAGCCTATTTAGTTATGAGATGGGTGACCACTTAACCAGTGACGAGCCTATTTAGTTCTTAGATAGGTGACCACTTAACCAGTGACGAGCCTATTTAGTTCTGAGATAGGTGACCACTTAACCAGTAACGAGCCTATTTAGTTCTGAGATAGGTGACCACTTAACCAGTGACGAGCCTATTTAGTTCTGAGATGGGCGAACACTTAAGAACAGCATATACAGTAAGCAACCTGAAACATCTGTGTAAGACTAAGCAAAGATAGTTACCCACATTCAACCACAGGCAGGGAGCAACACAAGGTCAATTTTTAAGCAGAGTACAACTGAAAGTTGAAGGGAAAAGAAATGGATTCATGTCATTCTCAAATATATTAGCACAAACAGAAAATACCAACTGGCAACCAGCATTCTTAATTCCAGTGCATTAGATACGGAATTTGATACCATTCCGAGTCGAATTAAAATTTAACACACATTCACTTACATAAACCGCAACTAAATTAGTAATTTGCTAAGCTTGGTTTATAAGAAACTGAGTTTTTGAATGTTAAGTTTCGTTTTATTTCGAATGGAAAACCGCGATCAATTAAAATGCACTTCATCCCCATAAACACACTGAAATTAAATGGATTACACACTTACGCACACATACACACGGATTAAACACAGATTTAGGATTCCTCAGCCCGTTTAAATATTTCTCTATCTCTAACTCCACCAGGACGGCAGAAGGTACGGAATGCGAACGCACATAATCTCCCACAATCACAAAAAAACATCAACACGGAGAATGATGACAGCCATGAGACATCAATAAGCATGCCGACACGAAAAACACAGACAAATAACCGCATGGACACGTACACGATATAGAAAAAAACAACAAACGAGTAGTCGCATAAAAAAAGAAGCAAGAAGGTCACGAGGATACACCGGCACAGGCTGAGTCACTGCTACATAGCTTAGAGGAGGCAGCAAAGAATATCGGCCTCTATGTGAACTCCGGTAAAATAGAGTTCATGAGTTTCAAAAATAAAGGAAACATCTCTACACTCAACGGCAAGCCTCTTAAGCCAGTAGAACAATGCACGTACCTAGGTAGTATTTTCTCATCCACAGAGAGCGATGTTAACACACGAATAGCAAAGGCATTTTCGGCCACAAACAAATTATCAGTCATATGGAGGTCCGATCTCCCTGACAAGCTGAAGCGACATTTCTTCCAGGCTGTGGTTATATCAGTGCTGCTATATGGCTGCACCACATGGACCCTAACGAAGCGTCTTGAGAATAAGCTAGATGGGAGTTGCACAAGAATGCTGCGTGCAGTCTTGAACAAGTCGTGGAAACAGCACCCCACAAGGAAGCAGCTGTACGGTCACTTGCCCTCCCCCCATCTCACAAACTATCCAAGTGAGACGGCCAAGGACACTGCTGGAGAAGAAAGGATGAACTCATAAGCGACGTTCTCCTGTGGAAGTCAACACATGGACATGCAAGTGTAGGGCGCCCAGCAAGGACCTACATTGACTAGCTATGCGAAGATGCTGGCTGCTCCACAGAGGAGCTCCCAGGTCCAATGAACGATAGGGAAGGTTGGCGAGAGTATGTCATGGATATCCGTGCTGCATGCTTGACATGATGATGATGATGATGATTCATTCTGAAGAACGGGAATAACATCACCGAAATATTACGAAATAAAACGAAACTTAACATTCAAAAACCGAGTTTCTTATATTTCACACCTAATGCTTCATACTAAATCCCAAATGATATATATATATATATATATAATATATATTATATATTATATATATATATATATATATATATATATATAACCAACCGTCATAACAAATACACACGTGCAATCAACTGCAATTAATCAATATCTTGATCAATCCAGTGGATTTAACCCTGAAGATCCTTATGGTGAAACTCGAATAGGTTATACAGTGTACCATTATTATTATAATATATATATATATATATATTATATATAATATATATATATCAAGTAAGAAGCATACGTAGACCCCACTACAACAACAACAATATATATATATATATATATATAATATATATATATATATATATATATATGTACTAGTTTACATGGAACTAGTAGCAGGTAAGAAAGAAAACCTGTCTTGTCCTGACTTAGCTCAGAGACAAAGAAACAAACACTAAAACACAGAAATATATACATTGACTTATATACATTCACGTAATAAAGCAATGATTGTCTGTTGTTTACAGATTTGATCTCTCTGGTGATCGTAAAATATATACACCGATGTATGTATTTATCAGTTAAAACACTGCTCCTTAATTGCAGCTGTCGACGGCCGAGTGTTTAAAGAATCGGGTTGATGAAAAGTCTGTCGGGTTTCGCTCCTGGACAGAAGTAGTTACTGTGTTGTCTAGCCACACTGATGAGACGGAAAACGTCGAAACACGGTGCCTGTGGATGACTTATTATAATATATATATATATATATATATATATATATATATATATCAAAATGTGTTCTTGTATGTTTATATATATATTTTATATATACTCTATGTGTTTTGTATAATATATATATATATAATATATATATATATATATTATGTAAAAATGTAATTGGAATTGAATTCGACGATATGAGGAAGGATGAATAAAGAAAAGAAAGTACAGAATGGATAATATAAGATGAATTTAATCAATATCACTTGCACATGTGTTTCGGTCAGTTTATCTATGTGTACACGATTCAAACTATTATTATCATTAAATAAACAAATAATAATAATAGAAAAATGTAAAAATATTCCGTACACAGAGAAAATTCGAACTTCATCAGAGTGAAATTTTATTTTGAATGTGTACACATAGATAAACTTTTTGAATCATGTACACTTAGATAAACTGACCGAAACACATGTGTAAGTGATATTGATTAAATTCATCTTATATTATCCATTGTGTACTTTCTTTCTTTATTCATTCTTCCTTATATATATATATATACATATATATATATATATATATAATATATATATATATATATATATATATATATATGAGGCTATTGAAAACTAGACAAATCAAACAGACCAAACTGATTAGCAAAATAAACTAATTATTGTTTCAATTTAGAAAATAACTTAAAAAAAAGAAGAAAATACAATTAGTTCTCTTTCTTCTTTTTTTTTTTTTATTGTAATTTTCTGCTTTTGTTGTCGTGTCAGCCGGTATTAAAAAAAAAGCAGAGATTAGATTTGCCTAATCTATGGAGAGCCTCCATTTCAGATACCACAATCCGGTATTTTAATTTATTTATTTATCTCGAATGGGTGACGCCATTTTGCCTCCAGACAAACGGCGGTGTCACCGGAAAGATTGACTCGTTAACCGTCTTCCTGTGTGTAACGAGGCTACCTGTCTCGTTTAATGAGAATGGCCGTTCTTATGGGGAAGAGGGGCGTTGCTGGCAATGATGTTTACTAACCTGAGCTTAGTATAGCG
The DNA here is from genome assembly GCA_023376005.1 of Doryteuthis pealeii. Lineage (NCBI taxonomy): Eukaryota > Metazoa > Mollusca > Cephalopoda > Myopsida > Loliginidae > Doryteuthis > Doryteuthis pealeii. Next base: position 84,734,253 of record CM042142.1, on the reverse strand, counting down.
CTAGTAATATTGGTTGATCATTTGATTGATTTTAACGACGTGTCAGGCTTATTTTATGTCTAGTGGTTAGAGAATCGCGTTCATATTTACATTTGTTGCGTAATGGTTTGTTAAGAGCTTTTTTAGTTGTCTTTTTTTGCACACGGTTCTACTGAATACGAATGATTTTTAAACAGATCTATTTGACCCATAGATGGAACACTAACAGGTACTACCACCCCAAACGTGTCCCATCGTGGTATAATGACTAGAAAGCTCCTCTCGCAGATCCAGTATTATTGAATCGCCAGTCCTGTCGGTGGGGTTTAGAATCCACCGATTACACCTTTGCAGAAAGGTAAGTATCCTCCCAGTGGGGCCACCTGTTGACCGTGGGTGGTGACCCGTTATGCTTAAGGATGGAACCCTAGTTACTGAGCAGTTCACTCTCCTTTGGCCCTTACTCAGGCGAGACGAGCGGTCGTTGAGAATCCTTTCTAATCAATCGGCTGGTAACGACAAGCCCTAGCACCTATATGATTGTCCCGAACCTATGCTCTTATGGCAAGCCAGAAACCTTTTTATCATATATGTGCTAGAAGCCGATAACTGAGGGTCTTAATGTCCTGGGTATGACGTTAAACTCTATCTGGTGTTCCAGTTATGCAGCTTTCGGGAATGTGGTGTACCCCTCTATAGCCATTACTCCCAGGTCTACTATAACCTGGAGTGGTAGTATCTGTTAGGGTCCCGTATATGGTTAAATAGAAGAAAAACTAGGTTTAAAAATGTGTTTTAAAATAATTGAGTTTAAAAATTTGAATACCCATCAAGCATAAACAGAACAAAACGTCTTCGGCATAAAATAACCCAACGAGTTGTCATGCCGTAAAATCCAACAAATTAAACCAAACAATTGAATCACGATTTCTATCCTCGCTGGATGCCCCATACTTGCGACAGTGTGTCACAGCATAACTATGGCGAACAGGTTGGGTAAATACCGACATACATATACGCGTAGGAAATGGACTCGTAAACCTGAGTTCAATTCCTGGACAAAGATGTTGGCATTTCACATGGCGCTAATACCATTGGGAAAGGTATGGATCCAATTCTCCCTCCAGCTATGGGTAAATAGCAGAACAGACTGGACTCTTTAATCATGGCTAAGTAACCAGTCTAGGAGAAGGAAAACTCTGAATTCAAACCTGTTTAACTCCGCTTAAGAAATTGAACTTGGTCAATATATATATGCTCGCCTATAGCTCCACGTTTCTATCGATTATCATTGAAAATTTGATGATCGTACATCTAGTTGTCATGTTAGAAAACTGGGATGAGTAGTGAAAGAAAATCTCTCTATATTGTCTGACGAGCGTGAAAAGATCCCCTTTGGTTTGAATTAAAAGTTTCCCTCTTCTACACTGGTTTTCATACCAAGGTTAAAGATCCCAGTCAGCCCTATTATTTACCCACAGCTAGGGGGAGAATAGTTGGATACACAGTTTTCATTGTTGGATTATTTTGAGTATATAAGTCGTGCTACAATACACAACTTAAATTTATAGACTAAGCAAGGTTACGTGGTTTAAACCTCAGCCAATCACCAGCCCGAATGCGTGGCTGGTTGACTACTGAATGACTGATACTGAGAGACGTCCATTTGCAATCATTGACGAAGGACTTGCAATACTGAGGAGCACCAAGGAACAACCAAAGGATGCTTTACCTAGGATTTTCTTGCTTGAAGCCTAAAGGATGGCCCATACAATCGTAACGTTCATAAGCGCTTAGCCATCACATCGTTGTGCAATGGTTGGTAAGCTAGTCTTGCTGATCCATTACTACTGAAGAGTAATTTCTATTCTTGCTGGATGTCCCATATTTGCGACTTGTAACACACCCTAATCGTGGCGAACAGTTTGGGTAAATACATACTTTTTCCAAGCGCTATATGAAATACAATGGCGCGTGGTGTAATGGTTAGAGTCGTTGGAAATGGACCCGTCGACCCGAGTTCAAGTCCTGGACGAGTCAGTTTGCATTTCACATAGCTCTAATACCATTGGGAAAGGTATGCATCCAACTATTCCCCCTCCAGTTATGGGTAAATAGTTGAACACACTGGGCTCTTTAACCTTGGCAAGATAACCAGTCTAGGAGAAGGGAAACTGAATTCAAATCTGTTCAACTCCGCTTAAGAAATTGACCTTGTGTCATATCCTGCTCGTGCGGAGGGTTTGATATATATATATATGAGGAAAAATGAGTAAAGAAAAGAAATGTAAATGGATAAAATGAATTTAATCGATATCACATTAATCGATATCACTTACACATGTGTTTCGGTCAGTTTATGTGTGTGAAAATATTTCACACACATAAACTGACCGAAACACATGTGTAAGTGATATTGATTAATGTGATATCGATTAAATTCATTTTATCCATTTACATTTCTTTTCTTTACTCATTTTTCCTCGTATTGTCGGATTCAATTCCTTTTCCATTTTTACACACACACACACCACACACACACACACACACACATATATATATATATATATATATATATATATATATATATATATAAAATACAACAGCCTCAGCCAGGATTTGAACTCGAGTTGTGGTGTCCATTATCCTACGACGAAAACCACTACACGACGAGCACAAATTGTAAAGTTACAATTAAAAATGTATCTAAGTTTACAAAAATAGACCCTCAATCAATTTTAATGAAATTTGAATTCTTTCTGATATAAAACTTGCCCCTGGTACACGCTCTTGAATATTTTATTTCCTGGAAATATAATCGGATTTCGATTTATCCAGAAAAAAGCAATTAATCTTTCCATATAGTTAAGAAAGGAAGAAATCTTTGTACACAATTAAACGGGATTTACGATTTAAAATTTCTTTTCTTAGAGAAATGGAACATACATCTCAGAAACTTCTTTATAAACCATTTGTTAAAAGCTTGACGATAATGTAAAATTGTGATCAATTATGTTTCTCGTTTAGAGAAGGAAAAACGTTGACTTAATGTCTTATGTATCGAGCAAAAGAAGCTATCTTTACGGAACTTTGACAATAAAGAACGCATACACCCAGCTTACATAATTGATCGGTGGATTATGATTTATGTACTGTAGTGTGGAAATTTAGAATAACGGTAATTTCTGGATTTCAGATTTCACTTCCTCGTTACTGGAATAATGTTTGCCTCAGACTATCATCTCTTCGGTCCCAAGAAAAGGTTTGAGAGGAAAATATCATTCCAGTGACGAAGAAGTGAAATCTAAAGTGAAGATGTGGCCCAAAGAGCAGTTAACAGAATGTACAAGCACTTAAGTCAATAAATTCTGAGGAAGCTTAAACTAATAATGAAACGAAATATCAATTGAATTTAGTCGTTTGGGTTGTTGTATGCACATGTTCCTCTACTCACACACACACACACACACACACACATATATATATATATAATTTTTTTTTGCTCGTTTTTATAGTTAAAATAGAAGCATTATTTATAATACGATATTTTTTTTTCTTTTTTTGAAGGCAAAATAATGCAGATTCATGTTGAAGAACAAATTTATTGAAGTATTCTTAATTTATATATATATATATATATATATATATATATATATATATAATATATAAGATGTTGTTATGGGCTCCATTTATATATTTATATTTATCTATATTATATATGTATATATGTATGAATAATATTATATGATTCTCGAATTATTGCTGAATAAATAACCCTATATTCCCCATTTTGTTTCTGTTCTTCATTTTTTCCTGCTTCTAAAAGAACAAAAAACTTACCTAATATATATATATATATATATATATATATATATATATATATAATGGGAAAAACTTTCCACCAATCAAAAAAAGACGCTTGAAAGAAAAAAGACACAAATATCGGGGAGAAATGTTTAAATGTAAACTGAATTTGACCATTTGCCAGTCTGAATAAAATAAAAACGTGGTCAGACGAAGCTCGGTGGGCCCCAGATACCCACGAGTGGAAATGGTCCATAATCACGATACCCATGATATTTACGGCCTTTTTATTAACAAATAAATTTGCTCTGTTCATAAAAATTAAACATTGAGCTCTCATACGAAACCTGAACTCTACAACAAACTACTGGTAGAGAATAGAACCAGCCTAGAATCACCTTGTATCAAGAAACTTGGTACCCCAACAAAGTATATATATATATATATATATATATATATATATATATATATATATATATTATATATATATATATAATAAAAAAGTTAAAAGAGAGAAAGCGGATAAAGCACAAACAACTTCATTCGATTTATATTTAGCCTCGGTATGTATACGAAGCTTCATCAGAAAATTTATTTGACACAATGAAACTACAGTCTATTTATACGTTGAAAAGGTAAAGGGAGGGTGAGTAGAGGAGGGGTGAGTAGAGGAGGGGGGTGGATGTGTCGAAAGGAAAAAAGATATATATATATATATATATTGATATATAGATAGATAGATATGTATAATTTAGTAACAATTCACAAAATTTTGCCAACCTTGTATTATTAAGAAAGACCTAACATTTGCTAGAAACGCCTCAAGACAAACAACTCATCCACTAGGTTTACAACTAAGAAAACGTTAAAAATTACCACAAATCTAATTACAGATGCAAAACCGTTATATATTTACTGTACTACACACTCAGCTAAAAACAATATCAGGTGCGATGACCGATAGAAACGGATAGAAGAGGATCAATCATCAAGTAGTGCTGTCAGGATGACTTGATTATCTATCTATCTATCTATTTTTCTATCTATCTATCTATCTATCTCCCCCTCTCTCTCTTTCTCTCTCTCTCTCCCCCTCTCTCTCTCTCTCTCTCTCTCTCTCTATATATATATATATATATATATATATATAGTTAAATAATGCAGCCATTTTCTGTCTGCAAGTTTTTTCCTTTGTTTTTTCGTATTGCCGGATTATTTTTGTAATATCTGGCGAAAATTGGCTGATCCATTTGCCATATGTCATAGACCAAGTACTTTCCACCCTATCGTGGGCCATCTTCAAGGTATTTTGAAACCGTACAACAATGGGCTATTCCATTTTCCATTTATATAAGTTGTGTTTATTATTGTTGTGTTTATTATTGTTGTTGTTATTATTATTGGTGTTATTATTATTATAGTCATTATTATTACTACTTTTGCTATTATAATTTTATAGTAATTATAGGCATTTTAGAATGTTGGCGCTATTATCAAAGTTTGTTTTTTTAGTTTTGTATTTTTGTGTCTAATATGCAATAGAATGCCCATTGTTGTATGGTTTCAAAATATCTTGAAGATGGCCCACTATAGGGCAGAAAGTACTTGGACTATGACATATGGCAAATACATCAGTCAATTTTCGCCAGATATTACAAAAATAATCCGGCAATACGAAAAAACAAAGAACAAAACTTGCAGATAGAAAATGGCTATATGCCTACAAGATAAAATGCTGCACACACACACACACACACACACACACACACACACACACACACACACACACACATATATATATATATATATATATATATATATATATATATAGAGAGAGAGAGAGAGAGATATCTACGCCTTTTATCTAACGATTGTATTTGTTTTGATACATAAAACTTTAAGTAACGAAGCCGACATGAGGAGGTGAGATTGCAATATCTTTTAGGTTTCATTCTTTTATGTATATATATTTGAGCACATTCTCGATCTAAAAACATTTTTAAACGGTTTGTTCATCTTCACCATATATATATATATATATATATATATATATATATATATATATATATATATTAATATACGTATATATGTATTCATATACTTATTCATATATATCTTTATATATATTATATATATACACACACATACATACACACACATACATATATATATATATTAATATACGTATATATGTATTCATATATGTATTCATATATATATATCTTTATATATATTTATATATATATATACAGACACACACACACATATATATATATATAAATATTTATATTATTTAGATATGAATAAACAAATCGTAATCATAATAAATTTCATAACAAATGATAATGATATCGTTATCTATTTCTTCAGTGTTATTTGTTGAGAACTTTTTTTTTAAGAAGAAAAGAAAGAAACATTATTTTTCTGATGAATTTTCTGGCAATTCAGATAGCAGACATTTTGGCTTATTTGCTTGATTGATTCAAGCAGAAAAAAACCGTAATAACCAACCCCCTCCCACAAAATATCAAAAGAAAAAAAATCCTCAAACAAACAAAAACTCCAGACAAACAAAAAAGCTACAAAAGCAATAACATCTATTAAGCGAATTATTTTTTCCTCATTTCCTAAGTCGTAGACGTATCTACCGTTGTTTTTTTTAAAAAGATCTCAGTCTCAATAAAGAAAAATAGAAAAAGAAAAGATTGAAAAAAAAATGGCCAAAATGCTTATTATCATAGTTGATCGAAAATTCGTAATCATAGGAATTAGAAAAACGAAATAAGAAAAAGATTAAATTATTTTTGTATTAGAATAACAGAGACTATTATTATTTCGGAATGAGCTTAAGGCTCATTATTTTATTATTATTATTATTATTATTATTATTATTATTATTATTATTATTATTATTATTATTATTATTATTATTATTATTATCTTAGTTTTTCACACCATTATTATTATTATTATTATTATTATTATTATTATTATTATTATTATTATTGTTGTTGTTGTTGTTGTTGTTGTTATTATTATTATTATTATTATTATCCTAGTTTTTCACACCATTATTATTATTATTATTATTATTATTATTAGTTTTTTTATTATTATTATTATTATTATTATTATTATTATTATTATTATTATTTCACTCCTCAGAGTTTTTCATACCAGCGCTGTTTCTCAGCTCTCCAGGACTCTTCTGAGTATTCTGGCTGATTGCAGCAATGCAGTAGCCTAGGTGTTATCAATTCGTTCTCTGATTACCAGTTCCTCAAGTCTTTTTTCCGAGCCTTTTGGGACCGTGCTAAGTGCACCAACTACAATTGGTATCACTTTGACTTTCATATTCCATAGCTTTTTCAATTCTCTGGCAAGGTCCAGGTATTTCTTCATCTCTTCGTTTCCTTTCATCTTCACCCTCTGGTCTGCTGGAACCGCAGAGTCCAGTAGTTTTTATTATTTATCAACACTAGGTCTGTTCTCCTTGCTGGGGTTATTTCAAAATCACAGAGAATTTTATGCGTTTCATTCGCAAGAACAGATTCTGGTTTATGCATATATCATTTTTTTGTATGGTCAAAACTTAATTTTTTGCATAATTCCCAGTGAATCACCTTCCCAACCCAGTTGTGTCTAGTTTTGTATTCCCATTGTGCTAGTTTTTACATTCACTTAATACATGCTTTATGGTCGCATCTCTGTTACCACACAGTCTACATTTACTGTTTTGTTGCGCCTTATCAATTTTTGCTTTGATATAATTTGTTCTCATGGCATTATTTTATGCAGAAATTATTAATGATTCAGTTTCTCTCTTGAGGTTTCCTCTTCTTAACCACATCCAGGTCTTTTCATGTGTAACTTCTCTGACTTGTCGTTTGAGTGTCCATATAATTGTTTTTCTTTACATGTTTGTTTTCTAGTTTTTATTGTTTTTTCTGTTTGTCCATGTATTACCTCTGCTGTTGTTGGCTGCCATAATTAATTTGTTCTGGCTCTTTTTTGTGTATTCTTCGAGTCCTTGGATTGTGGCCTCTACACAGTCCTCTATGTTGGCAAGACCCCTTCGACCTTCCTTTCTTGATACATATAGCCTATCTCTGTCGTCTTTAGGTTGTAAAGCCTTGTGCATTGTCATCAATTTTCTAGACCTTTGGTCAATCTATCAGAGTTCTTCTTTTGTCCATTTTAAGAATGGGCCTCAGTTTCTTATAATATGAACGGCCCAGGTATTTATTCGTTTGATAAGATTTCTGCTGTTGAAAACTGGAGTTTGGTCTACTCGGGTCTCCAGGACTTTTCTGTGTATTCTAGATGACAAATCTGAAGAGTTCCACTAGTCTCTTTTCTATGACCATTCTAAGAGCACCAAATACGATTGGTATCACTTTCACCCTCATATTCCACAGTAATTCTCTAGCGAGATCTAGGTAATTTCCCTGTGATCTGCTGGAACTGTCCATGTTCTCTCTTTTTTGTTAATCAATACTAGTCTGATCTGCTTATAGAGATTATCTATTTCTATCTATTTATCAATCTATCTATCGATAAACCCCCACATTCATAAACATATGTGTTATATATTACCACTACCGTTCTTCTAGAAAAATGGCTTTGGCATTAAATAACCTACAAATGTTAATATGCCATTAAAAAGAATCCAAGAAAAAAAAACTATAAATGTATATTTTTATACAGATTTGTTTTATATCTCTATGTCTATGTATGATTATATGTGGATATGTGTATATATGGATTATATGTATTTATATACTGTTTTAATATTCTTATTTTTCTAACATTAATATTTCCATATGAAATACGTCATATCTTTGTTAACTTTTCGTTCTCCACCTATTCACGTTCATGCATGCGTCATCATATGATCTTCACCTTCCATTTTTGCACATGCATTGATCACGTCATTGGCTTTCGTGAATAAACGCGCATATAAAAATTAACGTTTAATAACATCATATTCACACATTCACTATACACTTAACATCTTTCATTTTGTCCCTCACATAAACATTACTTAACAGTGTCTTGAAGATGGTAAAATATACCGAAATACTTAAGTATTGACACATAAAATTGTTTCCCCTAATCATAACATCCTGTGTTTGTTATATTTTTAAAATATTTTCTTCTCATTATATATATATATATATATATATATATATATATATATATATATATATATAATAGCATTTTCATATCTATCAATGGGTATATATTTATACAGACTCTTCATCTGGTTCTCTCTCTTTCTCAATGTATATATATATATATCGACGTAATTTTATATCTATCTATCTATCTATCTATCTATCTATTTATGAATCTATGTATTTATCATTGCTTTTAGATTAAATCACTTGAAGCAATAGCTGTGTCACGCCTCATGTTTATATATGAAGTCAATTTATTCAGAGCTATCGGTAAATTATTCGCCTTCAATTGTACGCGCCGTGGCTTATGTATTTCTAGTTATATCATTCCTCCTACCCTCGGGGGGTTTTGCCGTCTATCAATATCGCTATCGATAATGAGGTGAGCAAAAATGGCGCTCATGCTTGATTTGAATAAGCTCAGGGATTTCTTCCAACAGATGCAACGAAGACGTGAAACCGCTTCCTCTTCGCTTTATTGTTTTCACCATATTGAAGAGTTCCACTCGTATAACAACGATACCTGAGAACAATCGAAAAACAAACACGACCTCATCTCATCCCCTATCAATAAATGTAATCAACAGGCACTTTTATTTATTATTAAATGCCATATTGAACGGCCGATAAAGATGCACGCTCTCGGGAAGAAAGGAAATTATTCGAATAATAACAATCAACTGCGCCCAAATTTTGAATAGGAAGCTGTGTGCCGAAGTTTTAAACTGTTCAGCCTGGGGGGTCATGATGTGATAAAAGTAGAAGCAAACATATATAGGGATGGATTGAAACAATTTCGAGATTGGATTTCAAATCTTAAGTTTCAACTAGAGAAAAGTACATTGTCTACGTGCCAACGTGATCTACAAAAGCCAAATTTTATTTTAGATCTAAATATATCATTCTTAAGAAGAAATATTCCATGGTATTCAACCAAACCTGTTTAATCATACATATATATATATATATATATATATATATATATATAGGGAGATTATGTGCTTAATTAGAGTCATACCTAATTTGTTAATTAAATAATTATAATTAAATGAATTAGGCATGCATATCGGTTTAAATGTAAGGCGTAAACAAATCGAGAAAAGTCGATCTCTGTATGTACATTTCAGCCCATTAGACCTCATCAGCAGAGCTATAGACAGGGCAGTGCATTGTACGCGATTCGAACCCTACCTGTCAAGCTGAAAGGCGGACATTCTAACCACTACACTAGCTGGCTTCCCCCAGAATCTCTCGTTTATTTTAAACTGATATGTATATCGAACTTTTTGGGTGACTTATGGCACGACAGTATGAAGTGGTCAAACGATGTGTTTGAAATGGCGAAGGCCGACAATTTGTAGGGAGATTATGTGCTTAATCAAAGTCATACCTAATTTTTATATATATAATATATATAATATATATTATATATTATATATATATATATATATATATTAATGTTGATATTATGATTTCACACTCATAACTTCAAGTTTCTTGGTAGTCCAATCATCAGATGAGAAAGTGTGAGATGTCAAAAACCAGTCGTGAAATCATTTCACGACTGGTTTTTGACATCTTTTAATATATCACATTAATTATAAAACTGCTCTGCTTTATTAGCATTGAGCACCTTTCCATGCAAATACTTTTCTCATTTTTTCATTCACTATTCATTATATTATATATATAATATATATATATATATATATATATATATATATATATATATATATATTGTGAAGAGAGAAGTAATCCGACGGTATGTAATATATCAAGAAAATGAAAAAACACAGGTTTAAATGGGTTAAGTAGTGAGTTTAATGGCCGACGCTGCAGTGTTTCGATCTATTAAATAGATCATCTTCAGGGCATAAGATAAGAAATTATATATCACAGAATGATGAGAAAAGTGAGTGGTAATCCTTCTTATTCAGTCTGTTTAAAAAATTTTCTGAAGTTTGAAAAAAGGAGACGGTTTGAATATGACATCAAATATTCTATTTTTAAGGTGTGAGTATGTAGCGCTGTTTCCTTCAATACACACACTAACAGCGCTACATACTCACACCTTAAAATAGAATGTTTGATGTCATATTTCAAAACCGTCTCCTTTTTTCAAACTTCAGAAAATTTTTAAACAGACTGAATAAGAAGGATTACCACTCACTTTTTCTCATCATTCTGTGATATATAATTTCTTATCTATGCCCTGAAGATGATCTATTTAATAGATCGAAACACTGCAGCGTCGGCCAATAAACTCACCACTTAACCCATTTAAACCTGTGTTTTTTCATTTTTTCTGATTATATACATATATATATATATATATATTACTTATATATATATATATAATATATATATATAATATATATATATATATAATATATGTGTGTAATAATTTTGCTTGAAGCATTGTGTTTATATTGGTTTGGTGGTTGGTTTGAAGGCTATCACAATGCAAGTGTAAAGAAAAATAAAAATAAGTTAACTTAGTGTTATTTGTTAACCTTAATTTATTCTTAATTTTTCGAGATAAAATCTTTTCGACAGAATATTTCTTAAACTGTTGAAGCTGTTGTTAGTGAACCTACATTCTACTTTGTGTCTTATATCTTCTAAATTCTATGCCTCTGTGTGTGTGTGTGTGTGTGTGTGTGTGTGTGTGTGTGTGTTATGTGCACGCGCGTGTTTGTTTATGTGTGTGTGTCTGTTCAACAATGATAATATAGAGTTTATATACATATACATATATTTCATATATATATATTTCATATTATATATATTATATATTCATATATTATTATTATATTATATATTATATTATTATATATATATATATATATATATATATATAATATAATTTAATATATTTTTTTATATCTTTATTTTTATTTTTATATTTTTTGTGTATATATCTATGTATATATATATATATTATGTATGTACATATATGTGTGTATAATGTATGTCTATATATGTATATAAAAATATATGTATATATTTGTGTATATATATGTGTATGTGTTTATGTGTTTATCATGTAAGATATGTGTATATTTATTATTTTTTTATTTTTTTTATTTTTTATTTTATTAATATTATATTTATACAACATTATATTATCTATTATATTTTAAGGTTTTACTTTATTTATTGGTTAATAGCAGTAATAATATTTTTTTATATCATATTATTTTACAATTTTATATATTTATATTTTTGTTATATATATCTTTATGTATTTTTTTTATTTTTATATATTTTTAATATATTTCTTTATAATATTTTTATATTTTATATATTTTTTTGTTTTATCCTTACTCTATACTTTTTCAGACTCACTATTCTCATAGTTTAATTTGTCTGACTACCATCCCCCGAAGAGACAAGGCCTCGAAAAGTATTCTTTTTTCTCATTTGACTTCCTGTCGCCATGGTGACAGTCTTCTAATGTATACATTTGTAAAAAGAAAAAAAAAATTTCTTTGAGAAGCAAATTTTTCTGTTATGCAATTCAAATTATTTTGATTTACCATCTGATAAGACTGAATCCTGGGGAGCTATGTTAAATCAACTTAAATTTATAAAGGCCCCAATTTAGGTCGAGATAAATGTATTATGGAATAACGGTGTTGACTTTTTCTTTACTTTCAAAGATATATAT
>CM042142.1:84711620-84716620 GCA_023376005.1 Doryteuthis pealeii | reverse complement strand
TACACTAGCTGGTTTTTTCCCAGAATTTACGCCTTACATATATATTCGCCTAATTCATTAATTATCAACTAATTAATTTTCAAATTAGGTATGACTTCAATTAAGCACATATTCTCCCCAAAATTGCCGGCTATCGCCATCTCAAACAAACTGTTTGTGTACTCTCATATATATATATATATATATATATATATATATATATATATATATATATATTATCATGCACAAAATTGCATAGTTCTCATTAAACGGATATCCTAGCGGCCTGATATGTTTATATTAATAAATTCCCTAGTATGTGTTTGTAGATAGTGCGAAGTTTAGAACTCTGATTGATGAAAAATCGGTCAAGTATCGATCCCGGCCTGAAGCAACCAGCCTTATCTAGCTGTACTAATGTACAATTTTTTTTCTTCCTTATATTCAATTTACCATATTTCTTTTTTTCGTTCCTTCTTTTTTCCTTCCTTTTATTTAATTTCCCATTTTTCTTTTTTTCTTTCTTTCCTTTAAACTTTCTTTTATTCAATTTCACATTTTTCTTTCTTTTTTCTTTCTTTTTTCCTTTCTTTTATTCAATTTCACATTTTTCTTTCTTTTTTCTTTCTTTTTTCCTTTCTTTTATTCAATTTCACATTTTTCTTTCTTTTTTTTTTTTTTTTCCTTTCTTTTATTCAATTTAACATTTTTCTTTCTTTTTTCTTTCTTTTTTTTCTTCCTTATATTCAATTTCCCATATTTCATTTTTTCGTTCTTTCTTTTTTCCTTCCTATAATTTAAGTTTCCATTTTTCTTTTTTCTTTCTTTCTTTATTCAAATTCTCATATTTCTTTTTTTTCTTTTTTTTCCTTCATTTTATTCAATTTCTCAATTTTCTTTTTTTATTCGTTCTTTCTTCTTTTTCTTTCCTTTCATCTAATTTCCCATTTTTTCTTTGTATGTTTCTTTCATTATTTTTCTTTTATTCAATTTCCAATCTTACTTTCTTTCTTCTTGGTTTTTGTTCCTTTTACATAATTTTTCATATTTCTTTTTTTCTTCCTTTCTATTTCTTTCTCAGTTTTTTTGTTTCTTGTATTAAATTTCAAATTTTCATTTTTTTTCTTTGATTTACCTTCTTTCTCTTACTCCCTCTCCCCCTCTCCCCCCTTTCTCTCCATTTCTTTTTATTTAGCTTCATCTTATTTCACTCACACCAAATTCTCTTCTTTCTCGCAAAACCATTAATTTCCCATTACGTTGAAACTCAAATGGTTCTTAGATTTCGTCTTTAAAATCGTTTTCTTTAATTTAAAAAAATACCTGAGTTTAAGCCGATTTCACTCAACATTTGTCCTTCTATCTACACGCCTGGCTGTCTCTACGTACATCTGAATCGGAAATATTTCTTATTTTCGCTTCGGGTATTCACTTTCCAGTTTATAGACTAGAGAGCAATTGAAGCCAGAAGTCCGAAACAACGGCTGAAAACAGTCATCTATCTATCTATCTATCTATCTATCTATCTCAGTCTGTTCATATCTATCTATCTATCTATCTATCTATCTATCTATCTCAGTCTGTTCATATCTATCTATCTATCTATCTATCTATCTATCTATCTCAGTCTGTTCATATCTATCTATCTATCTATCTATCTATCTATCTATCTCAGTCTGTTCATATCTATCTATCTATCTATCTATCTATCTGGCAGTTGGTGTGTATGTACGTATATATGTTTGTACCAGGGCTGGCCTGGTGAGTCATCTGAGAAAACACATGGATACAGTGTCAAATACTTCTGGCACTCAACTATGAAAAAAAAAAACCCCAAAAAACAAAAGAGGAAATGGTCTTACTCGAGCACGAGTTGACAGCCAACATGTATGTATGTATGTCCGGCTGAAACTACGAAGATAAAAGAATTAATGACTAAGTTACGACAAGAATATGCTTATGATATAAAATTCTAAAACCATTTATAATTAGAAAATTGAATGAAAAAAAAAAAGAATGAATTCTTACTGTTTATTCTAATGTTTAATTACGTTTTAAAAAATTATAACAGTTATACATTGATTTAATCAAAGTTACGATAAAAATACACTTACGATATAAAATAAAAAATAGAATTTAAAACATAATTAATTTATATTGTCTATTATGTTTAATTATTTAAAAACATATAATATTTCTATTTTTATTTAAGCAAAGTTACGATAAAAATACGCCTAAGACATAAAATAAACAAATCAAACAGTTTATAGTAAAAGAATAAGATTATACAATAATGTATACATGCTGTTTATTATAATGCTTAAAAAATGACCTGAAGGTAGTGTTGCTTATCTGATACACAAATGCAAAATATACCGTACCCCTAATCTCATTTCATTTATAAGGAACACCGATAGTAGTAGGATTGGGGTACTTACTACTCGCATAAATCCCCAAATAGGTTGAAGCGGCTCCTTAGCCTCAAAACCTCTGCTACCTTTCAAGGAAAGGCTAGGGGAGTAAACCCCGAAAATAAATCAGGAGATGGAGTCCCTAAGGATCACAGCAGTAGTATGAAGAGGGAGATTTGCTACATGGGCAACAGCTCATCCTCCATATGAACCCGCCCTGGCTATGTAATTCAAGTTAAAAAAACAACCTTGACACTACTAAACAAAAAACCCTTGACACTCCATCATCTCTCTCAAGCAAAATACAAAAACGGATGGTTAGTTCATTTTAATTGAGCAGAAAGACACAGATTACAATAATGATAGGACTTTATTTGAATAGAAAGAGTTCTGAGGTGAATAGATAGTGAACTTTGAAATATTCCATCATACTGGTAAAAAAACAAACATTTTGTACAGCTGTGGGGAAAATTTGGTAGGCAAAGAGTTAACCTTGATATGACAGCCAATCTAGACAATGAAAACAATGAATTAATACCTTATCCCAGTCGGTAGAGTGTCGGACTAAAAACCACAAGATTTAGCGTTCGGTACCAGCCCTCGCCAACTCAGCGTATGAGTAGCACAGGTATCTGTCCGGTAAAGTGAGGAGTTGATGGTAGGTGTGGCGCTCCGTCTCAGACGCAAAAAAACAATCTCCTTGGTCTAACACTAGTGAAAAGTAGATAGACTCCCTCACTGTCTGGCCGATACCGACTTTAGACCACCCCGACGACATTAGTTTTACTTAAAATTGTGTCATATCCTGCTTGTACGGAGGAGTCGGTAGAATCATATACTGGTAGCCTAATTGATATGGAGCTGTAAGTGTCAGACAAGCTTCTGTGGATGTAGGTTCAAATCTTGTTGGAAGTTTTTTTCTTCATTTCCTGTTTTTGTCGCTTAATTGATGGTCATAGAAAATAAAAACATCCTGTTTAGCGAACATTGTTTTTTCCGTTGAGAGATCTTCCGTACTATCAGCTTAGCTCAAATAGAGAGACCGGATGTTTAGACGTAACCCCGGGGAAGGGTTCTAAAACAATCTATCACGAAACATAAGAGACAATTGTATTTGAGATGAGGAGTGGGAGAGAAAGAAAGAAGAAAGAAAGAAAGAAAGAAAAAGAGTTGATTTTTGTCTATACTGGATTAGATGGTTCAAGATAAGTAAAAGATGAAGAAGAAAAAACACACAACAAATAGAATTGTTAGGATTAAAAAAGCCAAATAAAAAGCAAAAAGAAACAAAAAACAAAAGGAAAAAACCGACCCCTCCCCCCAAAAAAAAAACGAAAAAAAAAAAAAGAAAAACAGAACAAAAACAAAAATGGAGTCGAGATTGGTTTCAGGTGAGAAAAAACATTAGAGTAAACATTGCCCACATTGCTGATTAAAAGAAAGGAAATCAACAATAAAGAAAGTTCTAGACATAAAATGGAAACTGCTCGAAGGTAGTCTCCAGTGTAAACCTACTCTTCGGACAAGTGATGAAATAGAGAAAAGAAAAGAAGAAGAAAAATCACGTTGATTCTGCACACCAGATTGCTCGTAATAGAATAAAAACGAAATCGTTCCGTTTTATTTCCGTATTGCCGAAAAAACAAAAAAACAAAGGCAAAAAACAAAGGCAAAAAACAAAAAGAAAACTTAAAACAAACAAAGAAACAAAAAAACTTAAACCAAAAAACAAAACAAAAACAAACAAACAAAAAGCATAAAAAAGCCAAAGTAAATAAAAAAAATACCTGCAAAAAACAAAAAACAAATAAAAAAAAAACAAAAAAAAAAAACAATGCTTCGTCCCCAGGTTTTTTGGATGGGAATGCCTAGTGTTTATTGTGAAGTATTCACGTCTATAAAGTCTAAAGCGTTTTAATTAAATTGTAAGAATTTCGAAATGAGAAGTAACTTAAGACGAGAATAGCAAACAAAATTAAACTAAAAATATTCTCATCACAATTACCATAGAACGAATAATACCTCAGTCTGTTTCTATCTATCTATCTATCTATCTATCTATCTATCTATCTATCTATCCCATTATGTACGTAATATATCTAATTCTATACGTTATCTATCTATCTATCTATTTTTCGTAATATTTTCACTTTTTTCACAAAATTTCTCTCTCTCTCTCTCTCTCTCTCTATATATATATATATATATATATATAGTGAGAGAGAAGAGAGAGAGAGAGAGAGAGAGAGGAGAGAGAGAGAGAGAGAGAGAGAGAGAGAGAGAGAGAGCGAAAGGGGGGGGAGATAAAGAACACAGGGTTATGACAATGATGAATATATATATATATATATACATACATATATATATTTAATACTCACATTATAATTATATATATATTAAATAGAGAGAGAGAGAGAGAGAGAGAGAGAGAGAGCACAGGAGTCAAGGGTAGACGGGAGAGATTCAGAGAGAAAGCGTAAGAGAAAAGGAGAGAGGGAAAGATAAAGAAATTATATGTGTGTGTGTGTGTGTGTGTGTGTGTGAGAGAGAGAGAGAGAGAGAGAGAGAGAGAGAGAGAGAGTCCTATCCATATGTCAACTGGAATCAAAG
>CM042142.1:84704120-84706620 GCA_023376005.1 Doryteuthis pealeii | reverse complement strand
ACATTCACTATACACATAACATCTTTCATTTTGTCCCTCGCATAAACATTACTTAACAGTGTTCTGAATATGGTACAATATGCCGAAATGCTTAAGTATTGACACATAAAAATTGTTTCCCCTGATCATACATCCTGTGTTTGTTATATAAAACATTTTCTTCTCATATATATATATATATATATATATATATATATATATATATAATATATATATGTGTGTGTGTGTGTGTGGTGTGTGTGTGTGTGTATGTGTGTGTGTAATGTTAGTCTCCCATCTATGGGTTAAATAGAAAAATATGTTTAAAATAAATCGAGTACACATCAAGAATGAATAAACCAAAACGTCTTTGGCATAAAGTGACCCAACAAAGTGACATACAGTAAAAACCAACCAACCAACCAACCAACCAACCAACAATTGAAAACGTTTGTCTCTGTAAAGTTTTGATACCACAAATCTCATATTTCCTTTCTAATCAGTTAAAAACAATTGAAACAATTGGAATATTAACAAGAAATCGATCGAATATAAGAGATTTAATCCAAACAAAACAATGAAAAATAATCTTTTCAAAAAGTGTTTCAAGAGGTTAATTGACATACTTAAAATATAAATTCATATATTTTTCATTAATGTATTATTGAATGGAGTCATAATTAGAAATAGGGTAGATTCATCCATTTGACAAATCAACCTTGTTTAAGGAAGTAGTCAAGGAGAAGGTGTAACGTGGCGGTAGCGATATATTCACGATACCAAAACGGATATATATATATACGTAACGTTCTAATATCGATATATGTTGTATAGCGGGTCTTGTCAACGTGCCTCCAAATTCATGACTCTAAAAAGGCGTTCGGCACGTGGCGGTCATCTTGTCGATAAAAAAGTACAACGCGAGAAATATATCGCCACAAGCTGCTTAGCTTTTATTTCCAGACTCGTATCGTGGGTTCTGTTCGGAAGAGGAGGAAAGGCAGAGAGAAAGAGAGAGAGAGGACACTGATGAATTACTGTGATCCCACAAGGGACCCAAGGTCCGTACCCTACGACGTCGGAAAGCAAAAAGAGGCCGATCTTATTCTTCGTCGTTCCACGTCACCACGTGACTTCCCGTTCCGGTCAACACCCGAAACTTCCAGTTGACATTCAATTCTCCATTCGGATCACGCCCCGGTCGAAATCATCGTTCATCACTCCACGCTTTTTCAAAGCCTCCACCTTGTCTCATTTCTTCTTCCTCCTTTTTTCTATAGTAGGGCTCGGCAAAACTCAGGACCTTTATTATCTCGTTACAGAAGGAAAACTCTTAATTCACACCGGTTAAACACCGTTAAGAATTTGATCTTGTGTCATATCCAACTCATGCGGAGGGGTTGGTAAATATGTATATCTTTCTATGGAAAAACTTTTGGCGAATGAACATAATAAATAAAGATAAATAACTGTTTTTCTGTTATTTACTATGCTCTGTTTTGGCCGTCCCACAGGCTTTGGTTTCTGACTGCATCTGAGGTCATGCAATTGTCACTTGTCTAAGTAATGAGCCGTTTTAACTTCACTGACCTGGGCGGGCATCGGTATTTAGAGTGTGATTTGACCGTAAGTTCAACATTTTTTTAAAAATTTGTTTAAAAATGTGGCTTTTTTGTCCTTTTCGTGTATTTCTGGTATTATGAATCTTGATGTCTGGTGACGCCGGACATGTTTCGCGGGCTTTTTGTCATTTCGTGTTTGATGGAAGAAGAAAAAAAAATGTTCTCCTTTTCATTTTTCATTTTTTTTTTTTGTTTTTTGTTTTGTTCATTTAATCTTTGCCCCGGGATAAACAAACTGCTAGTGAAAAGGAAATGAAGTATGAAAGAAAGAAAAATGGTAATGATGCTACTGGTGATGGTGATGATGATGATGATGATGAGGAGGAGGAGATTAAAAGGGGAGGAGGAAGATTACGAAGCA
The DNA here is from genome assembly GCA_023376005.1 of Doryteuthis pealeii. Lineage (NCBI taxonomy): Eukaryota > Metazoa > Mollusca > Cephalopoda > Myopsida > Loliginidae > Doryteuthis > Doryteuthis pealeii. The sequence continues at coordinate 84,704,658 of CM042142.1, read as the reverse complement.
TAAGGGTTGGAGAGAGAGAGAGAGAGAGAGAGAGAGAGAGAGAGGAAGAGAGAGAGAGAGAGAGAGAGGGGGGGGGGAAGAGAAAAGATAGATAGCACATATATTGTGAAAATGCGTGCTGTGTAATGGTTAGAGTCGTAGCAAATGGACTCGTTGACGCCAGTTCAAATCCTGGACGAGGCTGTTTGCATTTCACATTGCGCTAATACCCTTTGGGGAAAGGTATGCATCCAATTATTCCCCTCCAGCTATGGATAAATAGTAGGGCAGACTGTGCTCTCTTTAACCTTGGATAGGTAACCGGTCTTGGAGAATGAAAAACTCTGAATTCAACCTGTTAAACTCCACTTAAGAAATTGACTGTCTCGCATCCCTGCTCATGTGGAGAGGTTGGTAAACATATATATATAGATACATGTATGATAGGCCTAGACGCTTATATGCTCATACAGACAACTTCGCGACTACATGCATATGCATGTGCATTTTGAGATTAAATATATGCACCCTTCGAGAAGTAGGTCTATAGTATCCCCAG
>CM042142.1:84668788-84704020 GCA_023376005.1 Doryteuthis pealeii | reverse complement strand
ATTCTTCTTCTTTCTTCTTCTTCTTCTTCTTTACTCTCATTTCTTTCTTCTATTTTTCTTGGTTCTTCGTTAGCTTCTTTCCTCTCTATTTTTCTCCGCTTCGTCCTCAGGAAATCGGGAAGTGGCTGTTTGCATTTCCCATGCGCTAATACCTTAGGAAGATATGAATCCAACTATTCTCCCTCCTGCTATTTGGTAAGAAGAAGGGCAGTCTGAGCTCTTAAACCTGATCGGCCACCAGTCTCGGAGAGGCAAACTGCATTCAAATTAAAGTAAGCTCCCCTTTCTCGTTAGTTCAAATCTTCTTTTGAGAGGGCGCTATTTCATCAGTTTTAGACTAATTCTATTCTTCGCGTCCCAGTATGCAGATAGACACAAAGATCCATTTTTTGGTGAGGGGAAGCATTCGTGAACCGAACCTCACTATATGTAGGCACCAAAAAAAATCGTGGATCTCCCCGGTATTTCCCCTAATATGGCGGCCTCAGGGCGCTGGCAATAAAAACTCAGCCCTGTCAATCAAAGCGGGTAGGTGTTGCCGCGGGAAGATGGTCCCCCTGGAATCAGCTATTATTTAGAGTTAGTTTCCGGACCAATGTCCGTAGCAATACACAACAGGGTTCCGAAGAACTAGAAACAATCTAATTTAAATTCGAACTAATACACTTGGAACGTTCCTCATCCTCCAGTTCAACTGGCATTTGCAAGTCTCAGGAAGAATAATAGGTTCTGTGCTTCTGAATTACACGCCTCTTTGTGACTGTGAAGTCCAATGTTCGAAAAACATTTCCTCCAACTACAGGATATCGCATATGGAAGGCTGTTCCTGAAATGTTGATGTGTTGGTACTTTGTGCCGCGCTTTTTTTCTTGGACCTCTTGGCTTCATAGTTGTTCAGTTATTGATAAATGTTCCCGTGTTTCGAACTCGCTTACTTCGATGTTAGTCACCAACACTTAGCCTCTACGTTCACGGGGACTCCCCTAACTGATGTGATCAGACAAGAATAGAAGTATTGATGTAATAAAGAAAATAGCATTAAATAAAACAGACAACGAATGACGTTTCTTATGGTAGATGTCAAATAAAACAGACCCGAAATACTTGAGAGTTGACAGAAAAGTTTGCGCTCTTCGTAAAATGAATGAAGCATACAGACATTTTTCGGACATTCATTTTCCCGTCGTTCGAATTAAAAACGGGAGAATAAACAAGAATAAAAAAAACATCTTATCTTTGTGCGTATTTTGTGGTATATATATTTAACAAAACCCTCCGCACGAAACATTCATACATATCACATTCAACTTTCACTTTCCTACTGAACGGAAAAAGGCTAATCTCTCTCCTCACTTCGATTAGAAAAAAAAAACTAACAATATATACCCATATGAAGATGCAGGTTGTTAAGCCGTAGCTGATGTTCATTATGTATTTCTGTTGAAATATTTTCATGGGTGAAGGTCACTTTCTGAACATTTCATACATATCACATTTAACCACTTTCATCTCTCATACTATCACGTTCTCTACATCACTTTCACTCTTCATACATAATCACGTTCAACTTTCACTTTCACTTCTCATACATATCACATTACTTTCACTTCACTCTCATACAATCACATTCAACTTCACTTTCAGCTCTCATATATATCACATTCAACTTTCACTTTCACTTTCAATATATTACATATCAACTCACTTTCAGTCTCATACATATTCACATTCAACTTCACTTTCAGTCTTACATATCACCATTTCAACTTTCACTTTCACTCTATATATATTACAAAATATTCATGGGGGAAGGTCACTTTCTGAAACCATTTCATACATATCACATTTAACTTTCACTTTCATCTCTCAACATATCACGTTCTACATTCACTTTCACTCTCAACATATCACGGCAACTTTCACTTTCACTCTCATAATATCACATTTATCTTTCACTTTCACTCTCTACATATCACATTCAACTCACTTTCAGTCTCAATATATCACATTCAACTTTCACTTTCACTCTCATATATATTACATTCAACTTTCACTTTCAGTTCTCATATATATCACATTCAACTTTCACTGTCAGTCTTACATATCACATTCAACTTCACTTTTCACTCTCATATATATTTACATTCAACTTGCCACTTTCAGTCTCATACATATCACGTTCAACTTTCACTTTCCACTCTCATTACATATACACGTTCAACTTGCACTTGCACTCTCTACATATCACGTTCAACTTTCACTTTCACTCTCAATACATATCACATTATCCTTTCACTCCTCTCATACATATCACATTCAACTTTCTTTAACTTTCAGTCTCCATATATATCACAAACTTTCACTTTCACTCTCATATATATACATTCAACTTTCACTTTCAGTTCTCATACATTATCAACATTCAACTTTCACTTCAGGTCTAACATATCACATTCAACTTTCACTTTTCACTCTCATATATATCACATTCAACTTTCACTTTCACTCTTCATATAGATTCCTTTCAAAACTTCACTTTCAGTCTCATACATATCACATTCAACTTTCACTTCAGTCTTACATATCACATTTCAACTTTCACTTTCAGTCTCATATATATCACATTCAACTTTCACTTTCACTCCATATATATTACATTCAACTGCACTTTCAAGTCTCATACCATATCACGTTCAACTTTCACTTTTCACTCTGATACATATCACATTTAACTTTCACTTTCACTCTCATACATATCACATTTAATTTCACTTTCACTCTCATACATATCAAGTTAAACTTTCACTTTCAGTTCATTATATATCACATTCAAACTTTCACTTTTCACTCTCATACTTATCTATTTCCCCTTTAATTTCACATTCATACATATTCTGATACTATAGACTCTACTTCTCCGAAGCGCTGCATATATTAATCTCAAAATGCACATGCATATGCAGTTATAGTCGCGAAGTTGTCTGTATGAGCATATAAGCGCTAGCCTATCATTACATGTTATCTATATATATTTACCAACCTCTCCACATGAGCAGGATTGCGAGACAGTCAATTCTTAGGGAGTTTAACAGGGTAGATTGAATTCAGAGTTTTCATTCTCAGACCGGTTACCTATCCAAGCTTAAAAGAGCACAGTCTGCCCTACTAATTATCCATAGCTGGAGGGGGAATAATTGGATGCATACCTTTCCCCAAGGGTATTTAGCGCAATGTGATGCAAAACAGCCTCGTCCAGGATTTGAACTGGCGTCACGGTCCATTTGCACGACTCTAAACCATACACCACGCATCTTTCACAATATATGCTGTATCTATTCTTTCTCTTCCCCCCCCCTCTCTCTCTCTCTCTCTCTCTCTCTCTCTTCTCTCTCTCTCTCTCCTCTCTCTCTCCAACCCTATGCTCGAATACCTTCCTCCTCCCCTTTTAATCTCCTCCTCCTCATCATCATCATTCATCATTCACCATCACCAGTAGCATCATTACCATTTTTCTTTCTTCATACTTCATTTCCTTTTCACTAGGCAGTGTTGTTATCCCGGGGCAAAGATTAAAGAACAAAACAAAAAACAAAGCAAAAAATGAAAAATGAAAAGGAGAAACATTTTTTTTCTTCCTATTCAAAACCGAAATGACAAAAAGCCCGCGAAACAGTCCGGCGGTCACCAGGGACATCAAGATTCATAAATACCAGAAATACACGAAACAGGACAAAAAAAGCCACATTTTTAAACAATTTTAAAAAATGTTGACTTACGGTCAAATCACACTCAAATCGATGCCCGCCATTGTCAGTGAAGTAAAACGGCTCATTACTTAGACAAGTGAACAAATTGCATGACCTCAGATGCAGTCCAGAACCTAAAGCCTGTGGGACGGGCCAAAACAGAGCATAGTTAAATAACAGAAAACAGTTTTTATCCTTATTTATTATGTCATTCGCCAAAAGTTTTTCCATAGAAAGATTATACAATTACCAACTCCCCTCCGGCCATGAGTTAGGAATATGACACAAGATCAAATTCTTAAGCGGTGTTTAACACGGTGTGAATTAAGAGTTTTCCTTCTGTAACGAGATAATAAAGGTCCTGCAGTTTTGCGAAGGCCTACTATTTAGAAAAAGGAGGAAGAAGAAATGAGCACAAGGTGAGCTTGAAAAAGCGTTGGAGTGATGAACGATGATTTCGACCGGGGCGTATCCGAATGGAGAATTGAATGTCAACTGGAAGTTTCGGTGTTGACCGGAACGGAAGTCACGTGGTGACGCTTGGAACGCGAAGAATAAGACTTCGCCTCTTTTAGCTTTCGACGTTTCGTAGGGTACGGACTTGGGTCCCTTGTGGGATCACAGTAATCATCAGTGTCCTCTCTCTCTCTTTCTCTCTGCCTTTTCCCTTCCTTTCCGAACAGAACCACGATACGAGTCTGGAAATAAAAGCTGCGCTTGTGGCGCATATATTTCTCGCGTTGCTTACTTTTTTATCGACAAGATGACCGGCCACGTGCCGGAACCCTTTTTAGAGCATGAATTTGGAGGCCACGTTGACAAGACCGCTATACAAACATTATCGATATTAGAACGTTACGTTATATATATATCCGTTTTTGGTATCGTGAATATATCGCTACCGCCACGTACACCTTCTCTTGACTACTTCCTTAAACAAGGTTGATTGTCAATGGATGAATCTACCCTATTTTCTTTAATTATGGGGGGGGGGACCTCCAGTTCAAAATACATTAATGAAAAAATACTATGAATTTAATATTTTAAGTATGTCAATTAAACCTCTTGAAACACTTTTTGAAAGGATTTATTTTTCATTGTTTGTTTGGGATTAAACTCTTATATTCGATCATTTCTTGTTATATTCCAATTGTTTCAATTGTTTTTAACTGATTAGAAGGAAATATGAGATTTGTGGTATTCAAACACTTACAGAGACAAACGTTTTCAATTGTTGCCGTGGTTGGTTTGGTTGGTTGGTGGTTTCTTACTGTTTAGTCTCCCATCTATGGGTTAAATAGAAAAATATGTTTAAAACAAATCGAGTACACATCAAGAATGAATAAACCAAAACGTCTTTGGCATAAAATGACCCAACGGTTGACATACAGTAAAACCCCAACCAACCAACCAACAACAACAATTGAAAACTTTGTCTCTGTAAAGTTTTGAAACCACAAATCTCACATTTCCTTTCTAATCAGTTAAAAACAATTGAAACAATTGGAATATTAACAAGAAATCGATCAAAGATAAGAGATTTAATCCAAACAAAACAATGAAAAATAATCTTTTTAAAAAGTATTTCGAGAGGTAATTGACATACTTAAAATATAAATTCATATATTTTTCATTAATGTATTATTGAATGGTGTCATAATTAGAAATAGGGTAGATTCATCCATTTGACAAATCAACCTTGTTTAAGGAAGTTGTCTAGGAGAAGGTGTAACGTGGCGGTAGCGATATATTCACGATACCAAAACGGATATATATATATACGTAACGTTCTAATATCGATATATGTTGTATAGCGGGTCTTGTCAACGTGCCTCCAAATTCACGACACTAAAAAGGTGTTCGGCACGTGGCGGTCATCTTGTCGATAAAAAAGTACAACGCGAGAAATATATCGCCACAAGCTGCTTAGCTTTTATTTCCAGACTCGTATCGTGGGTTCTGTTCGGAGAGGAGGAAAGTCAGAGAGAAAGAGAGAGAGAGGACACTGATGAATTACTGTGATTCCACAAGGGACCCAAGGTCCGTACCCTACGACGTCGGAAAGCAAAAAGAGGCCGATCTTATTCTTCGTCGTTCCACGTCACCACGTGACTTCCCGTTCCGGTCAACACCCGAAACTTCCAGTTGACATTCAATTCTCCATTCGGATCACGCCCCGGTCGAAATCATCGTTCATCACTCCACGCTTTTTCAAAGCCTCCACCTTATCTCATTTCTTCTTCCTCCTTTTTCTATAGTAGGGCTCGCAAAACTCAGGACCTTTATTATCTCGTTACAGAAGGAAAGCTCTTAATTCACACCGGTTAAACACCGCTTAAGAATTTGATCTTGTGTCATATCCAACTCATGCGGATGGGTTGGTAAATATGTATATCTTTCTATGGAAAACTTTTGGCGAATGAACATAATAAATAAAGATAAATAAACTGTTTTCTGTTATTTACTATGCTCTGTTTTGGCCGTCCCACAGGCTTTAGGTTTCTGACTGCATCTGAGGTCATGCAATTGTCACTTGTCTAAGTAATGAGCCGTTTTAACTTCACTGACCTGGCGGGCATCGGTATTTAGAGTGTGATTTGACCGTAAGTTCAACATTTTTTAAAAATCTTGTTTTAAAATGTGGCTTTTTTTGTCCTTTTCGTGTATTTCTGGTATTTATGAATCTTGATGTCTGGTGACGCCGGACATGTTTCGCGGGCTTTTTGTCATTTCGAGTTGATGGAAGAAGAAAAAAATGTTCTCCTTTTCATTTTCATTTTTTGCTTTTGTTTTTTGTTTTGTTCATTTAATCTTTGCCCCGGGATAAATAAACAGCTAATGAAAAGGAAATGAAGTATGAAGAAAGAAAAATGGTAATGATGCTACTGGTGATGGTGATGATGATGATGATGATGAGGAGGAGGAGGTTAAAAGGGAGGAGGAAGATTACGAAGCATAAGGGTGGAGAGAGAGAGAGAGAGAGAGAGAGAGAGAGAGAGAGAGAGAGAGAGAGAGAGAGAGAGAGAGAGAGGGGGGAAGAGAAAGATAGATAGCACATATATTGTGAAAAGGTGCGTGGTGTAATGGTTAGAGTCGTAGCAAATGGACTCGTTGACGCCAGTTCAAATCCTGGACGAGGCTGTTTGCATTTCACATTGCGCTAATACCCTTGGGAAAAGGTATGCATCCAATTATTCCCCCTCCAGCTATGGATAAATAGTAGGGCAGACTGTGCTCTTTAACCTTGGATAGGTAACCGGTCTTGGAGAATGAAAACTCTGAATTCAAACCTGTTAAACTCCACTTAAGAAATTGACTGTCTCGCATCCTGCTCATGTGGAGAGGTTGGTAAATATATATAGATACATGTATGATAGGCCTAGACGCTTATATGCCATACAGACAACTTCGCGACTACATGCATATGCATGTGCATTTTGAGATTAAATATATGCACCTTTGAGAAGTAGAGTCTATAGTATCAGAATATGTATGAATGTGAAATTAAAGGGGAAATAGATAAGTATGAGAGTGAAAGTGAAAGTTGAATGTGATATATATGAGACTGAAAGTGAAAGTTTAACTTGATATGTATGAGAGTGAAAGTGAAAGTTAAACGTGATATGTATGAGAGTGAAAGTGAAAGTTAAATGTGATATGTATGAGAGTGAAAGTGAAGTTGAACGTGATATGAGTTATGAGAGTGAAAGTGAAAGTGAAGTGAAGTGAAAGTGAAATATGTATGAGAGTATGAGAAGTGAAAGTGAAAGTTGAACGTGATATGTATGAGAGTGAAAGTGAAAGTTGAATGTGATATGTAAGATGAAAGTGAAAGTTGAATGTGTGAACTGAAAGTGAAAGTTGAATGTAATATATATGAGAGTGAAAGTGAAAGTTGAATGTGATATATATGGAGACTGAAAGTGAAAGTTGAATGTGATATGTATGAGAGTGAAAGTGAAAGATAAATGTGATATGTATGAGAGTGAAAGTGAAAGTTGAACGTGATATGTATGAGAGTGAAAGTGCAAGTTGAACGTGATATGTATGAGAGTGAAAGTGAAAGTTGAACGTGATATGTATTGAGACTGGAAAGTGAAAGTTGAATGTAATATATATGAGAGTGAAAGTGAAAGTTGAATGTGATATGTAAAGACTGAAGTGAAAGTTGAATGTGATATATATGAGACTGAAAGTGAAAGTTGAATGTAATATATATGAGAGTGAAAGTGAAAGTTGAATGTGATATATATGAGACTGAAAGTGAAAGTTGAATGTGATATGTATGAGAGTGAAAGTGAAAGATAAATGTGATATGTATGAGAGTGAAAGTGAAAGTTGAACGTGATATGTATGAGAGTGAAAGTGAATGTAGAACGTGATATGTATGAGAGATGAAAGTGAAAGTTAAATGTGATATGTATGAAATGTTCAGAAAGTGACCTTCACCCATAAAATATTTTAACAGAAAATACATTGTGAACATCAGCTACCGGCTTACAACCTGCATCTTCATATGGGTATATATTGTTAGTTTTTTTTTCTAATCGAAGTGAGGAAAGAGAGATTAGCCTTTTTCGTTCAGTAGGAAAGTGAAAGTTGAATGTGATATGTATGAAATGTTCGTGCAGAGGGTTTTGGTTAAATATATATACCACAAAATACGCCAACAAAGATAAGATGTTTTTTTTATTCTTGGTTTATTCTCCCGTTTATTCGACGACGGGAAAATGAATGTCCGAAAATGTCTGTTATGCTTCATTCATTTTACGAGACGACAAACTTTTCTGTCAACGTCTCAAGTATTTCGGGTCTGTTTTATTTGACATCTACCATAAAAGAAACGTCATTCGTTGTCTGTTCTTTTTAATGCCTATTTCTTTATTACATCAATACTTCTATTCTTTCTGATCACATCAGTTAGGGGAGTCCCCGTGACGTAGAGGCTAACGTGTTGGATACTAACATCGAAGTAAGCGAGTTCGAACACGAAACATTTAATCAATAACTGAACACTATGAAGCCAAGAGGTCCAGAAAAAAAGCGCGGCAACAAAGTACCAACACATCAACATCTTCAGGAACAGCCTTCATATGCGATATCTGTAGTGGAGAATGTTTTTCGAACATTGGACTTCACAGTCACAAGAGGCGCTGTAACCTCAGAAGCACAAGAACTATATATTCTTCCGAGACTGCAATGCCATTGAACTGGAGGATGAGGACGTTCCCAAGTGTATTAGTTCGAAATTTAAATTAGATTGTTTCTAGTTCTTCGGAACCCTATTGCTACGGACATTGGTCCGGAAACTAACTTATAATAGCATGATTCCAGGGGGACCATCCTCCCAGGCAACAACTACCTGCTTGATTTACAGGGCTGAGTTTATTGCCAGTGCCTGAGGCGCCATATTAGGGGAAATACCGGGGAGATCCACGCATTTTTTGTGCCTAGCATACAGTGAGGTTCGGTTCATGAATTCTTCCCCTCACCAAAAAAATGGATCTTTGTGTCTGATCTGCATGCTGGGACGCGGAGAATAGAATTAGTCCTAAACTGAATGAAATAGCGTCTCAAAGAAGATTTGACTAACGAGAAGGGAGCTACTTTAATTTGAATGCAGTTTTGACCTCTCCGAGACTGGTGGCTGAATCAAGGTTAAAGAGCTCAGACTGCCCTTCTTCTTACCAATAGCAGGAGGGAGAATAGTTGGATTCATATCTTTCCTAAGGGTATTAGCGCTATGGGAAATGCAAACAGCCGCTTCCCCGATTTCCTGAGGACGAAGCGGAGAAAAATAGAGAGGAAGAAGCTAACGAAGAACAAAAAATAGAAGAAAGAAAGTGAGAGAAGAAGAAGAAGAAGAAGAAGAAGAAGAAGAAGAAGAAGAAGAAGAAGAAGAGAAGAAGAAAGGAATTGAATTGTAAAATCATAGAAAAGAACGACTGAGAGGGCGAAAGAAGTAAAGGGTAAAATAAAGATAAAAATTAGAAGAAGAAGAAAAAAGAAGACGAAAAAGAGACGTAGAAAAAAGAAAAAAAAGAAGGAGAATCATATAAGAATACGAGTAAAGAAAAAAGATGAAAAAGAAGCTAAGAAAAAAAAGAAAAAGAAAAGATCACATAAAAGAAAAACCAGAGAAAAAAGATAAAATACGAATGCGAAGATGAAGGAGTTTTAATATGAACGAATATGGCTTTCATGTCGTAGAAAGTTAGTCAAATTTTAAACCATTTTCTTAAGTTTTATTTATACACATCACTGAACACTGTCAAATCAAAGATGTCAAAATTAACTTTGTGGAAAAAACCTGGAACCCATTCAAGGTTTCCTGGACAATAATAAAAAGGACAGACACGTCTCGATGCATAATTTTCAAACTTACATTCTTTCATTCGAGAAAAAAAAAAGATTTTTAATGGCATGATATAAAAGTTACAATCTTTTACAAAGTATTAGGGAAATCTGAAAAGCGCCTTTGAACTTTGCACAAACCCTTATTGCTTCTGTAATCGATAAATTGCAATAGGTTATTTATAAAAAAATCCGAAGCAATGAGAACTCATCGGCCAGACACTAACTGCATCTGATGGCGATGCTCCAGTTCTGGAAATCTGGGGATATTATGGAGTACTCCTTCATTGTCATTATACCAAGGTCCACTTTGACCCGGACTGGTGATTACTGTTAGTGTCTCATATATGCATCAAATAGTAATGGTAATTGCATTTCAATTAGCACTAATACCCTTGGGAAAGGTATGAATCCTGCTCTCTCCCAGCTATGGATAAAAGCAGGGTAGACTGGGTTCTTTAACTATGGCTAGGTAACCAGTCTAGGAGAAGGAAAACTCTGAATTCAAACCTGTTGAACTCCGCTTAAGAAATTGACCTTGTATCGTATCCTGCTCGTGCGGAGGAGTTGGTAAATACATATATGCATCAAATAGACCTGTTTAGAATTCGTATTTGACAGGAATACTTAATGTCATATAACTACAGATCATTTATATTAGAAGAAAAACACTTCATATATAAAAAAAAAGTCATCGGGGTGGCCTAATGTCGGTATCAGCCAGACAGCGAGGGAGTCTATCCCCTTTTCACTAGCAATAGACCAAGGAGATTATTTTATATCTACCATCAGCTCCTCATTTTACCCCACAGATCCCTGTGCTACTCAAACGCTGAGTTGGCGAGGGCTGGTATCGAACCAGGAACCTTGTGATTCCTAGGCGGACGCTCTACCGACTGAGATAAACCAGTCCTAAACCAGAATAAGGATTTCATATATATAGCTGTAAATTATTTGTATTAAGAATAGTTACTTGAAGTTATAATTGTTTACTAAGGATTATTATTAGTTACTTGGTACCATATAACTATGCACAAACAAATGGCCATTAGTGAATATAAATATCTACTTGAAACCATATAATTATTAGTATTAGATAGTAGTATTATATGAATTAGTATTGTTTAGGAATACTTGAAACCATACATACCCACTCCCCAGAGCTCCATAAATTAAGCTTCACCATCGGATGTTATATTTTCCAGAACACCCAATTGTGGTTCCATTCAAGGTTACCCGGAAAAGTGTAAAAAAATTGACACGTATCGATACACAAGTGCAAATTTTCAAACATGTTCTTTTATTTGAGAATAAATAGATTTCAGATCAATTCCTGGTTAATTAAGTGTTAGAGAAATCTTAGAAATCTTTGAAGTTTACATTAGTCCTTATTTTTCTGAAATCAGTACATTGCAGTATGTATTTTACAAATTTTATAACAGAATCAGAAGCAAATAAAACATGATTTATAAATTTAGGTAAACGAATATCGGACATTACTGTACATCTTGTACTCTTGTGTCATAACTTGTAAAAAGAAATTTAAAAAATTAACAAGTCTATGAATCGTCAAAAAGAAGAAAGAAAAATAACCTACGATATTTGTTTATATAAAATTTAATAAAATTTAAAACATCAAGAGTTTCCCGTCCATTGAAGCGTTAAGTTAACCAGTGAACGGCTCTGGAGGGAACATTTGATTGCAGGCTGACGATTGTTCTTTCGCAGACGTAGGGTGATTAGTAGACGAATGTTTACATTCTCCTTATTCAAAATTTCAAAATTTAGAAGAAAAAGAGTCAATTTAGTGATGTTTGATTGGGAAAATGCCGAGAGAGCAAGATTTCAAAAAGCAGTAGTTAATATGCAGAGTAAATGGGAATTGTTAGAATATAAGCCCACACGACAAGGCGTCGTATAAGTAAAGCTAATATATATAAATATCGATACACATCTATTATTATTTTGACGATTTCGGTTTATTTAGTCAGGTCTATCTATTTAACAATCGATCTATTCATTTCAGTCTGTTTCTCTCTCTCTCTCTCTCCCTCTCTCTCTCTCTCTCTCTCTCTCTCTCTCTCTCTCTCTCTATATATATATATATATATATATATATATATTTAAACTTACTCGGCGTGTTTCTATCTGTCTATTAATCTATATTACCAGATAGGAGCTATGGATATCTATCTATCTATCTCAGTTTATTTTTGTCATTTGAAAATATCTTTCCGATGAAACATTTAACATTTATTATATAGCCTCGAAGATGTTTAAAAACATAAAAGAAACTTGGCATATATCGTATATAAAAATATATCCTCTGAATATTTTTTCTGATTTTATATTAACACACACACACACACACACACACACACACACACACACACACACATATATATATATATATATATATATATGTGTTGTGTGTGTGTGTGTGTGTGTGTGTGTGTGCGCGCGTGTTAAAATAAAACAATAAAATTACAAGTGAATTACTAAAAAGGTAGTTGCTAATCAAAATCTGATTTTTTAAAATCTTTATACAAATGAGATATTCCACGATTATGGTAAACGTCATTTATTAATACATATTATACGCATTGCACATTGATCATTCGTATAAACGATTTAACATGAAATAGGTCGTTTTGATGTGGAAAATGCACTGAAATTTGAATTTATTCATACAGACACATGGACACACACAAACGCATTAGTGCATCTATGTGTATGCGCGCGCGCGTGTGTGTGTGTGATGCAGGAGAGAAATTAAAGTTGATCATATTCATCGTATCAAAAATAAGAAACGGTGATATCTTTTGCCAGGATGTAAAAAAATACGACTGATCTGAAAGTCAAAATAGTTAGTAATTTAGTCTAGTGTCAATTTATTTATATGCCAAGTGACAAGCGTCAAATATCGTTAAATATCTGACAAGAAAAAAAATGACTACGTTTAAAAAGAAAAGAAAACAAAAAAATCTGAAGAAATATACCGATAAGATTCTTGGATATCTTATTATAATGGAGACTGTGGGTTTTTCTGTCTGTAACCGAAACTATATTACTACTCAAGTCACAATTCCCTTAGTTATTGACATCACATTCACCATGATTCTATTTCTATTTAAACCTTAATTGATAATAAAACTGTTTGACATTATTAATACTGTTGGCCTTACCTAAATACTAATAACATGTAATTGTATTTATATATACAACAAAATACCAGTTTTCAGTGTAAACATAAAGCTAATTTGCATATTGATATTAAAAATTGATTTTAATAAAATGAGCTTGGTACTATTGATTTCTAATTGTTTGGTTTTATCTTAATGAATATGAGTAAAAATCTCTTCAATAAATCCTAAAAGAAATTCATTACAAGAAGAAATAACTGTAATTTTTATTCTTTACTTCCTATTTTAACTAAATAGTTAAATTAGGAAAAATTTAGATTGAAAAACGGAAAGTGATGAAGAGTAGTTTCAGCTGTTCTATTTTCCGATTATACCCCTCCGTTTCAAATCTTTTATCTGAATTCTTAATTAGTTTCATTAGCCTTTCTGATTTAATCTAATATTTTACTACATTTAAACTTAAATACTTGCACCCGGAGGGTGCATATATTTGCTAGTATAATTAATATCTGATTAACTGCTATGAATTCCGATGTGAATCTCCTCCCATTTTGGTACTCACCCAGTTTTGGAGAAAAAGTCATTTTATCGGATATTGACGCGTAAAAAGACTAGCTTGTTAACCATTACATCGCACGAGATGCATCCCTCCCCAAAATAGGCGCGCTCTGCTTGAGAATACGCTGACTATGTCCCTGCAGAGTGGTTCCCAACTATAAAAACAGGGGTCCTTTCTAAGGCATCTGATCATGGAAAGCTGGGGTGGGGGAGTAGCCTTTCATTGTCATTACACCCATGTCCACTCTGCCCCGGAGTGGTGTTAATTTTTAGGGTCCAACGTATGGGTAATATAGATCTGTGCAAAAATTATTCATATTCGTTAGGAAGACTTGATGCCATATGGCTTTGAGCAAATCATTCATATTAGAAAGGAATAACTTTATATAAGTAAATAGAGGTGCGTGGTGTAATGGTTAGCGTCGTAAGAAAAGGACTTGTCGATGCGAGTTCAAGTCCAGGGCAAGGCTGTTTGAATTTCACATAGCGCTAATACCCTTTTGGAAAGGTATGCATCCATCTACTGTCACTCCAGCTATGGGTAAATAGTAGGGCAGATTCGGCTCTTTAACCTTGGTTAGTCAACCAGTCCAGGAGAAGGAAAACTGAATTCAAACCTGTAAAACCGTTTGAGAAATTGACCTTGTGTCACATCCTGACCGTACGCAAGGGTTGGTGAATATATATATATATATATATATAAGTAAAATCGGTGGGATGGCCTGGCCTAATGCGTATAAGTAGCACAGGGATATGTGCTGTAAAGTGAGGAGCTGATGGTAGGTGTGGCGCTCCACCTCAGACGCACAAACAATACTTCATATGTAACTGTAAATTATTTGTATTATGAATAGTTACTTTAATAATATCTATAATAGTTTAGTAATAATATTATTATTTATTTGGAACCATATAACCGTGCGCAAACCAATGACTATTATTGAATAGAAATATTCACTTACAACCATATAATAATTAGTATTATATAGTAATACTTGAATTAGTATTTGATAGGAATTATTGAAACTAAACACCTGGAGCTTTAGATCTGGAATTTCCAGATTGGATGCTGACAAGTGATATACACCAGGACATCCAATTGTGGGAGTCTCGATCCACTGATGGGAGAGGAGGCCCGTGACGTAGTGGCAAATGTGCTAGACTGCAATATCGTAGAAAGTGAGTTCTAACTCCAGTTAAGTTCTTAATTTCAGTTTCAGGCTTATGAAAAATATCGACCTACATATCCTCAAAGCTATGAATTAAGTAGTGCCACTACTGTTCTTCTACAAGTATAACTTTGGCATTAAATAACCCACGAAGGTTGATATGTCACTAAACAATGAAAAAAAGCCACACTCCTCTTTATATATATATATATATATATTAAGAAAAATGAAAATACACAGGTTTAAATGGGTTAAGTGGTGAGTTTATTGGCCGACGCTGCAGTGTTTCGATTTATTAATTAGATCATCTTCAGGGCATTTGTTGGTATATGGAAGGTGATAAGAAATTTGTTATCAATGTAACCATACTTATACATACAAACACACACACACACACACACACACACACACACACACACACAACCTTAAGGTTTATTTCCGCTGTCGTTTATCGCAAAAGATTTATATACACACACACACACACACACACAACCACACACCTAAAAAATGCACAATGTTTCCTTTCAATACACACACTTACACCGTCCCATACTCACGCCGTAAAATAGAATATTTGACATCATATTTCAAACCGTCTACCCTTTTTTCAAACGTCAAAATTTTTTTTTAAACAAATGAATAATAAGGACTACCACTCGCTTATTTCGTTATTCTGTGATAAAAAATTTCTTATCACCTTCCATATACCAACAAATGCCCTGAAGATGATCTAATTAATAGATCGAAACAATGCAGCGTCGGCCAATAAACCCACCACTTAACCCATTTAAACCTGTGTTTTTTTCATTTTTCTTAAATATACTACATACCGTCGGATTCACTTCCTTTCTTCACACACACACACACACACACACACACACACACACACACACACATAATATATATATATATATATTATATATATATATATATATAATTAGATGTGCAGAGTACGCCCATGGGGATAAAAAAATACTTATATAGAGAAAGAAAATAAGCTACAAAAGCTTAATATAAGTCAAGATGTACAAAAAGACCCATAAATTGTCGGAGCTGTGAAGACATTTTTATAAAGATGGGCACATTCAGAGACAGAAGCTTTTTGTACTAAATCGATAATATAAGAGAGAGAGAGAGAGAGAGAGAGAGAGAGAGAGAGAGAGAGAGAAGAGAGAGAGAGAGAGAAAGAGAGAGAGAGAGAGATTCAAATAAACTCGAAATAGCTAGCTCGCTTTGAAAGTAAGAAATAGACAGTAAATACACACACACACACACACACACACACACACACACACATATATATATATATATATATATATATATATGTAAAGTAGGACGACTTTATATGTAAAGTAGGACGACACTGTTCAGTTTGAGATTTATATATAGATATAAATCCCCTAAAGTAGATAGATAAATAGATACAATTCCATCAAATTAGATAGATAGATACAATATAAATATACATATACATTCATATATATATATATATATATATATATATATATATATATATATATATATATATATATATATATATATACAGTCAGATACACAGAGATGCATGAATAAAAATGCCTCAATGATTGATAGATAAATAAACAGATAGGTGGATTCACACTGACATAAGATTCCTTCAAATTAGATACCCACATAGATAGATCGATAGATAGATTGATAGATAGATAGATAGATATAAAATTAGATGTAAAATTAGATAGATATGAAATTACTACGATAGAAAGATAGATTGTTAGATAAATATGAAATCTTTGAGATATATATGAAAATACTGCAATATATATATATATAATATATATATATATATATATATATATATATATATATTATATCATCATTATATCGTACTGAAACATACATACATACATACAGACAGACAGATAGACAGACAGACAGATAGAAATGCATACATGCAGATAGATAAATAGATAGACTCATACATACGTACGATTCCCTAAAACTAGATAGATAGCTAGCTAGCTAGCTAGCTAGATATCGAATTACAGCGATAGACAGAGAGATGTACATGAAATTACTACGATAGAGAGACAGATTGTTAAATAGATATGAAATTACTGAGATAAATGTAAAATAACAGCGATATATATATATATATATATATATATATATATATATATATATATATATCATGTCGCAATTAAACATGCATAGATACGTACATGCGTACATACATACATACATACATACATACATAAAAATCCCTCAAAGTAATAGATAAATGAATAGATAGAGCGGGAACAGTTGTTATGACATTTGAAAACTTTTAATAACTTCCACTGGGAAATGATTAGACAACAAAAGAAAATATAAAGTCTCAGCCAAGTTTAAAAGCACACAAATTATAATGTTAAAAACTCGACTTTATTGTGACCTTACGAGTCTACCTTTTGTAGACATATGGTCGTTATTTAAAAAAAAATGAAATCTCGTTGAATCTCGTTGAATCTAAATCTATCAATTAAAAAACATTTTTGTTTTGATAAAATATAATATAACCATTATTGTGTCGCGCCGGAAGCACGGATATCCATGACAATCTCTTGCCCGCCATCCCTATCCGTATTCGCCCCGAGAGGTCCTCTGTGAATCCGAGCAGAGCTGATCGATGAAGGGCCTTGCTGAGCGGCCAACACTGGCGTACCCATGTGCAAGTTTCCACAGGAGAATATCCCCTATGAGTTCATCCTTGCTTTTCCAGCAGTGTCCAGCATGTCTGGTTTGTCTTACTCGGATGGTTTGTGTGATAGGGGGCAAGTGGTCGTACATAAGCTCTCTTGTGGAGCGTTGTTTCCACGATTTGTTTATATGATGTTTTGCGACGAATTATTTTTTGTACGATAACAATTTCTATAACTTGGATATACATTTGGGAATAAGTAAAAAGTAAAGTCGTCGGGGCGCCCTAAAGTCGGTATCAGCCAGTCAGCGAGGGAGTCTATCCCCTTTTCAATAGCGCTAGACCAAGGAGATTATTTAGGCGTCTGAGGTAGAGCCCCACACCTACCATCAGCTCATTACTTTACCGAACAGATCCCTGTGCTACTCATACGCTGAGTTGGCTAGGACCGGTATCGAACTAGGAACCTTGTGGTTTCTAGCCGAGCGCTCTACCGACTGAGCTAAATCCAGCAAAAGTCACCCATGAAAATGAAATAATTGTTTGTACGGAAAGTAAGTACCTACGTACATCAAATTGTCTTTAAATTAAGTGACAGCAGAATAATTATCGTTGAACTTCTAAAAGGTAAGTTTAAATATTAATGCAATACTCAAATAGACAAATTTTATCATTGTTTCTATAAAAACAATTGTTTAAAAAATAGTCACCAAATTTAATATAATTCAATATGTACTCAGGAAATGTCTTTGTTGGTCCAAAGGCCAAATCTAGCGCCCTCCGATGGAACGAGCCTAAGTGCCGTCCAATAAGGCGGCTTTTAAGCGAGTTAAAATAAATATGAGTATGCACTTAAAAATTGTCTGTACCCATCATTCTTTACTGTATATATCAGAGCGTACAGCCAATCTAACTCCTTTTAGTGGAATGAACTAGTACTGTCTGATATAAGTAAATATTTATGTATATTTTACGTTTTTCTAGGTCTCAGCCGTACCGACTATCTATCTATATATCTATCTATCCATCTATCTAGTTACTTAAACTTATATAGTGAGCAATGTCCCGTGAGAATACTTTGCACACCTTAGAAACACGCGTGTTACACATTTGTTTGGAGTTTATATTTGAGAAAAAATGATCGTAAGAATGTTGCATTACTTACATAGTTCTTTATCTATCTATCTATCTATCTATCTATCTATCAGAAGAATAAGAATAAGAATAAGAATAAGAATAAGAAGCATATGTTCACTATCTATCTATCTATCTATCTATCTATCTATCTATCTATCTATCAGAAGAAGAAGAAGAAGAAGAAGAAGAAGAAGAAGAAGAAGAAGAAGAAGCATATGTTCACTATCTATCTATCTATCTATCTATCTATCTATCAGAAGAAGAAGAAGAAGAAGAAGAAGAAGAAATAAGTAGATCGATGTTGGTAAAGATTTTAAAATCTGGTTGAACAAATTGACCTACTAATATTTTTATGTTAGTAAAATATATGTACACACACACGGATATATATATATATATATATATATATATATATATATATCACACACGGATATATATATATATATATATATATATATATATATATATATATATATATATATATATATATATATATATATATATGATAGCTATACCAGTGCAGCAGGTGGTATTACAACTAGTATTAAACAATGATTCTGCCGGTATTTATTTGAGGAATGCAAATTACAAAATCATTTCATATTTTTTTCCTCAAAATTGGGTTATCCCATTATATTTTCGTCTGCATACCTTGTAAGAAAACTAATAATTCAGGACCGTAATAGAGTGAATGTTTTTTTTTTTTTTTTTTTTTTTTTTTTTTTGAGTGGCGGGCAAATAAAATTTAGAATTTGGTCAAAAGCCGCAAACTTTATTAGCGGTAAGTACTGGTACGTCAAGATTGGAAGAAAACATTAATGCTTTGAAATAAAAGAAAACAAAGTGAAAGAAAATCTTTTTTTGATATTCAAAAACATGAGAAATTACGTTACAAATGAAAGAACTTTTCATTTTTTTAATGATTTAACCCTGTTAAAATATTACAAATATTGAAAAATATATTTTTGGTGTGTGCGTGTGTGGGTAGGGGACAAGACCAATTACCGGCCCGGGGCTTGTACGGCTCTGTAATTTAAATAATATAATCTACTTTGTTTACAGAATATTTTATAAAGCCAGGCATTTAAAATATCAAAGTAAAAAAATGTTTAGCGTGGTATCTGTTATTAGTTTATTTACTGCTAAATAAAAAAAACACGAGACTGAACAAATGGTCAACAGTGAAATGTTTGCCGGCATTTTTGAGAGACAAAAAAAAAAAAGGGGGAAAAAAAAAGAAAAAAAGGTGAACATCTAAGTGTAGAAGTTTCAGATCATTAAGTAAAAAATGTTTAGCGTCTTATTTGTTATTGGTTTATTTACTGCTAAATAAGAAAATACGTGACAGAAAAAAATGGCCAACAGTAAAATGTCTGCCTGCAACGATAAAAATTCTCTAAGTGTGCTAATTTCATAAGTTTTGACAGGAGTAGTATATAGTTTTTTCTTGTTATTTAAAATCTCTAAATCCATTTTGGTTTCATACTTTCCCACTTGAGATTGGAAAAGTTTCGAAGACAAATAAAAAAGAAATGAAGAAAAACGTGTCCTCTTATTCATCCTCTTTATATTCAAGAAATGTTACGATGAATAAAATATGGCGAGATAATCTATCATAATTCATTTAGATCTCCCTATCTTAGTTTTTCCATAATTATATAAGTAGGTCTTATCTATTTTTCTCCCTTTATCAGTGGAAACACACACACACACACACACACACACACACACACACATATATATATATATATATATATATATATATAAGCATATATATATATTTATATTTTTTTTATATATACTAGTCTTTTCGTATTTCTATATTTCAGTTTGGTAAAAACTATTCATCACAGTTTCTTCAGATGTAGTTTTCACTTCTGTCTTTGCCTTACTGAGTTAATCTCTCTCTCTCTCTCTCTCTCTCTCTCCTCTCTCTCTCTCTCTCTCTATATATATATATATATATATATATATATATTTGTCTAAGCTTCCTGATATAGGCTATAAGGCCAAAAATCTGAGTCTTCTTTTATATTTTTACTTATAAATTTGCTCTGTGACTCTAAAATTAAGAGCTCACACTGAGCTCTGCAAACTGCGACATTTTTTTAAAAACTCCTATGTCGTAAGGAAGATTTATTTTACAGATTTCTGGATTATATATATATATATATATATTATATATATATATATCCGTCTCGGTCGGGTCTCTCATTCATTCCCTCCCTCTTTTGCCTCCTTTCCACTCTCACATACACACACACACAACATAACCCGTATACATACAGTCAACATCCACATATTTTTTTGCATCTATCTATCTATTATTTCCCATTTGGTATGCTCTCTCTCTCTCTCTCTCTCTCTCTCTCTCTCTCTCTCTCTCTCTCTCTCTCACACACACACACACACACACACACACACACACACACACTTTCGCAAACACGCTTACGTACATACACACACACACACAACGTAATATGCACGCAATAGACTCAAAATTCATCAATTATTTTAAACCTATCTATCTATCTATCCATCTATCTTCTATTTATCAATCAATCTATCTTACTGTGGTTATATATATATATATATATATATCAGTATGGCTATCTGTATTTACCTAACCGCACGAATAGGATGTGTACCCAAAACAATTTTAAGCGCAGTTTAACGGGTTTGATTTCAGTGTTTTCCTTCCCCTAAACTATTTGTCATATCAAGATTAAAGAGCCTAGTCTATCCTACTATTTACCTATAATTAGGGGGAGAATAATTAGATTCATACATTACTCAAAGTATTAGCATTCTGTGGAATGCAAATAACCTTGTCCAGAATTTGATCTCGAGTCACCATGTCCATTATACGATAATAACCATTACACGCAAGCGCCTCCACAAATACGGTTATGTATATCTATCTATCTATCTATCTATCTTATTCTATTCAAATTTATCTATCTAAATAACGTCTGACATTTTTAAGTCTATTTCCTATGACGATAACCGTTACATCCACATGCCTTATTTCAGTGAAGTCAAATCTTCTTTTTCTTCTTCCCAAGGGACAGAATAGCAACATATTTGGAGAAATTAAAAGGTCCCGGTTGAAAAACTGTAAAAAAGCTAGAGGATACAACACACACTCAAGGAAGGCCAGAAAAATACAACAACCGAAGCATTGTGTAAAAAAAAAAAACCCAAAACAACAAAAAACAAAAACAAACACGAGGAATTTATCCAAGAAAATGTCCTTGTCTAAGAGTCCGCAAAAGAACATCACTTATGAGCTCGTCTCTATTTCTGCAGAAATGTTCAGCATATCTTGTGGGATAGGAGGCAAGTGGCTGTACAAAAGTTTTTTTAGTGGGTTGCTGCTTGGAGGATTTGTTCAAGACAGCACGCAGAATTCTTGTACAGTTCCCATCTAGCTTTCTCTCCAAAAGACTGTTAAAGTCCAGGTGGTGCGGCCATATAGTAGCGCTCACACGGCTACATATTTGAAGAGTTCTTACTTTATCTTACCTGGCAGAGCATATTTCTATATGATCGATAATCTGTCTGTAGATTTTCTAGGCGTATTTTTTAGTCACTTTTTGTAGATGAGATATTGCTACTTAAGTATATGAAATGGTCTACTAATTTCAGAGTGTTGCCATCCACCTTCTTTGAAGCACATGTCAATACCTCTTGCTGTCTCTATGCTATGCAGTATATATATATATATATATATATATATATATATATATATATATATATATAATATAATAAAATAAATATATAAAGGTCTTACATATCTATTTATTTGGTGACAAAGGGACAGTCACGACCATTTTGGTTTCATGCGACAGCAATCATCAGGTGAACTTGATTGCTGTCGCATGAAACCAAAATGGTCGTGACTGTTCCTTTGTCACCAAATAAATAGATATATAAAACCTTTATATATCTATTTTATTATCTTATATAACAGCTCTATTTTATATTGAGCACTCTCCCAATAATACTGCGTTTGGCACACCGTTCCAGTAAAAGCTAAAACAGTGACAATCCCACACTATAATATATATATATATATATATATATATATATATATATATATATATATATATATGCCTGTCGTCTTTTTAAAATTTGTTGTAGAGTACAATACATTTAACGTGCAATTATTACCATTGGTTTCAAAGCAGCGTGTTAGCCATTTATAATGAAGACAACGAACGCGTGAAAGAAATACAGCGAATAACAATTGATTTACATGTATATATACATGTGTGAGTACTCTTCGGGGAAAGATATAGGTAATTGAGCAATATATTTCCATTTCTCCAATACTAGAATATATATATATATATATATATATATATATATATATATATATATATATGAATTAAACATTTTTAGAAAAACTAAATTCATACTGTCGGATTCACTTCCATTTACTTCATATATATATATATATATATATATATATATATATATATATATATATATATATATATATGTACATATATATATATATATATATTTGGTTGGAAAGATGTGGAAAAAATTCGGCAGTAGAAAAATAGAAACGTTTTGTTACGTTGTTTTTTCGATTTTCTCCACACACAAACACACACACACACACACACACACACACACACACACACACACACACATATATATATATATATATATGTATTATATAATTCTTTATAATAAATGATAAAACATAGTAAAAATAAAATAAAAGACAAATAAAAAAAATACAAAATGAATCATAATAAAGATAATCATATATATATATATATATATATATATATATATATATATATATATATATATATATATATATATGCCCAATTTTTGTCATTTTGCAAGTTATAGATAGATATAATCATCGGCATTTCTCTCGGTTTACTGAGGAGCAAAACCCTTCACCGATGTCTATAAGACGTGGGGGGTAATCAGCCTTATCCTGTAACGCTGTGTGTGTGTGGTATGTGTGTGTGTGTGTGTGTGTGTGTGTTATGTGTGTGTGTTGTGTGTGTTACTCTCAAAGTCTCACCAACACAGACTGGCGCATTATCTTTATGCAAATATGAATTTTACAAACCCCGTCACCAAAAAACCCCGACTTTTCCACGTTCATTGCTTAAGGATCATTAAACTTTTCTCATCTTAATCAATTAATTATTATATCCACATTTATCAAAATCATTTTAGAAGACACTTTGATTAATTACCCAATAATTTATAATTTCCTTTCTGGGGACGACACTCTTTCTCCGGAACGACGTTACACAAAATGAAATGGAACACTGGCTGCTTTGTCGTACAGCCAGATAGTCTCAGAAGTCATTATTATTGTCACGAATTTGATCATCACTGACTAACTGTTACATGTACATTATGCGTGTGTGTGTGTGTGTGTGTGTGTACACAGATTGGGCAATCCAATCTGTCCGATAAAGTGGGGAGCTGACGGTAGGTGCGGTGCTTCACCTCAGCAAAACTAATCTCCCTGGTCTTGCTAACGATGATCTCGGAGTCCAGCACTTTAACGATTACGTCACGGAGATTGGTGAGCACGTGAAGATAATGGGATATTGGTTAAACACTGTCGTATTTTAATGAGCCCCACTAATCTAACCTCCTTCCCAAAATAAAATATAGCATCCATCGAGAGTCAATCATACTACAAAACCTCTCACTCCATAAATTGTAGAGCGGAATGGGCTTTTTAACCTAGGCATGGGAACCGATCTAGGGGAAAGAAAACTCTGAATTCAAACCTGTTAAACTTGGCTTGATAATAGACATTGTGTCACATCCGTTTCGTATGGAGGGGTTTGTAAAAACATTGGAGGCGCGTGGTGTAATGGTTATTTTTGTAGGAAATTGACTCGGCGACTCAGGTTCAAATCTTGGACGAGGCTATTTCTCTGAACTTTTGAGATGAGGCTTGATAATTAGTGTTATTTGGATTATTCGGACTATTAAACTCATCTTTATTGTTTACTGTACAAAGTTTCAACGTGACAGTTATCTCTAGGCTGCAGGTTCAATCTTGGTCAGGGGCGACAGTAACATAGGTTAATAATTAACTCAGCTTAACAGCTGTACCCCAGCTATGGTTAGCGGAATGAGACCAGGATACCCCCATAGATTGAATAAAAGGTTAGGTTCAAAGTTCCGTGATGACTCCTGATTACGACAAGAAGGTTCCCGAGTCCAAGAAGGTTCCCAAGTCCGACAAGCAATACCTGGACGAGGCTGTTTGGAAAAACTATGGTAGGGTGGACTGGACACTTTAAGCTTGGTATGGCAACTAGAATGAAAAATCTGAATTCAAACCTGTTAAATTCCGCTTAGAAATAGACTTTATGTCACATCCTGCTCGTGCGGAGTGGTTGGGTAGATACCCAATGATCTGCGAGGGAAGATGGTCGTTTCTCATCCTCATTGTTAGATTACATCTGTATTTGTGTGTTTCTCCGTCGATGATTATAAACTTCGGCCGGTGAATTAAACAAGAAATCACTTTCGCAAATGGAATACAGACACATTTAAGAGGAAAAATTTTGAAAGGTTTCGCGTACTTGTGTGTATAGAAAGGAATTCCCGGACTCTTTTATTGTGTCTGTTTCGTTTGACGTTTAACATACGAGCCTCGTTTTCATTCTTTTTATAGCTCACTTCTATATTCCATTATTCTGCTTTCCTCGTCAATTCTGTTCCGTTTGATCATCTTCCACTTCTTTTCTTTCTTCCATCTTCCGGACATCTTCCCACATTTCTTCCTTTTTATTTCCGGTCTTCTTTACGTCACATCCTGTTCCTATCTAATCCTCAAAGATATTTCTTATTAAATTCAATATTGGATGCGCGTGGTGTAATTGTTATTGCTGCAGAAAATGGACTCGGTGACTCGAGTTCAAACCCTGGATGAGATTGTTTGCATTTCTCATAGCGCTAATACACTTGGGAAAGGTATGAGTCCAACTATTCTCGCTCGAGCTATGGGTAAATAGTAGGGCATACTGGGTTCTTCAATCTTGATTAGCCAACCAGTCTAGGGAAAGATGCTAGTACATATAATTGCTAAAGGGGACCGATATAATATGTTACTATATAACTTTTATGGGGAAATATGTAATATCTGAATATAATTGCTTAAGATGAGAAATGTAATATGTTATATAATTTCTCAAGAGGCTGGTTGGTTGTTTGGATTGTATGGCATGTCAACCCTTGTTGGGTTATTTTATGCTGATGACATTTTGTTTTATTCATTCTTGATTGGTGTTCAAATTTTGTTTAAACTCAATCTTTTAAAACAACTATTAAAATCATTTGTTTCTATTCAACCCATAGATGGGACCATAACATAGACTGCTTCTACTGCTGCTGACTGCCCAGCGCTTGACTCATTTGTTATTTTATGGGCATATTAGCCAAACATCCGGGCACATCAGTCGAACCTCGCGTCCGTCCAGTGCCCAAAACGCATTTGTTTTTGCATGCGGGAGGATGCGAGTTCGATCCCGACAGGCAAGACAATGTCTTGCTCTTTTTCCTTTCTCGTTCTCCGTTACAAATCTTTCAAAACGTGTACTGATTTTAGCGCAATACTGTATTAACGTCTTAGTAAGTATCGAACAAGCCAGGCTTTCGGAACGTAATACCTATCTCTAATGGAAACGGCCCTAATTGAGCGCAGTTGTTCTAGTAAGGTAAGTGATAGCTAAAACGCTTAAAAGAACTGATTTACAAGATTCGAATCAATTGCTCTTATCTCATTTCTTTGAAGAATTACCCGTCGCGAATTACAGAGAAATGCGATGGAGTCAGCATCGGTAAATTTAGGCAACAATATTGTCATTAGATAACACCCAAATACTCTAATTGAATTCCTATGATTTTTCTCTAATATCCAAATCAAATCAGGGAGTCATTTATATGGTAGATTGAATCGTGTGCCCACGTTGAGCTAAAAGCTTTTTCTTTTAATAGGTTTTTAATGTAGATTTGTAAACAGACTAACAATCAAAACAAAGCGAGAAAAAATTATCTATCTATCTCAGTCTGTTTTATTTTCTATTTACATCTATTTGACACAATGTATATATATATATATATATATATATATATATATATATATATATATATATATATATATATATATATATACGGTGATAAATAGATATAAGTAGTTCCCAAGATTTATTTTTTTTAGCTATCTATTTATCTATGACTATTTTATTCTATAATATATATATATATATATATATATATATATATATATATATATATACTTTATTTCAGAATCCTTCTATCTATTCTCTATATGTATTTGTCCAGTATATATATATATATATATATATATATATATATATTTATATTTTTTTTTTTAAAGTTAATTCATTAATGATTAATATATATATATATAATATATATATATATATATCAGAGCTTTTCTATCAATCTATTCCCCACACTAGTTTCTCAGTCTCATTCCCTCTCCCTTCCTCTTTTCTCTCTCTATCACATATATGCACATATTGTCCTTCTCTCTCTGTCACTCTCTCTCTTTCTTCTCTCTCTCTCTCTCTCTCTCTCTCTCTCTCTCTCTCTCTCTCTATATATATATATATATATATAATATATATATATATATATATTCATACACGCAGTGAAAAATAGTAGTAAGTGACAAATAGTTTTTTTTGTTTATATTTCATGATCCATTTGTTCATCTATGTATCTCAGTTTATTTTTATTATATATTTTATCTATTTTTAACACTCTCTCACTTTTACTCTCTTTCTTTCTTTCTTTCTTTCTTTCTTTCTTTCTTTTTTCCTTCTCACTTTCTCTCTCTCCTCTCTCCACACACACACACACACACACACACACACACACACACACACACAGAGTTATTTCTGTTCATTTTTATCTATCACATACTTTTTTTATCCGCCAAATCAATTTACATCAATATTATCGAATCTATTTAATAATTTTCCACTCTTTTTCAATTTTAAAATCATAAAAACATTCAGCAGATGATATTGAGTTGTACTGATGTTCCAGTTTGTGATCTGGCTGGTCACCTCAAGCCCTAACGCCTATATGATTGTCCTGAACCTTCTATTACTTATATGATATATATGAGCTTTTTAAATGTATATATTTACCAACCCCTCACACGAACCGGATGTGACACAATGTCAATTTCTTAAGTGGTGAATTAAGTTTTGAATTCAGAGTTTTCCTTCTCCTAGACTGATTATCTAACCAAGGCTGAAGAGCCTAGTCTGCCCTATTATTTACCCATAGGTGGAGAGAAAATACTTGGATTCCTTCCTTTTCCAAGGGCATTAGTACAATGTGAAATGCAAACAGCTTCGTCCAGGATTTGAAATCGAGTCGCCGAGTTCATTTTCTCCGACAATAACCATTAAATCACGTGTCCCCAGTATTTTTACCAAATTCTCTGCACGAGCAGGAAATAGCATTTCAATTTTTGTATTCTGGATGGTATTCTGGATGCTGGGTAGAAGGGTACCTTCTCTGTTCTTGTTTGGTCTTGATTTTCTTGCCTTGATCTTCTTTCTTGGGTTTCTCTTGTCTTGTGTCGTTGCTTAGTGTTTAATTAACGAACACAAGACTTCTTTGTTTTGCTTAGAGGTCTTTTATTTTAATTTATAAACCAGACAGCCGTTTGGAGTATAAAACAAAATGCCGATATTATTTTCTCTGTTTTAGCAACCGATCATATGGATTGAGGTACCTAATGATGGTAATTTTTAAACAAGTGTAGTTTCCGGTAACTATTAATACAAATAATCCGCACAGCATCAAGTATTCCTCCCTATTTGATCTATTTGAACCATAGATGGGTCCCTAACAGGTAATACCACCCCAGGTCAATGTTGGCCTGAGGGTAATGGCAACGAATGGGTGACCTCACACCCCTTTGAGTCCTACCACCGTATTTATTTAGTGTCAGAGGTCATTTTTAGGGGTGGTGTCTTTCCCATCTGCAAGGGATGCAATCGGAATATTTTAGGTCCAGCTGACGGGTTAGAAAAAGGCGACATTTTATGGGTCGTCAATGAGAATTGAACTCGAGCAATGGGTGGTTGAATTAAATTGTCAACCTTTGCTTTACAACAAGCGTCCTATTATTATTATTATTATTATTATTATTATTATTTTTATTGAGTTTTCACATCAGCATTAGCTGATGGTCTTTCCCTGGAATCTGAGTGACAGCAAGTGTCCTCAGGTCTCCAGGACTCTTCTGTGTATTCTGGCAGATCGCAGCAGTGCAGTGTTCTGAATGGTTTCAATCCTTCCTCTGATTTCCAAACTTTCCAGACCCCTTTCCAATCCTTTTGGGACTGTTCCAAGTGCACCAACTACAATTGGTATCACTTTCACTTTCATATTCCATGACTTTTTTCTTTTGTTTATCAACACTAGGTCTGGTCTTGCTGGGATAAGCTGATCCGTTTTTATTTCAAAGTCCCAGAGAATTTTATGCGTTTCGTTCTCAAGAACAGATTCTGGTTTATGCATATACCATTTTGTTGTATGGTCAAAATTAAATTGTTTGCATAATTCCCAGTGGATCACCTTCCCAACCCAGTCGTGTCTAGTTTTGTATTCTCGTTGTGCTAGTTTGCTACATTCGCAGAGTATATGGTTTACAGTCTCATCTCTATTACCGCAAAGTCTACATTTACTATTTTGTTGGGTCTTATCAATTTTCGCTTTGATATAGTTTGTCCTTATGGCATTATTTTGTGCAGCAATTATAAGTGGTTCAGTTTTATCTTTTGAGGTTTCCCTTTCTCAACCATGTCCAAGTCTTTTCATGTGCAATTTTTATTATTTCATGTGCAATTATTATTATTATTATTATTATTATTATTATTATTATTATTATTATTATTATTATTATTATTTCATTCCTTGAGAGTTTATCATACCCGCCTTAGTTGGTGGTCTTTCACTGTAGCCTGAGTGACAACAAGTCTCCTCAGGTTTCCAGGTCTCTTCTGATTATTCTTCCCGATTTTAACATTGCTGTTGTTTTGGTGGTCTCAACTCTTTCTCTTCCGAGTTTTTCACACCTGCCGTAGCCGGTGGTTCACTGGAGGCTGAGTGACAGCAAATATCCATAGGTCTCCAGGTCTCTTCTGAGTATTCTAGCCGATCTTAACAGTGCTGTAATTTGGATGGTTTCGATTCTTTCTCTGATTTCCAATTCACCCAAATTATTATTATTATTATTATTATTATTATTATTATTAGTTCACTCCTTGTGAGTTTTTCACACCAGCTAACAAAATGAAAGTAAGAAAGAAGAAAGAAGAAAGAAAGGCTTAGAATTATTTAAGGTAACAAAAGAAATGTGTTTATGTTGAAATTTGTCTTTGAAGATTCCCAAATAATTAATAATCAATGGGGTAGAAAGAAGACAATAGATTAATGAATTATATGTCAAAATAACAGGCTAATTAATTACATGTATAATTGATGAAAGAAAGAAAAGATTTAGGGTGACAAAAGAAAGAAAGAAAGGATGAGAGGCTTAATTAATGAAATAAAGAAAATATTTAAGGTAACACAATAGATAAATAAATAAATGCTTTAATTTATCTAAGGTAAAAAACAAACAAACATAAACAAGGAAAGCTATAATTTATTCAGGCAAACAAAATAAAGAAAGAAAGAAGAAAGAAAGGCTTAGAATTATCTAAGGTAACAAAAGAAAGAAAGAAAGAAGGAAATATTTTTATTTATTTAATGTAGCAAAAAGAAAGAAAGAACATAAAGAAGGAAAGAATTACAGGCTGTAATTAATGAAAGATAGAAAATATCAAAGGTAAATAAATAATGTCTTTAATAGATGATGATGATGATGATGATGATGTGTACTGAGGAATGCAGCATGCTTCCCTGTTATTTCAACAAATTCTTGACGCTCGTCTTCAGGTATAGTTTAGTTTTATTTGTTTAATAATATATAAACCTTCAAGGGTTATTCAATGCTAAAACCATCCTTGTAGAAGAACAGTAATGGTTTTATTTTACCCATTGCTGTGCGCGGTTGCAGGAAATCAGTGCGGAAAAGTGAATCAGCAAGCTGAATTCAAATGCGCATGAATGCTACTAGGAAAGGTCTGACTATACTTATTCTCCCTCCAGCTATAGGTAAAATCACGGGAAAAACTGGTCTTCACCCCTCTCTCTTTCTCTCGCCTTAGCAGGACATCAGTGCTGAAAAGTAACCCCCCCCCCCCCCAAAACCCCCAAAAACAACCCCCCCCAAAAAAACAACAAAAACAAAACAAGCCGTGTTCAAATGCACATAAATCCTACTAGAAAAGGCATGACTATGTATATTCTCCTTCTAGTTACGGAAAAGATAGTAAGAAAGACTGACGCCTCCTATCTCTCTCCACTCTCTGTCTCTGTCTCTCTGTCTCTCTGTCTCTCTCTCACACACACACCTTGACAGGACATTAGTGCGTAAAAGCAAATCAGCAACCCGAGTTCAAATGCGCATAAATGGTACCAAAAAATGATGAAAATATCTATTCTCCCTACAGCTACGAATAAAATAGCAGGAGAATCTGAGCTCTTTCTATTCTCTCTCTCTTTCTCTCCCTCTCTCTCCCTCTCTCTCTCTCTCTCTCTCGCCTTGGTTGGTTACCAGTTCAAGGGAAAGGTCAATCTTTCATGTTTGTTTGTTTGTTTTTATCAGCTCATCTTTTGCTTCCAAATCTCTGCTCCCTTTTCCGAATGATCTGTCATGTGTCGTCTTTGAATAATCAATACAATAAATTATTCATTGCATAGGAAAAACGTTTCCTTTCTCCACTTATGCTCGATTAAAAATCGGATTCCCATTTATCTCAAGAGAACAGTAAAAAAATAATAATATAGCAAATAAAAGACTTCATCAATAAAATAAGTTTAAAAAGATCTCCCAAAAAGAAAATGAAGCAAAACCGAAAGAAGTAGAGACTATGCGTCTAAAGTATTTTTGCCTATTTTTTTTTCATCCATTCCGATTTGAGTTTGAGCGTCCACAGAACTCTTTTATTTTGAAGGAGGGAAAATGTTTAGCTGTAATCCGTACGTTAGGCAAAAGGCTTATTTCTTGTTATTAAATGTATATTTGTTTTATTTCATGATTTTTTTTAGAGGAAAATGTATGCAAAAACTGGCGTCCGATTGTGAACGATTTCTATTTTATTTAAAACAGAAATTGGGCTTCGTGTTTTTTTCTTGAGACCTATCCCCTTAGAAGAACACGCTGCTTAGAAAATTACGAAAATCGGATAAAAGAAGACAGTTTATGCCGAATTATTATGTATATACTCTTTTCTCTCGGCCACAGGGAAAGAACTTAGATAATTTTTTCATGTAGAAAAAAAAAAATCCAAAAAACACAAAACAAAAAACAAACAACAACAACAACAACAGCAGCATCAGCAGCATCAGCAGCAAAGTATTAAAAAAATGATAGAATTATTTTAAATGGTTAAGTCGACGTTAAAACGTTTCGGCATCTTAAAACCTTTATCAGGACATTAGGACGAATAAAGTGTTGTCTTAACAGTGATGGAAATCTTTTCAAAATGGATCGACAGACGAGAAAGTATTAGGGAAAATTATCTTTTTTCCGTAGCAGCGTTCATTTTTTAAGGTGACGTGTTCGATAATTGAAAGAATATTTGAAATATAATGTATTTTCTTAAAGAGATATAGTATGTAAATTAAAAGAAGAGAAAGAAGTAGAAAGGAAGGTGAAAAGAGAAAAACTAATTACTCCACAGGTGATTAAGTTAGGTTTAAAACATACAATTATTACATGTTTGTTTATAATTATGAGAAAAAATAGCAAAATTTATAACAAATTATAAAAATAAGTGAATACAGTACTCCATAACATCGAGTTCCTTCATTTATTTTTAAATACTTCATAATAACGCCCAACTTC
Source organism: Doryteuthis pealeii (assembly GCA_023376005.1). Classification (NCBI taxonomy): domain Eukaryota; kingdom Metazoa; phylum Mollusca; class Cephalopoda; order Myopsida; family Loliginidae; genus Doryteuthis; species Doryteuthis pealeii. Next base: position 84,671,249 of record CM042142.1, on the reverse strand, counting down.
AACATAAAAACATATATATAATATATATATATATATATATATATGTATATATATATATATATATATATATATATATATATATATATAGCTTTAATAACATAAGATATATGCATAACACCGCTCTTTCTAAATATGTCTGGGACATCAAAAATAAATACGGTATAGATCCTATCGTAAAATGGGAAATTGTAACCCCACCCACCAAAAAAACCCAAAACAAAACCTAAAAAACCTGGCCGGTATACCCCAGGGGATAGATTCTGTCCTTTATGCTCCGAAGAAAAATTAGCAATCGCATGCTATAATAACACTAAAGAATTACTAAACCAAAGGTCCGAAATTTGTGGTAAATATTTACATAAGCGCACATGGCAGAATTAAAAATTCAAAAATTATAAATGTAAACAAACCTCTTTTTAACGTAAACGTCAAACACGGACATTGTCTATTATTATTATAAAAAGAAGCCTATTATACACACGTGTTTTTTGATACTCCAAACAGCTGTTTTCACGTCAGCAATCACGTTCGACATTGGACAGCAAACATATTTGATATTTGACTTTTGAATGAAGCAATCAACTACCGAGCTCGATAGTTGATTGCGTCATTCAAAATTCAAAAAGACAATTGCGGATGTGAATAAAAGAATTATAGACGTTAAAACAGTCTCACTTCCGTAATTGCCTTTAATTATTCAATTTATTTATTAATTCATTACAATTAACCCGGATGTGCATGTTTTGCTGAAACTCAAGTAGGTTATATATATATATGTATATATATATATATATATATGTTTGTTTGTTTGTTTGTGTGTGTGTGTGTGTGTGTGTGTGTGTGTGCGCGTGCGTGTGTGTGTGTGTGTGTGTGTGTATGTTTGTATAGCTAGATCAATAACTCTTCTGAAAACAATCTTTTCTATAATTTATAGAAAAAATCAAAATCTGAGGTCACACTGTATTCTCTTTGATAAAATAATACGAGAGTTCTTCCAAGGTATACCCGTATCAGTGCTACTATATGGCTGCAATACTGGGACTTTAACAAAACGATTGGAGAAAAAAGCTAGATGATAACTACAAGGAATGCTTTACACATGGACAGAGCACAATGAGCTGACCAGCAAATACCTACACTAATCACCTCTGTGCGAATACTGAATGTCGTGTGGAGGACTTACCAAGAACGATGACCAAAGAGATGGTTCGTGTGTGTGTGTGTGTGTGTGTGTGTGTGAGAGAGAGAGAGAGAGAGAGAGGGGGAGTGTCATGTGAATCCGTGCTGTCAGCGAGACATGATTATATATAGGTTAATACCTATTAACCTGCCTGAACAGCAAACAGCTACAGTATTTGACTAGAGATGGGTATGTAGTAATCTCAATTACTACGAATCTATAGATATTGAGGAAAAAAGTTATCAAATGACTTGTTCGTGTTATCCAATAATTAACTAATTAGCAACTAAAACTATTCCTAGGAATCAATTATTATTTCTTATTGATTAGAAAATAGTGAAAATCTACTTGTGATTTAGTTCTGATATGAAACTAACATATATAAAGAGTTGTTAATATATATATATATATATATATATATATATATATATATATATATATATATATACATATATATATATATATATATATATATATATACATACATATATATATATATATATATATATATATATATATATAGAGAGAGAGAGAGAGAGAGAGAGAGAGGGGACATAGTGACAGGTAGAATATGAAGTAAGAAACAGGGCAGTTTTTGACTTCCTTGCAAATCACGACAAATTAGAATCAATTAAAATGGAATTTTTTTCAAACATATCTCAATCTCATAACTAAGGAATATGTTGGCATGTATTTTGTGTCATTCAACTAAATAGGAAAAAAAGCCTTTAGGAAATAATTATTGATTCACTCAGCTTTAGCATAATGATATAATGTTACTTTCTTAATTATTAATCCTGTAACGATTGTCTGCCTCAGTTTGGATCGATGTGGGGTCCAGAAGAGTTATCTTTCCTTGCTGCAGGTTTTCGCCAGTAGAGTAGTGAAAATCTACTCGTAATTTAGTTTTGATAAGATAAGAAAGATTTAACTTTGTTGTTTAGTTTTGATTTTACTTTACTCTATTGATATTATTTGTTGAAATGTTTCAATTGAAATGTCAGGTGTTCCCCTTTTATACACATCCATCATGTAATAGGAAAAATAGGACCCTCTTGCCTTGGTAGAGCAACTCGTCTAGGTGTTGTCTGCTAACATTTGTCCCGAATTTTAATAATTCGTTTAAAAACCAAAAATATTTACCTAAAAACCATTCGCTTAAAATCATATATATGGTTGGTTGGCTGGATTTCACGGCATGTCAACTCTTGTTGGGTTATTTTATGCTGAAGACCTTTTGTTTTATTCATTTTTGATGATTCTTTTGATTCTTTTTCAAAC
>CM042142.1:84651288-84663788 GCA_023376005.1 Doryteuthis pealeii | reverse complement strand
ATATATCCATAAAAGGCCGGTTTAGCTCAGGTGGTAGAGTTCCTGGTTTGATACTGGCCCTCGCCAACCCAGCGTATGAGTAGCACAAGGATCTGTGCGGTAAAGTCAGGAAAAGATCGTAGGTGTGGCTCTTCACCTTAGACGCCAAAAGAATCTCCTTGGTCTAGCGCTAGTGAAAAGGGGATAGACTTCCTCGCTGTCTAACTAATACCGACTTTAGGCCTCCCCGATGACTTTACTTACTTACTTACAATAGATATCTCATTACATTGTGTTTTATACAATATAGTGCTATTTTTCTTGTTTATGAAAAACGGAACTAAAAATAGTGTGGGGCTGTAATTTAAGTGTATTTCAATAGGAGAAATTGATTCAATATGCAAGGAAATTGACTTAGAAGAGGAACGAATTTGTAAGTGAAAGTACTATTGTAACTGATTTTTGGAGTTAAATATATTCTTTGTCACTTCCTAAAAAAAAAAAAAAAAAAATAAATAAATAAATAAAAAAAGTAAGAAAGAAAATAACCCAGAAAAAAAACCCTCAAAACAAGATGGTGGTTTCTTTTTCATTGCAGGTTCGATAAAAGATCGGAGTTGATAACAACACTATCAAATCCAAGGACAATCATAAAAGATATCAACGAAATAATCTCTATATACGAAAAGATTTTGTATTTCTGTTTGTCTCTGTGCTTCTTTGTACAACGACTGAGCGCACACCCTTTTATGAAGGAAAATTGGTAGAGTCCAGTAGAGACCATTTTTTTTTGTCAGAGGGGGAGGATTCAGCATTTTTTTACTCCTAATTTTCCATAAGAAAAGATAAATGAAAATATAAGAGTATAGATCAATGATATATTAAAAAACATCAAATTAAAAAAAATAATACAGAATAAAACATAGTAAAAATAAAATAAAAGACAAATAAAATAAAAATACAAAATGAATCATAATAAAGATAAACACACACACACACACACACACACACACATATATATATATGTATATATATATATCCATATCATTTTCAATCTTATTTTTTCCATTAACCCGTTGTCCTAACCCTTTCACTGTTCAAGGCAAATTAAAGGTGTCAATTCACACGTTTTCACAAGATTTTATCTTCGAATTGAAATGTCTCATATGGCATTCAAACGTGTCACCAGAAAGACTGAGAACCACACGTGGCTCCGAAAACAGTGAAAGGATTAAATAATTGATTGATTGATTGCTGTTGAAAGAGTTTTTAACACTGCAACTTAGCTTTTCGAGCACATTTCATTTCGTCAGAATGATGCTGTTACGGATCGAAAATCGATACTGTTATCTGTTGAATATTCGCTACATTGCCTCTTGACTAATATAACAGAAAATGAGCACGAAAAGCGCTCTGTGTAGTGATTACAGATTGTCATGGATATGGCACTAAACTGCATCTGACGGTGAGGCTCCAGGTCTGAAGATTTGGATTTAGGGGATTACCCCTTCAATTCCATTACTCACGAGTCTATTCGACCCTGGAGTGATAGTATCTGTTAAGGTCCTATCTATGCGTAAGATAGGTTTGGTTAAAAATTATTCGTATTCAATAGGAATACTTGCAGCCATGTATCTGTAAATTATTTGAATCAAGAATAGTCCCATGAAGAATTATTATTATTTATTATTATTTGCTCCTTTTAAGTTTTCACATCAGTATTAGCTGATGGTCTTTCACTGAAGTCTGAGTGACAGCAAATCTCCTCAGGTCTCCAGGACTCTTCTGAGTATTCTGGCAGATTGCAACAGTGCAGTGTTCTGAATGGTTTCAACCCTTCCTCTGATTTCCAAACTTTCCAGACCCTTTTCCAATCCTTTTGGGACTGTTCCAAGTGCACCAACTACAATTGGTATCACTTTGACTTTCATATTCCATAACTTTGTTAGTTCTCTGGCAAGGTCCAGATATTTGTCCATTTTTTCATTTTCCTTTAGCTTCACCCTGTGATCTGCTGGCACTGAAAATCCACCAGTTGACAAGTTCTTTCTTTTTTGTTTATCAACACTAACTCTGGTCTTCTTGCTGGGATAAGGTGATCCGTTTTTATTACAAAGTCCCAGAGAATTTTATGCGTTTCGTTCTCAAGAACAGATTCTGGTTTATGCATATACCATTTTGTTGTATGGTCAAAATTAAATCTTTTGCATAATTCCCAGTGGATCACCTTCCCAACCCAGTCGTGTCTAGTTTTGTATTATTATTATTATTATTATTATTATTATTATTATTATTATTATTATTATTATTATTATTATTATTATTATTAATTACTTGAAGCCATACAACTGTATGCAAACAAATGACTATTTGACTCGCACCCCCCCCCCCCGGACGTTAGAAGGTTTGTATCATAAGTCAGTAAAATCATCAAATTTATTAAAGGAGTAAAAAAAATTATTTCGAAATAGAAACTTAGTTCCCCCTCAATTAAAATGTTGCGTGCATCTAGGAATTAATAATTAAATAATCATTTTTAACACTTTTCACATAAATTTTACACAAAATCGTAGGTATTTATTTATTTGTAAACATTTTAGTTAACCTCTTGCTGAAAAAAATGACGAGAGTAAAAAAGAATTTTTAAAACTGATTACAGGGTTTTTCTTTATTCTATATATTGACGATTTTCGGTATTGTGACGTAAGCAGTGACTTAGTTTTGGTTACAGAAAAAGGGAGACCAAATCTCCATTATAAATAGAAATAATTATTTGGAACCATGTAATTTTCAGTATTAGATAGGAATACCTGAAACCATAGAACTATGTGCAAATTATTAGTATTAGATAGGAATATTTGATATAATATAACTGTTCAAGAAACAAATACAAAAAATATAAATATAAACGTACAATATACACGATTACCTAACCTCTAGGCATGAAATATCACTAGACGGTTTGGCATACCGTTGAAATGAATGAATGAAAGAATCAATCAATAATTTGATCTTGTATAAAACATTATTCATAAAACAAGTATTTCGAAGCCGAAAGTTATTAATTTTATACAAACCGAAGCCAAGGCACGCGAGTTGTGTATTTTTTTTAATGATCTTGCCCGAGAATTTGCCACGTGCTCGAGAGACTTTGATGTTAGACTATGAGAATTATTTCTAAGAACGTGGTTGAAAAAGTAAAAAACAAAAAACAAAAAAACAAAAAAAACAACAAAAAATAAAAAAAACAATAACCAATAAAACAAAAAAAAAACAACAAAAAACAAAACAAAATCAACAACAAACAATAACATAAAAAACCAAGGATCGTGTGAAAATTATGAATTAGTTCGATTATTGAACAAAGACTCCATTGTTAAATGTATTTCGTTTTATATCAAACATGTTCTATTTGCTCTGCGTAGGAAGATCAGTAAGACTTGCCAAGGAGATTTCCGGTATATATATATATATATATATATATATATATATATATATATATATATATATATTAATTTCTCAGAGTCTTTCTTCAAATTCATGGTGATGTTTGTTAATAAGCTAAAAGTTATACCTTTTCTCTATAGATCTTTCTTTCTTTCGTCATCAATCTTTCTTTCGTTTTTTTTCTCTCTCTTTTTCACTCATGTTTTTAATACTCCCATTACTTTTCTTTCTTTCTTTCTTTCTTTCTTTCTTTCCCTCTATTTCTCATGTTTTTAATACTCCCATTACTTTTCTTTCTTCTTTCTTTCTTTCTTTCTTTCTTTCTTTCTTTCTTTCTTTCCCTCTATTTCTTTCTATCTTCTTTCTGTCTTTCTTCCTTCATTTTTCTCCCCCCCCCCACATTTCTTTCTTTGCTTTCTTTCTTTTATCTATAGTTCGTTCTTTTTCCCAATCTTAATCTGTTTACGATTTCTTTCTTTCTTTCTTTCTTTCTTTCTTTCTTTCTTCAAGTTTTAATCTATCCGTACTCTTTTCTTTTTTTATTTATACTTGGTGGGGATAACTTTAGTCTTTTATCCATCTTTCAAATTAGAACGAATAATCTTTTTTCCTTTCTGTACAAGAATTGGTAAATTTAATGGCTTGGGTTCGGTGAGATGGTTATTCCAAAGAACATACACTTAACTCAAAATATACATTTTTTTTGTCCTTATCTTACTACAGAAGCCATCAGGGCCTCGGTTTAGTTTGGTATTTGTTTACGGCATATCAATCCCTTATGGATAATCTAATGCCGATTTAGATTTATTTCTTAATGTTTCATTATAATCGCAACAATATTTTCAACGTTTCATTGTTATAGGATTTTTTTTATTGTTCTATATGTTATCATTGAAATACTTTGTCAAGAACTTTCTTGGAAATAAATAAGCAAAGACTTACATCAAAATCTTTCAAAAATGAGTTGAAACTCTGTCGACTAGGGTTTTAGAATACACCGACTGTACCTCTGCTGAATGGGTACCCCCTAATATGACCACTTGTTGATCGTGGGTGGCGACTCATGATGCTTATGGACGGAATCCTGGTGGATAAGCAGTCCATGACATGTAACACTCTATTGTCCTTATGGCAAGCTTCAACCCTTTTTATGATATGGGTGCTAGAAGGCTGTGGCTGAGGATCTTTCTATCCTGGGATTGACGTTAAACTACCTGATGGTGAGGTTCCAGTTCTGGAGGTCTGGGGAATGTGGAGCATCTCTTCATCACCATTTCTCCCAGGTCTATTCTGACCCAGAGTGGTAGTACCTGTTAGGGTCCCATTTATCGGTTAAATAGAAAAATTAAGTATCCATTAAGAATTAATTTATTTCAAAACTTTGTCGGTATTAAATGATCCACCGAGGTTGATATGCCGTAAAACAAAACAAACAAACAAACAAATCAAGTTGCATTTTTTTGCATCGCCATCTTGCTAACATTCCGGGAACATTGATAAGGTCAACGATGAGCAAGTTGAATGATTTCACCAAGATTTGAAGGTCATGGACAAACCGTATTATGCTTGGTTGGTTCATTAGATTTTACAGCATATCCTTGACGATTTTGTTTTATTCCTTATTATTGGGCATTGAATTTTTTTCAACTCAATTTTTTCAACAAATTTTTAAAACTCATCTTTTGACTTATTTAACACATACACGAGGCCTTAACAGGTACTACCACTCCAGGTCGGAGTGGACCTTTAGATTATTGGCGATGAAGGGGTACTAAACACTATCCAGTGCTCCACAATTGGAAGTTCCCCAGTCAATGCAGTTTATCGTCATACCCAGAACACTAAGACCCTCAGGCATCGATTTCTAGCACATATGTGATAAAAAGGGTTGGGGGAGTTGCATTGAGAGTAATATGGTTGGGACAATCATATAAATGTTTGGGTTAGACGTGACAAGCCGATTGATCGAAGGTGTCTCTTCGGCCGCCCGTATAGCCTAAGTAAGGACTAAAGTGGGGTGTTGCATCTCATGGACTGCTCAGCCACTAGGATTCCCTCCTTAAGCATTACGGATCACCACCAAACAGGCGGCCCCATTTGGAGGATTTTACCGCTTTGCAGAGGTGCAGTCGGTGTATTATTCTGTCCCTGTCGACAGGGCGGGTGTGTGGTGTGTGGGGGGAGTACAAACAGAAATATGTATAGTCATATTGAGGATTTGGACTTATATGTTGGGTTGAGGACTCGCCATAAAGGCAATAGGGACGGGACAATAATATAGGTACTAGGGCTAGATGTGGCCAACTGATTGATGGGAGGGGGCCTCTCCGACCGGCCATCTATCCTAAGTAAAGGCCAAAATGGAGTACTGCATGTCATGGACTGCTCAGTCACCAAGATTTCGCCCTTAAGCATCCCGTGTCGCCACCCACGGTGAACAGGTGGCCCTATTGGGGGGTATTTTACCTCTCTGCAGAGATGCAGTCGGCGTATTCTACTGACCCAGCCGAAAGGGCTTGTAATTATTTTACTGCTTCCTATATGTCGAGAAAAATGGTATGTAAACACTCCTTCATTATTATTCAAAGCAATTTGTTTTCGATATATCTTTTGCGGGGCGAAATGATGGATTTAAAACTGGTTGTCCCTCTGGAGTAGAGCAGAACAATTTGTTGTGCATCCAATGTCTTTGAAAAACGATGCACAAGGAAAACTGTGTGCGAAAGAAACTGCCCCAGGCAGGATCTTTGAAAGAACACATGTCGTAAAGGGAGGCAAAACGGAAATACTTGAAATAAATTCAAGTTTCACTCAACTAATTGACGAGTACACGAACTACTCAAATAAAATAAAGATCGTCACTCACGTGACTTAGTTTAATTTAATACAGTCCCCTTCCTTAAACAGTCATAAATTTACCACTTACATTCATAATAGTTTCCCGGTAATAACTCCTGCCTCCTTAACTACCATAGTAAATGCCCACACACATATATATATATATAAGTTAGCTGTAATAAAAAATAGATTAACTTATCTCATGATTCTACAAAGAATTAAGCAACATTAAACAAATCCTAATTAATGATGGATTTCCTACTATATCGTAAATTAACAAATAAAAATACTATGAATGTTCCTATTAATAGTAACTAAAACAATAATGATGCTAGAATGATGCTAGAATCAAAATAACATAAATTGATTTTAACGTAACCAAACAAATTCCCGACGAATTATATATATATATATATATATATATATATATATAAGAAGTAAATACACACGCGGTGTGTTTATGATATGGCTTTTTTTAGCCGACAATTTTTGGGAGAATATGTGCTTAATTGAATTCGTACCTAATTTTGACAGTTAATTAATTAATAATTAATAAATTAGGCGGGCATACCTATTTTAAATGTAAGGCTAAACAAATCGAGAAAAATCAATCTCTGTATGTACATTTCGGCCTATTAGACCTCATCAGCAGAGCTATAGATAGGAAGACCGCCTTGTGCGTGATTCGAAACCCGACTGTCAAGCTGACAGGCGAGCACCGTAACCCTTACACCAACCGGACTTTCTTTAGATTTTTCGTTTTGTTTAGAAGTAGGTTTCTATTCCTCTAATAGTGACTTCTTCTACACGACAGTATGAGAAGTAAATACACATGCGATGTGTTTATGATATGGCTTTTTTTATCCGACAATTTTTGGGAAAATATGTGCTTAATTGAAGTCGTACCTAATTTTGAAAGTTAATTAATTAGGCGGGCATACCTATTTTAAATGTAAAGCTAATTATTAATTAATTTACTTTCAAAATTAGGCACGACTTCAATTAAGCACATATTCTCCCATATATATATATATATATATATATATATATATATATATATATATATATATATACATATCACCTATAGATAGCTATAAACGCTTAAAATTCGTCATAAATTCTTAAAAATTTAAAACATTTATTTTTATTGTTGTTAGTGACATTGTACATCCATTATTTAGATCTAATGTTGTGTATCAGTTCTCTTGTCAATTGACGCATTGCATCTCCAGTATTAATCCAACAACACTTAAGTCGTACATTAGTCACACAACCACCACCTTCCGCCGCAGACTAACTTGTCATTTATCTAATGCTAGGACCATTCATATACCCACCAATAAACATATCTTACAGGACCATAACACTACCATAAATATTAAGAAGAGTTTTAGTAGATAAAACAAACACCTTATATAGCATATATTAATGCTGTTAAGTTTCTGGCCGCCATCGTTGGCCAGTTGAAAAGGACTTAAAGTAAGTAAGACATGAACTATAGAATACTTTGGTAAGTGAATAAGTCCTGAGTTATGGAATCCTACGTAGTGTCAAAAGGTCCAGTGATATAATCCTATGTTCCGTCGTCCTAGAAAGCTCACAGCAATGTGCAGGTATGACCAGAACAGCCAGTATAAATAACATCAGCAACAGAGCACTGCCAGTGATTGGCCAGTAGGTTGGTCACGTGGTTATCGCCGAGTCTATAAATAAGAGTAGGCATCTACCACACGCCTTATATCCCCAAATTCTCAACAAATGCAACAAAACTTAACTAGTACATTAGTCACATAACCACCACCCTCTGCCGCAGACTAACTTGTCCTTTATCTAATACAAGGACCATTCAAATACCCACCAATAAACGTGGCGCTAATACCCTTGGGAAAGGTATGAATCCTACTCTCCTTTCAGCTATGGGTAAATAGTAGGGCAGACTGAGATCTTTAACCTTGGTTAGGCAACCGGTCTAGGAGAAGGAAAACTCTGAATTCAAACCTGTTGAACTCCACTTAAGAAATTGACCCTGTGTCGCATCCTGCTCGCGCGGAGGGGTTGGTAAATATATATATACCCACCAATAAACAAATCTTACAGGTCTATAACACTACCATAAATATTAGGAAGAGTTTTAGTAGATAACACAAACACCTTATATAGCATAAATAAAACGGCAAGTACTGGAAGCCATACATTGACTCCAAACGATTAACAACATCACTTTCAATTCATCTGACATAGTTACATAGATCTACAGTCACGGTGATTCATACTCACAGGATCCCGAGCTGCGGTTTCTACGCATTCAAACCAGTACTAACGGAGTGCACAATCTAACACGACATCAATGGCACATGATGAATGTTCTCATTCAAAAAATTCAATGATCACAAATCGTATGCTATGTGGCAAAGTGGTACGTAAATTCTCACCAATGACCAAAGTATACCAAAAGTGCGTGTACTCGGGATATAACATCAGTAATTTCGTCAATGATTACACAGCCTTCACACTCATTTGAGAACATGAAAAGGTTAATAAAAAAACTCAGCTCTAAATCCTTGTCTGTGATTTTGATAAAACATTATTACACGCTCTCTCTCTCTCTCTCTCTCTCTCTCTCTCTCTCTCTATATATATATATATATATATATATATATATATAGAATGAATAGAGAATGAAGAGAAAAGTATATATACTATATATATATATATATATATATATATATATATATATATATATATATATATATAAAATATAGAATGAAGAGAAGTATTGGCATTTAAAGGTGCTCAATGCTAATATAGCAGGGCAGAACTGAAACATGAAACTAATAGTAACAAGATTAATATCCATAATATATATATATATATATATATATATATATATACACAGGGTGACCCCTAAAAGCAGGCCTGACTTTAAAAAAATCTGTTTTTTTATCACCCTGTATATTTATTTTGCCTTGTCTCTCGAAAACCACCGTTGTTTGTGTAATTTACCCCTATCTTACAAAAAGGCCTTCATCAATCTCTTCAGTCAAACCAGGCCCACCAATTAGAGTATTTTCCTTTTAAAAGTGTCAGCACAGACATCCCATAATAAATGTATTCACTGTACGGCCTTTTTCAAACCCATCTATCGCTTAATGATGTTAATTTTTAAGGTATAACAATTTACTGAACACAGTAAAAAAATAAACGAAAGTGAAACGGCCGAGAAATTTCTAATAGCGCCCATTCGACTTAGCTGCATCACTTTCTGGAAAATTAAAAAAAAAAATTTTTCAGGTTTGAAATCGTGTTTACATGTCATGCTATAGATAAAGTACTTCTGAGAAACATTCATCATCGGCGGGGAAAAAAAAACAAAACAAAAAACAAAAACCCCATAATATTGTCATAATACTTGTGAACGAGATAAAGAAAGTTTTTTCCTGGTTCATTTTTTTTTCTAGCACTACAGGAAGTCAATGTGAAAGTAACTTTCGAGGCTTCCATAAGTGCGAGCAAAGCGTACAGATAAAACGGATTTATTTCCTTGATACTTCGTTCTATTTATCTACGTATGGATAAACACTATGTGACACATACGCGGGCGTACGCACACACACACACACACACCCGAACGTACACATACACAGACGTACACATACACAGACGTACACACACTGCACGCGTACACACACACACACACACACACACACACACATACACAGACGTACACATACACAGACGTACACACACTGCACGCGTACATACACACACACACACACACACCACACACACACAAACACGCCCCCTCTCTCTCTCTCTCTCACACACACACACACACTCACACATAAACCGCACACACATACGCACACAGTCTCTCACTCACTCTCTTTCTCTCTCTCTCTCTCTCACACACACGAACGTACTCATACACTGACGTACACACACTGCACGCGTACTCACACACACACACACGCCCCCTCTCTCTCTCTCTCACACACACACACACTTACTCACACATAAACCACACACACTTACGCACACAGTCTCTCACTCTCTCTCTTTCTCTCACACCACACGCACACACATAGACACACAATACTCGCACACACACAAACACCGATACACACACAACACACACACACACACGCTCACGTAGACACACGAAACTCGCACACAGACAGATATATGCATACACATGCGCGTGCGCACACACACTACCAACGTAAATACTTGTATGTTCCTGTGCATGGTGGTGTTTGGGGGCGTGCGTGTATTGATAACGCCACCTGGTGTTACTTACAAAGATATAAGAAATTCTGTTGTCATGTCAATACGAGTCATTTTTTAATTTCAAATATATTTGTGATTTTCTCACTTGGTAGATGACACAACTCAAACTTTCTCTCATTCACACCCTCACTTTTGATGACTGTCTCTCTCCCCCTCTCTCTCTTTCGTTCTCGTTCGCTCTCTCTCTCTCTCTCTCTCTCTCCTCTCTCTCTCTCTCTTTTGTCAATCCATTTCTTATTTCTCTCTGTTTTTTTCTCGTTTTATCAGTTTTTTTTCTATTTCCCCTTACATTCTATTTGTCATTTTCTTAGTTTCTGTCTCTTTTTATGACTTTTTTGCTCACACATTCTGTGCCTGTCTATCTCTCCTTTCTTCTTCTTCTTCTTCTTCTTCTTCTTCTTCTTCTTCTTCTTCTTCTTCTTCTTCTTTCTTTCTTTCTTTCTTTCTCTCTCTTTATTTCTTTATCTCTATTTCTTTCTTTCTTTTCCTTTTTTCCTTCTTTCTTTCTTCCTTTCTTTCTTTCTTTCTTTCTTTCTTTCTTTCTTTCTTTCTTTTCATCTCACACTCTGTCTGTCTCTCATTTTACTGCGCCGTCTGTCCATCCGTCTATTTCAGTCTATTTGTCTATTTCAATCTGTCTGTATCTCTTTCCGCCTGCTTTTCTTTCTTTCTTTCTTTCTTTCTTTTTTCTTTCTTTCTTTCTTTCTTTCTTTCTTTCTTTTTTCTTTCTTCTTTCTTTCTTTCTTGTTGTCCGTCTTTTATTTTTCTCTCACATTGAGTGCCTCTCTGTCTCTCACTTGCTTCCCTCTTTCTTTCTTTCTTTTTGTCTTTTTGTCTTTTTCTTTCTTTCTTTCTTTTTTCTTTTCTTTTCTTTTCGTCTCAAATTATATATCTCCGTTTGTTTTTCACTTTTCAGTTCTCACTCACTCACTCATTCACTCTTTCTCTTTCTCTTTCTCTCTCTCTCTGTCTCTCTCTCTTTCTCTCTCTATTTATGTCTGTCTGTATCTCTTTCCACATGTCTCCGCATCTTTATTTATTTATTTATTTATTTCTTGTCCGTCCTTCCTTTCTCTATCACATTCTGTCTGTCTCATTTGCTGACTAGATCTCTCTCTCTCTCTCTCTCTCTCTCTCTCTCTCTCTTTATGTCACTTTCTGTCAGTCCCTCTTTATTTATTTATTTCTTTCCTTCTTTTCTTTTCCTCTCACATTCTGTCTGTTTGTCCCTCGCTTTTCCGGCACGTTTCTCACTATGTCTATTTCTGTCTGTCTGTCTGTCTCTGCCTCTTTCTTTATTTGTCTTTCTATCTCTCTCTCTATATATATATTTCTCTTTTTCTGAGTGCGTGTGTTCCTATCTATTTCTGTCACTTTCTTTCTTTCTTTCTTTCTATCTTTCTATCTTTCTTTTTTTCTGTCTGTCTGTCTGTCTGTCTGTCTTTCTTTTCTGTTCTTTTCTGTCTTTCTTTCTTTCTTTCTTTCTTTTCTTTTCCTTTCACATTCTGTCTATCTGTTTGTCTGTATCTTTTTCCATCACTCTCTGCCCCTTTCTTTCTTTCTTTCTTTCTTTCTTTCTTTCCACACATTTCTCTTTTTCTGTATGTGCCCCTATCGCTTTCTATCTCTCTGTCTGTCTTTCTCTATTTCAGTCTCTCTAAATATCCTTCTCTGTATCTCTCTCTCTCTCTCTCTCATCTTGCTATTGCTCCCTCTCTTTATTCTCCCTCTTACAAGTTCTTACATCTCAGTCTTCTCTCTTTCCTCTGTGTCACTTTCTCTTTTCTTTCTCTCTATTTCATTCTTTCTTTCCTTCACTTTCTCCTTCTGATTATTTATCTTTCTTCTATTTACTTGAATGATTTGAAAGGATTCCACTCGATAGATATTCTTCCATTATCAACCTGCCAATTCAACTGATGACACCATCTTGAATCCATAGACAAGCA
>CM042142.1:84646288-84648788 GCA_023376005.1 Doryteuthis pealeii | reverse complement strand
CAGGATTTGAAATCGGAGTCCATTTCCCATGACTTTAACCATTACACCACGCGCTTCCTACATACATACATACATACATATATATATATATATATCTTATTATAATGGAGATTGTGTGCTTTTCTGTCTGTAACCGAAACTATATTCCTACTCAAGTCACAATTCTCTTAGTTATTGACATCACATTCTCCATGATTTTATTTTTATCTAAACCTCAATTATTAATAAAATTGTCTTACATTATTAATACTGTTAACTATGTCTACATACTGACAACATGCAATTATATTTATATATACAACAAAATAGCGCTTTACAATGTGAACGGGAAGGCTAATTTGCATATTAATATTAAACAATCGAATTTAATAAATATGTGCTTAGTATTATTGATTTCTAACTGTTTGGTTTTATTTTAATGAATATAAGCAAAAATCTCTTCAATGAATCTTAAATGAAATCCATTAAAAAGATAAAATAACTGTCATTTTATTCTTTACTGCCTCTTATAACTAAATACTTAAATTAGAAAAAATAACAATGAAAGACGAGAGTGATGGAAGAGTAAGTTTCAGTTGTTCCATTTTTATTTATACTCCTCTGTTTCAAATCTTTTATTATACTCCTCTGTTTCAAATCTTTTTATCTGTATTCTTATTTAGTTTCATTAGCCTTTCTAATTTAATACAATATTTATTACATTAAAACTTAAATACTTGCACCCGGAGGGTGCATATATTTGCTAGTATATATAATATATATATATAATATATATATATTGAAAAATGAGTAAGAGTGAAAACTAAGCAAATGAGGTAGATCTATTGATATATGGTAAAATGTTCGATTAATGAAGCCACAGTATTAAAACATATAAGAAATAAATATGTATTTAGTATTTGTTTATAATCTTCTTCAGGGCAATAAGTAACGCGTTGATTTTTTTTCCTGTTCAAACGAGTAATACGAGAAGGAAATATTCATCAGCATATCTGTCTGAAAGAACGTGATTTGAAATTTGAAAATTTGCATTCTTGCACAAATATATATTATGTATTTATATGATTTTATGTATTTATATATTATTTTAATCTTCTTATTTTTCTAACATTAATATTCCACATGAAATACGTCATATCTTTGTTAACTTTTCGTTATCCGTCTATTCACGTTCATGCAAGCGTCATCATATGATCTTCATCTTCCATTTTTGCACATGCATTGATCACGTCATTGGCTTTCGTAAACAAACGCGCTCATAAAAATTAACGGTTAATAACATCATATTCCCACATTCACTGTACACTTAACATCTTTCATTTTGTGTGTGTGTCTGTTCAACAATGTCTGATTATAATTCAAGGTTTGGCCTACACTTTTTGTTTATTATTAAGCAGG
Organism: Doryteuthis pealeii; assembly: GCA_023376005.1. Taxonomy (NCBI): domain Eukaryota; kingdom Metazoa; phylum Mollusca; class Cephalopoda; order Myopsida; family Loliginidae; genus Doryteuthis; species Doryteuthis pealeii. The sequence goes on along the minus strand of CM042142.1, from coordinate 84,647,390 downwards.
AACTTGTTTGTTTATTTGTGTGTGTGTGTGTGTGTGTGTGTGTGTGTGTGTGTGTGTGTAAATTCTAGGCCCACCTGTTTCTTTTTTTTTAAAAATTTTATTACTTCCACTTGTTGGCCTGTAGGAGTTTTTTTTGTGTGTAATTGTGTGTGTGCGCGCGCGTGTGTGTGTTCTTAAGACCCAGTTGATTTTTTAATACATATAATATATATATTATATATATATATATATATATATATATATATATATGTATATATATATATGAGAGTGAGTAAATAAACAATGTGTTTATTTGATATGGCTTTTAGCCGACAATTTTTGGAGGATATGTGCTTAATTGAAGTCATACCTAATTTTGAAAATTAATTAGTTAATAATTAATGAATTTAGGCGGACATATATGTTCAAATGTAAGGCTAAACAAATCGAGAAAATGTCAATCCCTGAATGTACATTTCGACCTATTAGGTCTCATAATATATATAATTTAAAATCAACTGTGTCTTATGATAACCCTATTGAACTACTCAATTAGAGGTCTGAAGTATTGAATGCTTGTAGACATAAAAAAAAAAGTCTGCTTTCTTAGCCAATAAAAAGTCTGGCTTCTTTTCTTTCTTAAGCTGATTTTAAAAAAATTCTTTCTCATGGCCACTTTTAACAAAAGTTTTTAAATAAAATAACTTGTGCATTATATCTTATTTATTAATACTAGCAAATATATGCACCCTCCGGGTGCAAATATCTAAGTTTTAATGTAATAAAATATTGTATTAAATTAGAAAGGCTAATGAAACTAAATAAGAATGAAGATAAAAAGATTTGAAACAGTGGGAGATAAAATCGAAAAATAGAACAACTGAAACTTACTCTTCCATCACTCCCATCTTTAATTGTTATTTTTTCTAATTTAAGTATTTAGTTAAAAGAGTAAGTAAAGAATAAAATGACAGTTATTTTTTCTTGTTAATGGATTTCATTTAAGATTCATTGAAGAGATTTTTGCTTATATTCATTAAAATAAAACCAAACAGTTAAAAATCAATAATACTAAGCACATATTTAATATCAATATGCAAATTAGCCTTCCCGTTCACACTGT
>CM042142.1:84623788-84641288 GCA_023376005.1 Doryteuthis pealeii | reverse complement strand
TTTTATAAATAAATATTGCTCGATATCAGTTAGAGCATATATATCCAAATTAGAACAACGTAGACACGGAGTCTATGCGGTTTTCAGACCAAGAGTTTTTCGTCTGATGATCCTATTGGCAAAAAATTATTGTTACCAAGCGTCGTTGACGATGTTTATACTATCCTAATATATATATATATATATATATATATATATATATATATATGTGTGTGTGTGTGTGTGTGTATGCATGTATGTCTATAATAAAACTGTTCTTACACTAATGGTCAACTTTTACAAGTGACACACACACACACACACACACACACACACACATATATATGTGTGTCTGTGTGTGTGTGTGTGTATGATGCGAATTGTCTAGTGGTTAACGGTAGGAATGCACTTGAGTTAAATAGAAGTGCAGAGTGGCATCTCTAACTTTGATAGGAATCAGAGTTTAGCCGGAGGACAGCTCTGAATTAAACCCCCTGTCAACAAGAGTAGCAGGATAAACCACATTAGTTCTCACTTCCTACAAACCTTGAGGAGACTTGAATCATTCGCTTAACTGATGGAATAACTGATGGGATATATATATATATATATATTATATATATATATATATATATATATATATATATATATATATGTATATATATATATATATATATATATATATATATATATATATATATAAAGATATAGAGCATTTATAGTTGTAGAAAAAAGTTTTTCTCTCCATCACGGTTTCTGTGTCAAGGTACACATTCCTCAGGCAAACTAAACATTATGGGTAGGTACTTTTTATATATAGTTGTCTGGATTGGAATTATTTTTATTTCTCTTTGTCATTTAATTAGTTTGTATGAATTTTAGTTTCTTTTTAAGTCTAAACTGTTTTCCTTTGAAATTAAAGATTTGTTTTCTATTGTTACATAATTATTAGATCCCTAATACTTATGTACAGTAGTGTAGAAACCAAAATGGCTGTTATAAGTTGCAGCCCACGGCCTTGAAGATTGAATGACAAGGCTTGACCTCATCCTGATCCTTCCGGTGGATACCGTGAGAATCGGTGGAGAAGACCCTCTTCCGGTTTAGATTAGAAGAGTTTTAGTCAGATCGGCCAAGACCACGACGGTGGAAAGTCGTGTAATGCACGCAGCCGACTCGATCTTCGCAGGTAGTCTGGTGATCCCCAGAATAAAATATGATCTAAGTTAAATCGAAGTCTTGTGTTATTATCTAAAAACTACAGTGACACAGGGCTTCTGATAAAGAGAAATCCCCAATGGAAGACCAGACACGAAGTCCCAAGGCGAAGTCCAGACGCTAGAAGAGACGCTAGAAGAATAGAAGTAAGAAAGTAAGCAAAGAGAGTATACAACACTATAAACTTATATAAGTAAATTGAAATTCTATCTGTCATCTATATTCAACTCCATCTCTTTACTCCTTTATTTATTTTGTTCATATCTTATTTGTGTATACTACTGGAGATAAAGTTTTCTGGAAAATGTATATAATTTTAGTTGGTATTTTCTATTAAATTTCTTTCTTTTTTATCATATATATATATATATCTTAAAGAGTGGGCTAATCTTAATAATACATTAATGAATTATGAATGTTATGGAAGCTCTTCCCAAGAAATTGATGTTTTTTATTCAGGAGATTTTTCTCATCCGGGAATCTAATTATCGCCAGCTTATCTTGTAAACACAATAAACACGGATAACTTCGGCAGATATTGGATCTCTTTAAAATTTCCCATTTAATAACTGGTGTTATATTTTGATTCTTTAAGTTCCAAACATAGCTAGCTACGGTTGTTATATTTTTTTAGCTTAGTATTTGAAAATGAGTGTTTATAATTTGCAGACCTAATTTTAAATTCTGATTTTGTACAACCCACGTAAAATTTAGTAAGATCTGGCTTCTGTGTTGACGTTATCGATGCAAGGTAAATTACACCTTTGGTCAAACAATTTCCTTTTACGGGGCACATATCCGGATTTCGGCAATTGCAGTTTTTCTGTCTGTCTTTTTCCTTATTTCTATCATTTGTGTGATTGTTAATTATTATGTAATTATGTTTTTTTAAAATTATCCATTCTATATTATTCATAGAGGAGAAATTGATCTTTAATTTATTCTTATTACAAATTTTGTGTAGAGTGTGGTTAACTGGGTAAAAAGAATTTGGCTTTACCGCCTCTGTTTTTATAAGGCTATTTGCAACGCCACCAAGTGACTACTGGTAGATACAGGAGATAATTAACTCTTGTGTCCTCTATTAGTCGAGAGATGTAATACCAGCAAAAGGATCAATATGTATCACAAACAGAGTGGACCTGGGAATAATGGCAGAAAACTTCCCAGCATCACTTTCCATATATATATATATATATATATATATATATATATGAAGAAAAGATAAAAAGAAAACAACAGTACAGATTGTGCTGCCATGCGCATGTTTCGACATTATAATGTTAATACCATGTAATGAAATATATATATATATATATATATATATATATATATATATATTGGTTAGGAGGTTGATTTAGAAGGCTATCACAATGCAGTTTGGAATAAATAAAAAATAATAATACGGTAACAATGGTGTTGTGTGTTGACCTGTATTTTTTATTATTTCTTGAATTTTCGAGGTAATACCTCTTTATCAAAAGAATTGAACTGAAGCAGTACAGCTATGGCATTTCTTCCTAAATGATTTTTTTTTTTTGAAAATGACGTTATTTTTTAAATAACTGTATTCCCGTGTGAGCGTGAATGCGTTTATTTTTATTTTTTTTTGTACGTGTGCGTATGTTGTAATGCGCGTGACATTGAAAATGCGTGTTGGTTGTGACGTTAAGACTGTATCCTAGCGCAGGATTTTGTACGTGGTTATGTGCGAATGAAAAAGTGTATTTGTGTTTTGTGACGTTTCCTGTTGGATTTTACATCAATTTAATCATTTAATATTATTAATATTATTATTATTATTATTATTAATATTATCATATTTATTTGTTTATTTACTTATTTATATCTAATTCAATTTATCTTTTTATATTTTATAATATTTTTAAATATATATTATATATATATATATATATATATATATATATATATATATATATTTAATTTATTTATTTAATTTTTTTCCTTAACAACTAGTGTGCAATGGCTTGTGTGTTTGTATGTGTGGGCGAGATGTTGGGCTATAGATTTGAGTGCGTGTTTCGTATTAGTCTTCTCGTTGTAGATTTGTTTCATTAGTAATTCTCCATTGTGCATGTGGGTATGTGTTTCGTGTGTGTGTGCATATACTGTTACATGTGTGCGTTGGTTGTGGGTTTATTGTATGATGAACTCTGCGCTGAGTTCACTCCTGTTATTGATCTCTGGGTGTAATCTAGCGATTAGCAAGGCCTATTTAATTCTGAGATTACCCATTGCACACTAGTTGTTAAGGAAAAAATTAAATAAATAAATTATATAATATATATATATATATATATATATATATATATATATATATATATTAAAATATTATAAAATATAAAAGATAAATTGAATTAGATATAAATAAGTAAATAAACAAATAAATATGATAATATTAATAATAATAATAATATTAATAATATTAAATGATTAAATTGATGTAAAATCCAACAGGAAACGTCAGAAAACACAAATACACTTTTTCATTCGCACATACCCACGTACAAAATCCCGCGCTAGGATACAGTCTTAACGTCACAACCAACACGCATTTTCAATGTCACGCGCATTACAACATACGCACACGTACAAAAAAAATAAAAAAATAAACGCATTCACGCTCACACGGGAATACAGTTATTTTAAAAATAACGTCATTTTCAAAAAAAAAAAAAAAAATTCATTTAGGAAGAAATGCCATAGCTGTACTGCTTCAGTTCAATTCTTTTGATAAAGAGGTATTACCTCGAAAATTCAAGAAATAATAAAAAATACAGGTCAACACACAACACCATTGTTACCGTATTATTATTTTTTATTTATTCCAAACTGCATTGTGATAGCCTTCTAAATCAACCTCCTAACCAATACATACACAATGCTTCAAGCAAATTATGAAACTCTCTTATATATATATATATATATATATATATATATATATATATATATATATATATATATGCGTGTGTGTGTATGTGTGTACCTTTTTGAAAATTAATTGAAAAACCGCTTTTGTTTTCTTTCTTTCGCCATGTAGTTAGTTTTAGACCCATTGGATTGACAAGATATAATCGATTTCTATATTTTCTTCAGATTATGTTATTTACAGTGGTATGAATCTATTTTAGGGCGTATTATGAAATATTGCGCTATCCGTGATTGCAGCAGATTGTTATCACGCCCAGAAACTATTGTCTTGACTGCCAATTAGTTGACTTACAACCATTGTCTGCGATGGACGTTACTCCAAGGAAGCGTACAAAAAGTTGTAACGCTACACGTATACACGGGAAAGACTTACAGAGAGATCGTGGTTATTATAATAATAACGGAATTATATTGTTTAAACAAATTATTTTGACTACAACAGAATTCAATTTGCTTTGTATTTTTTTAATCTTGATTTTCAATCTTTCTAATCATTTTCTTGGTATTATCATTTCGAAAAGAATTTATAAAATATCCGGAAGAAATTATTATTTCGAATACTTTTGGTTATTATTTTTTGTATCAATTGTATTGTTTGTGTGACGCAAAATATCGCAAAACCTTCAAATACTCGAAGCCCTATACATTAAATAAATAAACAAAAACACACCTTTGAATACAACAATCACATCCTCAAATGTCAATAATTTCCCGCCAATTATCCTTCCCTCTTCTCCACAACATTCCGTATACTTCCCTGAGTTCCTTCTATTCACCCCTGCCGCTACTCGGTTAGTGTTAAAAAAGGACCCCCCCCAAAAAAAAAAATCGACTACCCTGCATCTGAAGATCGCAATACGATGTGCCGAAAGTAATTGCCTGAAAACCTTCTGTGGATTTATTAACCATCTCCACCCAGACATTAAAAAAAATTCCTAGACAACTTGAAAAGATCGGAAAGAAATTCGTCAGATATGAAATGTCCATCGTCTTCAACCAAGCGCGTATACATATATATATTATTTTCTATAATTATCGAATGTTTTAATTGCCTTCAAGCAAAAATATAGATAATAATATATACTTTATTCAACAATGCTTCTAAAAAAACAAACACCCAAAAAAACTTATTCCCTTCGCCGAAGAGCATAGGCCTGTGATTTGTTATTGTTCACTCAATGTCCCCGTACCTATTATGGTAGAGGCGTACCAGTATCATTAACAGGTTGATATCGCAGGGATTGTCCGTTGTGTATATCGTGGCCGAAGCAGTATGGTATCTGACTATGCCTGCTGAAGTCCCAGTTTCGATTTCTGTCGGAGGGAAATCGTTAGTATACATCGCTGATGAGACTTAATGAAGTCGAAACAGTCTGTACGATGTTCTTCACACCGGGCGATACTTTGTCGAGATTCACTTGTCATGATTATTTTTTTTATAATATATATATATATATATATATATTATATATATATATATATATATATATTTATAAAACAGGTTTTGTTAAAGACCATGGAATATTTATTCTTTATGATTTTAGAGTGTAAACGTTCCCGTATTTTTGTTGTTTTCCGAATATCGGGATCCAGATGATAGAGAAAGAGTCGAGAATAGCGTGTAACACATATATACTGAACATCTTTAATATCTAACGCACTAACATTAGCACCCTTCGTACAATAGACTCTTCTAACCGAAAAAAAAACCCAACCCACCAACAGCAAAAAATACTTCCCAACGAATAAAATTCCCACCAAACAAACAATCACTATAACCAATAGTCCTCCCCGAGGAAAAACAGTGACTTAGGTAAAAAAATATGGGACACTTTCTTTGCCATCTGGATTTCGATATATGGAAAACAAGAAGACTTGAACGTCTACACTTGAAAATCACAAAGAAGAAATACTCAAAACCTGCTTTAAATACACTATATATATATATATATATATATATATATATATATATATATATATATATGGTGGTTGGCATTTCTTCACAAAAGGCCACTCTCACAAATATATATATATATATATATATATATATATATATATATATATATATATATATAAGTAAAGAAATAACAAAAAACTTAGTGGATTAGCATTATAGACTATTTCAGGGAGCTTAAACAAAGTGTCTAACTCTCCCGACTCATCAGATGTGAATATATATATATATATGTATAAATATATATATTTATATATATATATATATATATATATATATATATATATATATATATATATGAATGAATATATATATATATATATATATATATATATATATATATGGTGATTGCTATTTCTGTACAGATGAAGACCACTTCTACATATATATATATATATATATATATATATATATATATATACATTGTATATGTATATATAATGAAGAAAGACAAAAATAACTTTTCGAAAAAAAAGAAAAAGAAACAAACGATACAAATTAGTTAAAACACTGACTTAAAAAAAAGAAATTAAATCGAGTGTGTTGCAATACAAAAAATATTTAAAAAGTGTTCAATACTTACGTAGAACCGATTTAGAGAATCGATTAAGTAACAGAAACTTACTTGCCGGGTTTAACCGATAAAGGTTTTCTGGGGAAACTCTGTCAGAAAATCATTGCGACAAACGAATGAAAAAATACTGAGTTCTTTTGAATAAATTCATTCGTTTTTGCCAATGATTTTCTGGTAGAGTTTTTCTGAAGATCCTTATTGGTGAAACCCAGTTCGTAAACTTTTCTTTTATATATATATATATATATATATATATATATATATATATATATATTCAGTTGTTGAATGTATTTCTATTGCGTCTATGTGTATGTAGATGTGCATCTAAAATCATTGACTTACCTGAAAAGAGGAAAGAGAAAAGAGAAAAGAAATAAATAAAAGATTAACACTTCACTGAAAAAAAGTGTTTTTTGCCAAAGAAACCATATCAAAGAACTTTTTCAACGTAAGATATCAATACTTGCAAAATCTTATAAGTGTCATAAAACTTGTGTGCAAACGAATGCTTACGGACAAATGAAATGCAATAAAAGAATGCAATGGAACATTGAAAATATAGTTATAATTACGATCAAACATTTACAAATCAATTAAATTAATAATATTTCGGCATTAAGTAACCCATAAGGTGTTGATCTGCCGTTTAAAGAAATAAACGAAACCAATCAAAACCTAAACTTTATTGAAAAGAACCTACTTTAAATAATGACCATCTTATTACCTGTATGTAATAGTACTATTATCTTCACTCCTTTAAATAAGAATAATTATCCTAAACTTTAACAAGACGACTCTACGTACTATATTTTTAATTATGAAAAGGAAGTGCGTGGTGTAATGGTTAAAGTCGTAGGAAATGGACTCGTCGCCCCGAGTTCAAATCCTGGACGTGGTAATTGCATACCCTTGGGAAAGGTATGAATCCTACTCTCCCTCCAGCTATGGGTAAATAGTAGGGCAGACTGGGCTCTTTAACCTTGGTTAGGCAACCGGTCTATGAGAAGGAAAACTCTGAATTCAAACCTGTTAAACTCCGCTTAAGAAATTGACCTTGTGCCGCATCCTGCTCGTGCGGAGGGGTTGGTAAATATATTTTTTTTCAATCATGATGTTTGTAATATAGAAAAGTACTACGAGTTGGAATCCTTTAAATACGAAAAACTATCATAAACTTTAATAAAACAACTCTATGTACTTCATTTTCAATAATGACAATCTTAAAACCCGTATATGATATAAGTAAGCACTACTAGTTAGATTATTTAAATCTTATTATAATGGAGATTGTGTGTTTTTCTGTCTGTAACCGAAACTATATTACTACTCAAGTCACAATTCCCTTAATTATTTACATCAAATTCTCCATGATTTCATTCTTTTAAACCTTCAGTTATTAATAAAAATTGCTTTACATTATTAATACTGTTGACCATATCTACGTACTAAGAACATGCAATTGTATTTATATATACGACAAAATAGCGGTTTACAGTTTGAACGAGAAGGCTAATTTGCATATTGATATTTAAAATTTTATTTTAATAAATATGTGCTTGGTATTATTGATTTCTAATTGTTTGGTTTTATCTTAAGAAATATAAACAACAATCTCGTGGATAAATCTTAAAAGAAATTTATTTACAAAAAGAAATAACTGTAATATTATCCTTTACTTCCTATTTTAACTAAATGGTTAAATTGGGAAAATTTACCAATGAAAGAGGGGAGTAATGGAAAATGATGGAATAGTTAGTTTCAAAGTTGTTCTATTTTTCGATTATACCCCCTCTGTTGCAGATCTTTTTATCTGCATTCTTATTCAGTTTCATTAGCCTTTCTAACTTAATATGATATTTTATTATATCAAAACTTAAATACTTGCACCCGGAGGGTGCATATATTTGCTAGTACAAATAATTATCTTAGATTTTAATAAAACAACTCAACGTACTTTATCCGTATATATAATATATATAATACTGATATTCTTGGAAGAATTCTCGTTTAATCTTATCAGATCATTTAGGATTTAATGTTAGGTTTATGTTCAGTATTATTTGAATTATTCGGACTATTGTCCTCATCTTTATTATTATTATCTGTACAACGTTTCGGCTAATGTGCCCTCCAACCGATGTGCCCTCTGGTCTTCTTCAGGTATTTCTTGTCGGACTCGGGAGCCTTCTCGGAATTTTGAACCCAATTTATCAAATCCACGAGGGTATCCTGTTCTCATTCAAAGTATAGAGATGAATACAATATGGAATCAGAACAAGATACCCCCCTGGAGTGAATAAATTGAGTTCAAAGTTCCGTGATGGCTCTCGTTTACGACAAAAAGGCTCCCGAGTTCGAAAAGAAGGTTCCCAAGTTCGAGAAGGCTCCTGGGTCCGACAAGAAATAACAGAAGAAGGCCGGAGGGCACATCGACCGAAACGTTTTACAGATAACAATAATGAAGAGGACAATAGTCCGAATAATCCAAATAATACTAATTATCAAGCCTCATCTAAAAAGACTCAGAGAAAAAGTTTATTTTCATCCGTCAATCCATAAGTATAGAATATTTCATAGATAAAACCTGATAATTAATGAAATTGGATATTCTTTGAACATTAGGACATTTTTATTATCATATATGAAATATCACATCATTTTTTTTTCACTTTTACCGTGTCGTTTATTTCACCTGACTTTTGCTGACAATAAAATGATCTTTGTCATCCCAATCTCTTTTCTTCACGTTGGTTTTCAAATGAAAATACTCCATTTCATCTAATTCTATGTCATGATGAGACCAAGAAGCTGTCTCTAACAACAACTAACCTGGATGTTGGGGGTATGGCACCCCAAAAATGTTTTGGATTAGAAAGATTTAAATATATTTAATGATTGAATGAAAATTGTTTAAATTTTAAGATACTTTAAATTTTTTTTTCCTTTTTCTTAAAGTGCTTGATGTCATTTGGGTGTCAACATACATGTTTATTGCTGCTATGAAGTAACAAAGTAGTGATGACCAACCATTAGTACAATAGTCAATGTAACCGTATGTATACTTTTTATACTTATGACTAAACTTAGTCTGGCACAAGGCCTTAATAATGGTGTAAAAAATTGAACTTGTGGCATGAAAAAAATGATTGCAAAACAACTGCTAACATTCATGCCATACTAGACACTTTCCTTTGTGTGTGTGTGTGTGTATATATGTATATTATTGTTTTTTCAATAACAAATTTCCTTAATATGTTGCTCTTGATGAAGACAGCTTTATTTAAAAGGTCGAACAGATTTGTCAGTAAATTTATAACATATTTTTTTTTCTAAAATGAATAAATTCAACTGTCGGATTTCATTTCTATTTACTTTTCATATATATATTATATATATATATATAATGTAGTCATTCACAGACACAGTGTTTCGAACGTTTATGTCTCATCAGTGTGGCTCGACTATAACAGCTACTTCGGCCGTCGAGAACTGTCCATTAAGAGGCAAATCAATTAATTTGATACATACTTAATAGATGTATGTTTACAATCACCAGAGAACTCAAGTTTGTAAACAACAAATGAAGTAAATGTCTTACACTAAACTGGTGAAAAGTTCGATTAATGTCTCCTCTAGAGTACTCTACTGGGTAATTGGGAGCATATACATATATATCACACACACACACAAGGATCATTCAATGAATAAAATAAGGGAAGTTTTTTTTTTTAAAGAAAACAAAATAAATTTTCTAGAATTTTTTTCGCATAGATCTAAACTGTTCATTGTTTAGAATGGCTCTAGCAAAATTATTTAATTTACAAAATAATATTTTGTTATGAGGCATTTATGGCAGACCCAACTTTTTTTATCATATGTGCTAGAAGGGGGTGGCTGAGGGTCTTATGTCCTGGGTATGACGTTAAACTCTATCTGATGGTGAAATTCCAATTCTGAACTCAGGGGAATGTTGTTGTACCCTTCACACCATACTTCAGGTTCCACTCTGACCGGAGTGGTAGTACATATTGGGTCTCTTTGATGGTTAAATAGAAAAAAATTTACCTGTCAAGAATGAATAAAACAAAAAACGTCTTCAGCATAAAATGACCCACGAAGGTTGATATGCCTAAAATGCCAACCAACCAACCCACATCCTTATGCCAAAAATTACAATTGTCAAAATTTTGAAATGTGGCACATTAAGTTTAGAAGTTTCCCAAAATTCACTCTGGATTGTCCAACAAACAAAGAACCAAAATCATTAGTTTTACCATATGAGACATAATAATTGCTAATTATATATTAATATGTTTTGTACCTACCATGTGTCATCACTTCAATAATGGACTGTTCCAATATAATTGTTCTAGTTATAGTAAATAGTAACAACTACTGTTTGTCTTCATGCATGGCTTTCGTTTTTAATTAACCCCCAAAGGTTGATCTATCTACGAGAAATAAAGTAAATTACTGGGGGGGGGGTCACAGGTAAGTCCGACGCATATGCTCTCTCCAACTGACAAAGTCTTCAGTCTGCAATAATCTCTCACAAAGTACTACTCTCTTAACAGCAAGATCCAAACACGGGCTTTCTGTTCTACTCATCTCGACAAGCAAAATTCCTACTGCAGTTGTCTCTCCCCTGGTCTGAGAGGGCAGACCCTTAAATACTCAGTATACTGTGTACATCGGACTACTTACTCTGCATTGCCTGTGCAGAACTTCGACATTCACCGCACTTCAAGTATGGTCAATCCTCACGACGATACTGTTTACATCTGGGTTTACTCTGAACTGCTCTGCGGAATGTCAACAGCATTTCAGCGAGGAGGAGGTGGCGATTCAATTCCGAGGTCACTCGCCACACTCCTGCTCGTCGCACAGGCCAAATATATCATTGTTATCGGGGGTTGGGAATATGCTTGTCCACAGTTCTGCTCTTCAATTTTGCTAACAGCCTATGTTAAACAAAGAAACTAACCAAACCTTCTTTGTGTAATATTTCTCCAATTTAGAATTATTCTACACAGTGTAGATTAATATTATAATTTAGTAGATAAGAACAAACCACTTCTTTGAAATGTTTTTTTTTAAATTTTTTGTTTCTTTTTTATTTTTTTTTATTTAATAATTCAATCATTGATGCTAATTTTGTTTAATTTATTTTCCCCTCTTTTTTACGAAAGATGGTGGCCAAGCTTTAATAAATTTTAGAGATCCTGTTTTTGGTTCGGGTGAAGAACGACAGAACAAGTATTTCTTCCACTTATTGTTCAAATGGTTTGTATTTCATTTTTTATAATAGATACATAAAAAATTAAAAATATCTATTATTATACAAAGCGAGTAAATCAATGATGTTTGTTAAAGGCTTTTTTTCCTATTTAATTATGACACAAATACATCACAAATTATTCTTTAGTTTTGAGATTAAGGTTATGTTTGAAAAAATTCTCATTTGTTTGGTTCTAATTAGTTGTAATTTGCAATTAGTCAAAACTTAATCCATCTCTTACTTAATTTCCCGCCTGTCACTTTCCCCTCTCTATGATATCTTGATTAATACTCTTTATAATATGTAAATTTTTCTGTAAATGTAAGAGAGAGATTGGAGAGATGGGAGCAGTAGATAACTTATTTGTATGTTAATTTTCAGCAACTAACGGCTGGCTTATATATAAGATGGGTCAGTTTTTTGACTTAATTGCAAATTTTAGCAAAATGATTTTTAATGTTTTATTTTTTATTTTTTAAATTCTCTGGTCTATTTATATTTTTGATTCGTTTTGCAAACTAACTTTCTTCCTGATCACAATTATCTACACAGAGCTCAATAGGTGACCGAACGTGTCACGTTTTTTTCTAGTTTTATCTAAATTGTGGATCTCCATAAAAAAAATAAAAAATTGCAGAGCTGCTCTAAAAAACCCAAATTTAAAAACAAAAAGTCTTGCGTTAACTACTCATAACTCAGTTTTATGTTTAAAACAAAAATATAAATGCTGATTAATTGGTGTTGCTTATCCGATGAATTCTTATTTCTTTGGAGTGTCGTCATCTCAGTCAGATAATGGACCATTCTGTTTTTATTATAAAGAAAGAAAGAGAAGAAAAAGGACATGCTACACAGAAAAAATATAAGAAGAAAGTAGGGGAAAGATAGGGATGAGTGTGCAGGTGAGGACAACAGTCTAAAAAATCTAAATAATACAAATAGAAAAAATAAAAAAATTAATCACTAAGGAGAGTGTGATCTTAGCTTAAAAGTACCTCAGTGATGCTGATAGCTTTTTAATTTTAGTGCATCTGGTTGCACAGATTTGATTTGATGAGTTCTAAGAATTTAATTGATCCCAACTAAAGTTTCTTAATAAATTGTAGAGTTTTTATTTATATGGGGGAAATGACAGGAAAAGTTCTTTGATGAAAAAAACTAAATCCATGTAATCCCCAAAAAAACCCCACAGTAGTTACAACAGAGTTGCAATACCTGACGTAGGCACAAGGCCAAAAATCTCTGTGATATTTGGCAGTGGAATTTTCCTGTTAAAAATGAAGCTAATTTCTGCCATTGGCAGAGAAACGTATCCTGAACTGTTACGGGTTGGTTTTGTGCCATATATCAGATTTTTTATGGAAAAATTGCATTCCACTAGTTACATCCCTGGACGCATGGATATGATTTTTACTGTGACCTTTTAGATTTTTATGCATCAGGGACGCAGGGCACGTACCTATGAGCATCTCTGGTACCCTAACTGCCCAATCCCTGTTGAAAGTTTATATCCTCTGAACTGGGAAATTTTCAATTTATTAATAATGGAGATTATGTGTCTTCTTTAACTGAAACTTAAGTCATCACAACATCACAATTCCCTTAGTTATTTATATGAGCCCTCCTCCTACTTATTCCCTAACTGAATTGTAATTGCCTTTCCTATCATAAATAATAATAACATGCGCCCTGTCGGCTGAGCGTTAGAATGCATTCGACTGCATCTGCAGAGGGGCTCATATAAATAACTAAGGGAATGTGATGTTGGTGATGATTAGTTTCAAGTTAAAAACAACACATATCTCCATTATAATAAGATTGAAAATTCCCAGTTCAGGGATATAAACTTTCAACAGGGAGTTTGGTGCAGTAGGGTACAAGAGAATGCCTCAATAGGTACGTGCCATGCGTGCCTGATGCATAAAAATTAAAAAGGTTCACAGTAAAATTCATATCCATGCGTCCAGGGATGGTAATAGTAATGCAATTTTTCATAAAAATTCCTGATATATGGCACATACAACCAACCGTAACAGTTAGGATAGGTTCTCTCCAATTGGCAGAATTAGCTTCATTTTTTAACAGGAAATTTCAACTGCCATATCACGGAGTATTTTTGGCTTGTGCCTACGTCAGGTATTGCCCAACCTCTGTTGTAACTCCTGTGGGTTTTTTGGGGATTACATGGATTTAGTTTTTTCATCAAAGAAAACTTTCTGTCATTTCCCATTCAAAATAAAACTCTACAATTTATTAAGAAACTTTAGTTGGATCAATTAAAATTTCTTAGAGACTCATTCAAATCAAATCTTGCAAACCAGGATGCACTAAATTAAAAGTATCGCATCACTGAGGTACTTTTTAAAGCCTAAGCACACTCTCCTTAGTGATTAAATTTCTATTTTTTCTATTTTGTATTATTTAGATTTTTTTAGACTGTTGTCCTCGACCTGCACACTCATCCCTTTCTTTCCCCTACTTTTCTTTCTTATATTTTTCTGTGTAGCATGTTCTTTTTTCTTCTCTTTCTTCTTTATAATAAAACAGAATGGTCCGCTTACTGAACTGAAGATTGACGAACTCCAAAGAAATAAGAATTCATACGATAAGCAACACCAATTACATCAGCATTTATATTTTTTTGTTTTAAACATAAAACTGAGTTATGAGTATTAACGCAAGACTTTTTGTTTTAAAATTTGGGTTTTTTAGAGCTAGCTCTGCAATTTTTTATTTTTTTATGGAGATCCACAATTTAGATAAAATAGAAAACGTGACACTTCTCACCACTATTGAGCTTCTGTTAGATAATTGTGATCAGGAAGAAAGTTAGTTTGCAACGAATCAAAAATAATCAAATATGACCAGAGAATTAAAAAAATAAAAATAAAAACATTAAAATCATTTTTGCTAAATTTGCAATTAGTCATGACCCATCTTATATATAAGACAGCCGTTAGCTGCTGAAAATTAACATACATAATAAGTTTATCTACTGCTCATTGTCTCAATCTCTCTCTTTATTTACAGAAAAATTTAACAATATAAAGAGTAGTTAATCAAGATATACATAGAGAGGGGAAAGTGAACAGGCAGAATGTGAAGTAAGAGATGGATAAGTTTTGACTTAATTGCAAATTAAACAATAATTAGAACCAACAAATGGAATTTTTTTCAAACATACTTAAATCTCAAAACTAAAGAATATTTTGTGATGTATTTTGTGTCATTAAATTAAATAGGAAAAAAAGCTTTAACAAACAATCATTGTTACTCAGCTTTAGTATAATAATGATATTTTTATTTTTTATGTATCTATATAAAAAAAATGAATACAAACCATTTACAATAAGTGGAAGAAATACTTGTTGCGTCGTTCTTTCACCCGACCAACAGGGATCTCTAAAATTTATAAAGCCTTGGAGGACCACCTCTTTCTGTAAAAAAGAGGGAAACAAATTTAAAAATTGATCAATGATTGAAATTATTAAATAAAAAAATAAAAAGAAACAAAAAAATTTAAAAAAACATTCAATGAATGGTTTGTTCTTATCTACTGAAATTATAATATTAATCTACACTGTGTAGAATAAATTCTAAATTTAGAATATATCACAAAAGAAGGTTTGGTTTAGTTTTCTTGTTTAATCATAGACTGTTAGCAAAATTGAAGAGCAAGAACTGTGGATCAAGCAGATTCCCAAAACCCCCATGACAATGATATATTTGCCTGTGGCGAGCAGGAGGAGGTGTGCGAGTGACAATCGGAATTGAACTCGCGCACCTCCTCCTCGCTGAAATGCTGTTGACATTCCCGCAGAGCAGTTCAGAAGTAACCAGATGTAAATAGTATCGTCGTGAGGATTGAGCATTTACTTGAAGTGCTGTGAAATTGTGGTTCTGCACAGGCAATGCAGATGTAAAGTGTCCGGATGTACATCAGTTTACTGAGTATTTAAGGGTCTGCCTCTCAGACCAGGGGGAGAGACAACTGCCAGTAGGATTTTGCTTCGAATGAGGTAGAACAGAAAGCCGTGTTTGATCTTTGCTGTTAAGAAGATAGTACTTTTGTGAGAGATTATGCAGACTGAGACTTTGGTCAGTTGGAGAGCATATGCGTCGGAACTTGACTGTGAACCCCCCCCCCAGTTTTACTTTCAATTCTCGTTAGATAGATCAACGTTCTGTGGGTTATTAAAACGAAAGCCATGCATGAAGACAAACAGTAGTTGTACTATACTCTATTACTAGAAAATTATAGTTGGAACAGTCCATTATTTGAAGTGATGAACATGGTAGGTACAAAACATATTACATATATAAATTAGGCAATTATATGGTCTCATATGTAACTTATGATTTGGTTTCTTTGTTTGTTTGGACCATCCAGATGAATTTTGGAAAACTTCTAAACTTATGTTGCCACATTTCAAATTTTAGACAATTGTATTTTGCATAAGATGTTGGGTTGGTTGGTTGGGTTTTTAGGCATACAACCTCAGTGGTCATTTTATGCTGAAGACGTTTTGTTTTATTCATTCTTGACAGGTAAATTTTTTTCTATTTAAAACCATAAATGAGACCTAATATGTACTACCACTCGGTCAGAGTGGACCTGGAAGTAATGGTGATGAAGGGTACATTCCCCTGAGTTCCAGATTGAATTTCAACATCAGATAGAGTTTAACGTCTTAACCCAGACATTAGACCTCAGCCACCCACTTCTAGTCACATATGATAAAAAAAGTTGGTCTTGCCATAAATAGCCTATAACAAATATATTTTGTAAAATTAAAAATTTTGGCTCGAAAGCCAATCTAAACATGAACAGTTTAATCTATGGAAAAAAATTCTAGAAAAAATTTATTTTGTTTTCTTTAAAAAAAAACTTCCCTTTATTTTATTCATTGAATGATCCTTGTGTGTGTGTGTGTATATTAGTATTATGCTCCCAATACCCAGTAGAGTACTCTCGAGGAGACATTAATCGAACTTTCACCATTTAGTTAGAACATTTACTCATTTGTTTGTTTACAAATTGATTCTCTGGTGATTGTTAACATAATCTATATAAGTATGTATCAATTAATTGTTCGCCTCTTAATGACAGTTTCTCGACGGCCGAAGTAGCTGTTGATAGTCGAGCCACACTGATGAAACATAAACGTCGAACACTGTGTCTGTGAAGCTACCATTATATATATATATATATTAATAATTTTTATATGAAAAGGTTAAATAGAAATGATTCGACAGTAATGAATTTATCATTTTTAGAAAAACAAATGATGTTATAAATTTACTGACAGAATCTGTTTCGACCTTTTTATAAAGCGGTCTTCATCAAGAGCAACAATTAAGGAATTGTCTATTGAAAACCAGATATAATACATATATACACACACCACAACAAAGGAAGTGTCTAGTAATGGCATGAATTTAGCCATTTGTTTTGCAACATCCATTTTTTTTTTCATGCCACAAGTTTCAATTTTTACACCATTAATTAGGCCTGTGCCAGACTAAGGTTTTTTTTTAAAGTCCG
>CM042142.1:84612067-84623688 GCA_023376005.1 Doryteuthis pealeii | reverse complement strand
CCTTTCATTTTATTCCCAAATCAATTTGTTTCATTATCTTGCGGGGCGAAATGATGGATTTAAAAAACTGCGTTGTCCCTCTGGAGTAAGCAGAACAATTTTTGTTGTGCATCCAATGTCTTTGAAAAACGATGCACAAGGCAACAAACTGTGTGCGAAAGAAACTGCCCAGGCAGGATCTTTGAAAGAACATCATCGTAAGGGAGGCAAAAACGGAAATACCTTGAAATAAATTCAAGTTTTCACATCAACTAATTGACGAGTACACGAACTACTCAAATAAAATAAAATCGTCACTCACGTGACTTAGTTTAATTTAATACAGTCCCCTTCCTTAAACAGTCATAAATTTACCACTTACATCATAAATAGTTTCCCGGGTAATAACTCCTGCCCTCCTTACTACCATAGTAATATGCCCACACATATATATATATATAAGTTAGCTGTAATAAAAAATAGATTAACTTCTCATGATTCTACAAAGAATTAAGCAACATTAAAACAAATCCTAATTAATGATGGATTTCCTACTATATCGTAATTAACAAATAAAATACTATGAATTCCTATTAATAGTAACTAAAACAATAATGATGCTAGAATGATGCTAGAATCAAAATAACATAAATTGATTTTAACGTAACCAAAACAAATCTCCCGACGAATTATATATATATTATATATATATATATATATAAGAAGTAAATACACACGCGGTGTGTTTATGATATGGTTTTTTTAGCCGACAATTTTTGGTGAATATGTGCTTAATTGAATTCGTACCTAATTTTGACAGTTAATTAATTAATAATTAATAAATTAGGCGGGCATACCTATTTTAAATGTAAGGCTAAACAAATCCGAGAAAAAATCAACTCTGTATGTACATTTCGGCCTATTAGACCTCATCAGCAGAGCTATAGATAGGAAGACCGCCTTGTGCGTGTTCGAACCCGACTGTCAAGCTGACAGGCGAGCACCGTAACCCTTACACCAACCGGAACTTTCTTTAGATTTTTCGTTTTGTTTAGAAGTAGGTTTCTATTCCTCTAATAGTGACTTCTTTCTACACGACAGTATGAGAAGTAAATACACATGCGATGTGTTTATGATATGGCTTTTTTATCCGACAATTTTTGGGAAAATATGTGCTTAATTGAAGTCGTACCTAATTTTGAAAGTTAATTAATTTTAGCGGCATACCTATTTTAAATGTAAAGCTAATTATTAATTAATTTACTTTCAAAATTAGGCACGACTTCAATTAAGCACATATTCTCCATATATATATATATATATATATATTATATATTATATTATATAATATATATATACATATCACCTATAGGATAGCTATAAACGCTTTAAAATTCGTCATAAATTCTTAAAAATTTAAAACATTTTATTTATTGTTTTAGTGACATTGTACATCCATATTTAGATCTAATGTTGTGTATCAGTTCTCTTGTCAATTGACGCATTGCATCTCCAGTATTAATCCAACAACACTTAAGTCGTACATTAGTCACACAACCACCACCTTCCGCCGCAGACTAACTTGTCATTTATCTAATGCTAGGACCATTCATATACCCACCAATAAACATATCTTTACAGGACCATAACACTACCATAAATATTAAGAAGAGTTTTAGTAGATAAAACAAACACCTTATATAGCATATATTAATGCTGTAAGTTTCTGGCCGCCATCGTTGGCAGTTGAAAAGGAACTTAAAGTAAGTAAGACATGAACTATAGAATACTTTGGTAAGTGAATAAGTCCTGAGTTATGGAATCCTACGTAGTGTCAAAAGGTCCAGTGATATAATCCTATGTTCCGTCGTCCTAGAAAGCTCACAGCAATGTGCAGGTATGACCAGAACAGCCAGTATAAATAAACATCAGCAAACAGAGCACTGCCAGTGATTGGCCAGTAGGTTGGTCACGTGGTTATCGCCGAGTCTATAAATAGAAGTAGGCATCTACCACACGCCTTATATCCCCAAATTCTCAACAAAATGCAACAAACTTAACTAGTACATTAGTCACATAACCACCACCCTCTGCCGCAGACTAACTTTCCTTTATCTAATACAAGGACCATTCAAATACCCACCAATAAACGTGGCGCTAATACCCTTGGAAAGGTATGAATCCTACTCTCCTTTCAGCTATGGGTAAATAGTAGGGCAGACTGAGATCTTTAACCTTGGTTAGGCAACCGGTCTAGGAGAAGGAAAAACTCTGAATTCAAACCTGTTGAACTCCACTTAAGAAATTGACCCTGTGTCGCATCCTGCTCGCGC
Source organism: Doryteuthis pealeii (assembly GCA_023376005.1). Classification (NCBI taxonomy): domain Eukaryota; kingdom Metazoa; phylum Mollusca; class Cephalopoda; order Myopsida; family Loliginidae; genus Doryteuthis; species Doryteuthis pealeii. The sequence goes on along the minus strand of CM042142.1, from coordinate 84,621,376 downwards.
GGAGGGGTTGGTAAATATATAATACCACCAATAAACAAATCTTACAGGTCTATAACACTACCATAAATATTAGGAAGAGTTTTAGTAGATAACACAAACACCTTATATAGCATAAATAAAACGGCAAGTACTGGAAGCCATACATTGACTCCAAACGATTAACAACATCACTTTCAATTCATCTGACAAGTTACATAGATCTACAGTCACGGTGATTCATACTCACAGGATCCCGAGCTTGCGGTTTCTACGCATTCAAACCAAGTACTAACGGAGTGCACAATCTAACACGACATCAATGGCACATGATGAATGTTCTCATTCAAAAAATTCAATGATCACAAATCGTATGCTATGTGGCAAAGTGGTACGTAAATTCTCCCAATGACCAAAGTATACCAAAAGTGCGTGTACTCGGGATATAACATCAGTAATTTCGTCAATGATTACACAGCCTTCACACTCATTTGAGAACATGAAAAGGTTAATAAAAAAAACTCAGCTCTAAATCCTTGTCTGTGATTTGATAAAACATTATTACACGCTCTCTCTCTCTCTCTCTCTCTCTCTCTCTCTATATATATATATATATATATATATATATAATATATATATAGAATGAATAGAGAATGAAGAGAAAAGTATATATAACTTTTATATATATATATTATATATATATATATTATATAATATATATATAATTATATATATATTATTATATAAATATAGAATGAAAGAGAAGTATTGGCATTTAAAGGTGCTCAATGCTAATATAGCAGGGCAGAACTGAAACATGAAACTAATAGTAACAGATTAATATCCATATATATATTATATATATATATATATAATTATATACACAGGGTGACCCCCTAAAAGCAGGCCTGACTTTAAAAAAAGTCTGTTTTGTTATCACCCTGTATATTTATTTTGCCTTGTCTCTCGAAAACCACCGTTGTTTGTGTAATTTACCCCTATCTTACAAAAGGCCTTCATCAATCTCTTCAGTCATACCAGGCCCACCAATTAGAGTATTTTTCTTTTAAAAAGTGTCAGCACAGACATCCCATAATAAATTTATTCACTGTACGGCCTTTTTCAAACCCATCTATCGCTTAATGAGCTTAATTTTTAAGGTATAACAATTTACTGAACACCGTAAAAAAATAAACGAAAGTGAAACGGCCGAGAAATTTCTAATAGCGCCCATTCGACTTAGCAGCATCACTTTCTGGAAATTTAAAGAAAAAATTTTTCAGGTTTGAAATCGTGTTTACATGTCATGCTATAGATAAAGTACTTCTGAGAAACATTCATCATCGGCGGGGAAAAAAACAAAACAAAAAAACAAAAAACAAAAACCCCATAATATTGTCATAATACTTGTGAACGAGATAAAGAAAGTTTTTTCCTGGTTCATTTTTTTTTTCTAGCACTACAGGAAGTCAATGTGAAAGTAACTTTCGAGGCTTCCATAAGTGCGAGCAAAGCGTACAGATAAAACGGATTTATTTCCTTGATACTTCGTTCTATTTATCTACGTATGGATAAACACTATGTACACATACGCGGGGCGCACGCACACACACACACACACACACACACACACACAACACACACACACACACACACGAACGTATACATACACAGACGTACACACACTGCACGCGTACACACACACATATACACACATACACATACATACACACGCGCACACACAACAAACAAGCCCCCCTCTCACACACACACAACACACACACACACTCACACATAAACCGCACACACATACGTACACAGTCTCTCACTTACTCTCTTTCTCTCTCTCCCTCTCTCTCTCTCTCACACACACACGAACATACTCATACACGGACGTACACACACTGCACGCGTACCCATACACACATACATACCCATATATATATATATATATATTATATATATACATAAATATATATATATATATACACACGCCCCCTCTCTCTCTATTTCTCTCTCACACACTTACTCACTCATAAACCACACACACATACGCACACAGTCTCTCACTCTTTCTCTTTCTCTCACACACGCACCACACGCACACACATAGACACACAATATTCGCACACATACAAACACCGATACACACACAACGCACACACACACACACACACACACACGCTCACATAGACACACGAAACTCGCACACAGACAGATATATGCATACACCCACGCGCGCGCACACACTACCAACGTAAATACTTGTATGTTCCTGTGCATGGTGGTGTTTGGGGGCGTGCGTGTATTGATAACGCCACCTGGTGTTACTTACAAAGATATAAGAAATTCTGTTGTCATGTCAATACGAGTCATTTTTTAATTTCAAATATATTTGTGATTTTCTCACTTGGTAGATGACACAACTCAAACTTTCTCTCATTCACACCCTCTCTTTTTGATGACTGTCTCTCTCCCCCTCTCTCTCTTTCGTTCTCGTTCGCTCTCTCTCTCTCTCTCTCTCTCTCTTCCTTCTCTCTCTCTCTCTTTGTCAATCAATTTCTTATTTCTCTCTGTTTTTTTTCTCGTTTTATCAGTTTTTTTCTATTTCCCCTTACATTCTATTTGTCATTTTCTTAGTTTCTGTCTCTTTTTATGACTTTTTTGCTCACACATTCTGTGCCTGTCTATCTCTTCTTCTTCTTCTTCTTCTTCTTCTTCTTCTTCTTCTTCTTCTTCTTTTCTTCTTCTTTCTTTCTTTCTTTCTTTCTTTCTCTCTCTTTATTTCTTTATCTCTATTTCTTTCTTTCTTTTCCTTTTTTTCCTTCTTTCTTTCTTCCTTCCTTTCTTTCTTTTTCTTTCTTTCTTCTTTTCATCTCACACTCTGTCTGTCTCTCATTTTACTGCGCCGTCTGTCCATCCGTCTATTTCAGTCTATTTGTCTATTTCAATCTGTCTGTATCTCTTTCCGCCTGCTTCTTTCTTTCTTTCTTTCTTTCTTTCTTTCTTTCCTTCTTTCTTTGCTTTCTTTCTTTCTTTCTTTCTTTCTTTCTTTCTTTCTTGTTGTCCTTCTTTTATTTTTCTCTCACATTGAGTGCCTCTCTGTCTCTCACTTGCTTCCCTCTTTCTTTCTTTCTTTTTGTCTTTTTGTCTTTCTTTCTTTCTTTCTTTCTTTCTTTTCATTTCTTTTCGTCTCAAATTCTATATCTCCGTTTGTTTTTCACTTTTCAGTTCTCACTCACTCACTCACTCATTCACTCTCTCTCTCTCTCTCTTTCTCTCTCTCTCTCTATTTATGTCTGTCTCTATCTCTTTCCACATGTCTCCGCATCTTTATTTATTTATTTATTTATTTCTTGTCCGTCCTTCCTTTCTCTATCACATTCTGTCTGTCACATTTGCCGACTAAATCTCTCTCTTTTCTCTCTCTCTCTCTCTCCTCTCTCTCTCTCTCTCTCTCTCTCTCAATTTCTTCAGTCCTCTTCTTCTTTTTCTTTCTTTCTTTTCTTTCCCTCTCACATTCTGTCTGTCTGTTTGTATCTCACTTTTCCGGCCGTTGCTGACTCTGTCTATTTCTGTTTGTCTGTCTCTGTCTCTTTCTTTATTTGTCTTTCTATCTCTCTGTGTGTCCCTATTTATTTCTGTCACTTTCTTTCTTTCTTTCTTTCTTTCTTTCTTTTCTGTCTGTCTGTCTGTCTTTCTTTCTTTCTTTCTTTCTTTTCTTTTTTGTCTTTCTTTTCTTTTCTTTTCTTTTCCTTTCACATTCTGTCTGTCTGTTTGTCTATCACTTTCCGAAGGATCTCGCGTTCTTCTATGCCTGTATCTTTTTTCCATCACTCTCTGCCCCTTCTTTCTTTCTTTCTTTCTTTCTTTCTACACATTTCTCTTTTTCTGTGTGTGCCCCTATCTCTTTCTATCTCTCTGTCTGTCTTTCTCTATTTCAGTCTCTCTAAATATCCTTCTCTGTCTCTGTCTCTGTATCTCTCTCTCTCTCTCTCTCTCATCTTGCTATTGCCCTTTCTCTTTATTCTCCCTCTCTCTTTCCTCTGAGTCACTTTCTCTTTTCTTTCTCTCTATTTCATTCTTTCTTTCCTTCACTTTCTCCTTCTGATTATTTATCTTTCTTCTATTTACTTGAATGATTTGAAAGGATTCCACTCGATAGATATTCTTCCATTATCAACCTGCCAATTCAACTGATGACACCATCTTGAATCCATAGACAAGCACCTCTGTGTCGAATCATACGTAAATAAGCCATAACTTATAGTGGAAAATGTGCTTCTCATAGAATAACATTCATTGTCAGAAACAAATTCAGTCGGCGCGGTAGTTATTTTGGGCCAAATTAATCTGATACGCAGACAAATAGAGTGCTCTCAAAAAAAAAATTCTATCTCTCTCTCTCTGTTTCTCTATCTCTTTTTCTTTCTCTCTGTTTCTCTTAGATTCTGTGTCTGTCTGTCTCTAACCACAAAACCCCATAAAAACGATAGAATGAATAGAACGTTATAGAAGACATGTATTAATAAATCTCAAAGTGAATACCTTATAAATTAAAACACCATTCCCAGAATGCACCATAAAATAAATCACCCTTCTTATCATGCCCTACAAATTTAGTCAACCTTCCCATTATGGCATATGAAAAATACGCACATACGTAAATTACATTTGTATGATGAAAAAGCCAAATCTCTCTCTCCCCCCCCTCTCTCTCTCTCTCTCTATATATATATATATATATATATATATATATGTGTGTGTGTGTGTGTGTGTGTATGTGTGTGTGTGAGGTATCCAAAACTTGGTAGTAAGGGATGATTCTATATGTGATTTCTAAGACACACTGTATTATTATTGTATGATCAAGTATGTATAAATACAGTGAATATTTAAATCACTACAGAAAGCTCAATGTATAATAATATTTTTAGATTATATACAGAGCAATATTTATATTTGAAAGGAAGGAAAAATTCAACACCGTTATTCCATAATAAATCTATCTCGACCAAAATTGGGGCCTTTATAAATCTAAGTTAATTTAACAAAGCTCCCCAAATCAAGTCTCATCAGATGGATAATCATCAATAATTTGAATTGCATAACAGAAAAATTTTCTCAATGTAGAATCTTCTTCGTCCTCGAAAATTTTTTTTACAAAGTGTATACATTAAAAGACTGTCACTATGGTGACAGGAAGTCATTTCAAATGAGAAAAAAGAATACTTTTCAAGGCCAAGTTTTTTCAGGGGATAGTAGTCAGTTAAATTAACAACTATGAAAATTAAATAAGTCTGAATAAGTCTGAAGCAAGGATAAAACAAAAAATATAAAATATTGTTATAGGTGATATACCCTATAGACTAATGAAATGTGCCGACGGTTACTATAAGTAACAGCGACAATTATGGCTTGAGAGTAAGCCAATGCGAGTCAGCTCATAACTCTATTTGTCGGACGTAATTCCCACTTCTCTGTACTGTAAATGTCTACTCTTTTATTAATACATTTTCCTACATTTATTACCCGTTGTTTTGTCTTATTTTGACCCCTTGAAACCCCACAACAAATATATATCATCATGTCGGGCTATTAACACGGATATACATGACAATCTCTCTCCCGCAGTCCCTATCACTCATTGTTCCTGGGAGGTCCTCTACGCAGCATCCAGTATCCGCATAGAGCTGATCAATGCACGCCACGGCCATATATATATATATATATATATATATTTACCAAACCCTCCGCACGAGCAGGATGTGACACAAGGTCAATTTCTTAAGCGGAGTTCAACAGGTCTGAATTCAGAATTTTCCTTCTCCTAGACTGGTTACCTAGCCATGGTTAAAGTACTCAGTCTGCCCTGCTATTTACCCATAGCTGGAGGGAGAGTAAGATTCATACCTTTCCCAAGGGTATTAGCGCTAAGTGAAATGCAATTACCACGTCCAGGATTTGAAATCGGGGTGACGAGTCCATTCCCCATGACTTTAACCATTACACCACGCGCTTCCTACACACACACACACACACACACACACACATACATATATATATATATATATATATATTGAAAAATGAGTAAGAGTGAAAACTAAGCAAATGAGGTAGATATATTGATATATGATAAAATGTTCGATTAATGAAGCCACAGTATTAAAACATATAAGAAATAAATATGTATTTAGTATTTGTTTATAATCTTCTTCAGGGCAATAAGTATCGTTGATTTTTTTTCCTGTTCAAACGAGTAATACGAGAAGGAAATATACATCAGCATATCTGTCTGAAAGAACGTGATTTGAAATTTGAAAATTTGCGTTCTTGCACACATATATACTATGTATTTATATGATTTTATGTATTCATATATCATTTTAATCTTATTTTTCTAACATTAATATTCCATATGAAATACGTCATATCTTTGTTAACTTTTCGTCATCCGCCTATTCACGTTCATGCAAGCGTCATCATATGATCTTCATCTTCCATTTTTGCACATGCATTGATCACGTCATTGGCTTTCGTAAACAAACGCGCACATAAAAATTAACGGTTATCATATTCACACATTCACTGTACACTTAACATCTTTCATTTTGACACTCACATAAACATTACTTAACAGTGTCCTGAAGATGGTACAATACCCCGAAATGCTTAAGTATTGACACATAAAATTGTTTCCCCTAATCATAACATCCTGTGTTTGTCATATTTTAAAAATATTTTCTTCACACACACACACACACACACATACACACACACATTTATATATATATATATATATATATATATATATATATATATATATATATATATGTGTGTGTGTGTTGAAAAAGGAAATAAAGGAAATAAAGTATTGATTGGATAAAACAGGATTATTCTAATTAATTTAACTTACACGTGTTTCGGTCAGGAGTTTATCCATGTGTACATTATTCTATATATTATTATTTTTAAATAACAAAATGAAATAAAATAATAATAATAGAAAAAAATATAGAAATGTTCGGCACAACAAAGAAACATCGACCTTCAGTATTTTATAATTTACTCGAAGCATTGTGTTTATATTGGTTTAGAGGTTGGTTTTGAAGGCTATCACAATGCAAGTGTAAGGAAAAATTAGGTAACTGTAAGTGGTTTTTGTTAACCTTTAACTTATTCTTAATATTTCTAGATAAAAATCTCTTCGACAGAAGATTTCTGAAATTGAAGCTGTTGTTAGTGATCGTCCATTCTACTTTGTGTCTTATATCTTCCAAATTCTTTATGTGTGTGATTGTGTGTTTATTTGCGTGTGGACACGCGCGTGTGCTTATTTGTTTATGTGTGTGTGTGTTTCTGTTCAACAATGTCTGATTATCATTCAAGGTTTGGCCTACACTTTTTGTTTTATTATTAAGCAGTAACTTGCTTGTTTATTTTGTGTGTGTGTGTGTGTGTGTGTGTGTGTGTGTGGATGTAAATTCTAGGCCCATCTGATTCCTTTTTTTCCAATTTTATTACTTCCGCCTGTTGGCCTGTAGGAGGTTTTTTTTGTGTGTATTTGTGTGCGCGCATGTGCGTGTGTGTGTGTTCTTAAGACCCAGTTGATTTATATATATATATATAATATGAGAGTACGTAAACAAACAATGTGTTTATTTGATATGGCTTTTAGCCGACAATTTTTGGAGGATATGTGCTTAATTGAAGTCATACCTAATTTTTTAAATTAATTAGTTAATAATTAATGAATTTAGGCGGGCATATATGTTCAAATGTAAGGCTAAACAAATCAAGAAAATGTCAATCCCTGAATGTACATTTCGACCTATTAGGTCTCATAATGTATATAATTTAAAAGCAAATCAACTGTGTCTTATGATAACCCTATTGAACTACTCAATCAGAGGTCTGAAGTATTAAATGCTTGTAGACATAAAAAAAAGTCTGGCTTCTTAGCCAATAAAAAGTCTGGCTTCTTTTCTTTTTTATGCTAATTTAAAAAAAATTCTTTCTCATGGCCACTTTTAACAAAAGTTTTTAAATAAAATAACTTGTGCATTATATCTTATTTATTAATACTAGCAAATATATGCACCCTCCGGGTGCTAGTATTTAAGTTTTAATATAATAAAATATATTAAATTAGAAAGGCTGATGAAACTGAATAAGAATACAGATAAAAATATTTTGAACAGAGGGGGTATGATTGAAAAATAGAACAACTTTGAAACTAACTCTTCCATCATTTTACATTACTCCCGTCTGTCTTTGTTAAATTTTCCTAATTTAACTATTTAGTTAAGATAGAAAGTAAAGAATAATATTACAGTTATTTCTTCTTGGTAATGGATTTCTTTTAAGATTTATTCCTGAGATTTTTGCTCATATTCAATAAGATAAAACCAAACAATTAGAAATCAATAATACTAAACATATATTTATCAAAGTCAAATTTTTAATATCAAAATGCAAATTAGCCTTACCATTCACACTGTAAACCGATATTTTGTTGTATTTATAAATACAATTGCATGTTATTAGTATGTAGATATGGTCAACAGTCTTAATGATGTAAAACAATTTTATTAATAATTGGGTTTTAAATAAAAAATAAAATCATGGAGAATGTGATGTAAATAACAAAGGGAATTGTGATTTGTATAGTAATATACTTTCGGTTAAAGACAGAAAAACTCACAATCTCCATTATAATAAGATATCAATACTAAAAATGTAATTAAATTCAGTTAATTCCCTGATTTTTTGGTATTTTTTTTTCTTTTGGCAGGGTGACATACGATGATGGAATTTAGGTCCCTTAAGTTCGATTTAACCATAAAATCTATTTTTATCTTGTTAAATCTAAAAATAGATAGGATAGTGTAAAAAAGAAAGAAAAAAAAAAACTTAAAACTACACAAAAATGTAAATATGTACATGCAATGAACACAATTCCCTAACTCATCATCATCATCATGTCACGCATGCAGCACGGGTATCCATGACAATCTTTCGCCAACCTTCCCTATCATTCATTACACCTGGAAGCTCCTCTGCGGAGCAGCCAGCATATTCACATAGCTGGTCAATGTAAGTCCTTGCTGGGTGCCCCACACTTGCATGTCCATGTGTTGGCTTCCACAGGAGAACGTCGCTTATGAGTTCATCCTTGCTTCTCCAGCAGTGTCCTGCATGCCTTGTCCGTCTCACTCTGCCAATTCTCTTCAGTCAAAATTATCCTGAAAATACGTTAGATGAAAGCTGGGTTGCTAGTTTCTGGCTCTTTTAGATTTTATAGTTTTGCTATTTCGGTGTTTTTCTTCTTCT
>CM042142.1:84567067-84602067 GCA_023376005.1 Doryteuthis pealeii | reverse complement strand
TTGGAGACATTGAAGAATTTTGTTTCCAAAATTATCTTCTATGAAAAATGAACAGTAATTTGATTGACCAAAATTGATTCACAATTTAAATTTATTATTTCTTTTATAAGATTCTTTTTTGGGTTGTGTTAAGCAACTGACTGAAATAAGAATAAGAAAAGGAATTAGAATACCCTGAAGGTTACTGATGGACGTCGTCCCATCGTGGTGCGATAGTTAGCAAACTATTCTCGCAGTTCCATTACTATTAAATAACACATTCGATTCTCCCTGTATACTTCATACCTAGTACCTTGTGTCAAGTCCTATCCGTGGCGAACTCGTTGGACAAATATTTACTTCTCGAATAGTGTCCAAAAGGTCTTGTTCATCTTACTTGAATGGTTTGTGTGATATAAGATGAATGGCGAGACCGCTGTTTTTTTGTCGCGTGCTGCTTTCAGGATTTGTTCAAAATAGCACGCAGTATCCTAGAGTCGTTCAAATCTAGCTTTTTCACCAAGCGTTTCGATTAAGTCCAAGTGGTGCAGTCATACAATAATACTGATATTCTTGGAAGAATTCTCGTTTAATCTTATCAGATCATTTAGGATTTAATGTTAGGTTTATGTTCAGTATTATTTGAATTATTCGGACTATTGTCCTCATCTTTATTATTATTATCTGTACAACGTTTCGGCTAATGTGCCCTCCAACCGATGTGCCCTCTGGTCTTCTTCAGGTATTTCTTGTCGGACTCGGGAACCTTCTCGGAATTTTGAACCCAGTTTATCAAATCCACGAGGGTATCCTGTTCTCATTCCAAGTATAGAGATGAATACAATATGGAATGAGAACAGGATACCCCCGTGGATTGAATAAATTGAGTTCAAAGTTCCGTGATGGCTCTCGTTTACGACAAAAAGGCTCCCGAGTTCGAAAAGAAGGTTCCCAAGTTCGAGAAGGCTCCCGGGTCCGACAAGAAATACCAGAAGAAGGCCGGAGGGCACATCGACCGAAACATTTTACAGATAACAATAATGAAGAGGACAATAGTCCGAATAATCCAAATAATACTAATTATCAAGCCTCATCTAAAAAGACAGAGAAAAATTTATTTTCATCCGTCAATCCATAAGTATAGAATATTTCATAGATAAGACCTGATAATTAATGAAATTGGATATTCTTTGAACATTAGGACATTTTTATTATCATATATGAAATATCACATCATTTTTTTCATCTTTTACCATGTCATTTATTTCATCGTTTATTCATTTCTATCTTTTTGTCTATGTATCTATCTTCAGTTTCTTTCTATCCTTCCTCCTTCTTTCCTTTTGTCATTTTTCCTTTTCATTAAAGAAGACGATGAGTACCTGATTTATTATTACTAGCAAGAATGTAATGAAATATATTAAATTAGAAAAACTAAAGAAATTAGATAAGAAAGATTACACTTTACATTTTAGTTCTATTCTAATTTGTTTCTATATAAAATCATTCATAGAATTGATTTTAATACGTTGGAGAATAAAACAATAATAATAGAGATCAATTACACTAAATAATTATTAATTAAACGCGGTTTTGTTAAAACCAGTATGCAAATGAAGCACACCATATATTATGTAACCATTTATTTCTTAGTGATATATAATACATATTGCAGGATTTTAAAAGTACGAATAACATGAGGCAAATTTAACACAGATTTTCATAGAGACATCGGTAATAATTAACGTAAATAACGAATTAACGATTTTGAATATAAATTAAACACTCATTGATAAACTTACGTAATTCCTAAGGTTATTGTGACATAATCAGTGACGTAGTTTTGGTTACAGAAAGACACTGAATCTCCATTATAATAAGAATTATAGCGTTCTCTCTCATTTCTCCCAGCCTTTTTTTGTATTTGCTTTCTCCCCTTCTCTCTCTTACGTGTTGCGTGTTATTTTTCTTCCCCTTTTTTTTAAAAAATAAAAGGACACACCCTTTAAACGCTTCTATCATAAATTTTGCGTAAACCATTTTTATAGATTTTCATTATTTATTTATAATTACTCATTACTCACTTCTTTCCAAACACCCGAACAATAAATATATAAATAATGATTTAATGATAGGTTAATTTTTATCTGTTAATCAATAAGCACCGAAACTTTTTATTAAAATTGAATGATTTATTGACCTATACTATAAATTTTCTATCTATCTATCTATTTCAGCCTCTGTCTAGATCTATCTATCTATCTATCTATCTATCTATCTACACACACACACACACACACACACACACACACACATACACACACACACACACACACACACAACATATATATATATATATATATATATATATATATATATATATATATATATTTCTATTTCGGCTTCTGTTTAGATCTATCTATCTATTCATGTATATTCTGATGAAGTCTTTTGACAAATAAAGATCAAATATTAATCGAATCAATTGTTGCGTTGATTTATCTACACGTTTTTCACATTATCTATCTATCTCAGCCTCTCTTTAGATCTATCTATGTATCTATCTATATATCTATCAATCTATCTCAGCCTCTCTTTAGATTTATCTATGTATCTATCTATATATCTATCAATCTATCTCAGCCTCTCTTTAGATTTATCTATGTATCTATCTATATATCTATCAATCTATCTCAGCCTCTCTTTAGATTTATCTATCTATCTATATATCTATCAATCTATCTCAGCCTCTCTTTAGATCTATTTATGTATCTATCTATATATCTATCAATCTATCAATCTATCTCAGCCTCTCTTTAGATCTATCTATTTATCTATCTATATATCTATCAATCTATCTTAGCCTCTCTTTAGATCTATTTATGTATCTATCTATATATCTATCAATCTATCTCAGCCTCTCTTTAGATCTATCTATGTATCTATCTATATATCTATCAATCTATCTCAGCCTCTCTTTAGATCTATTTATGTATCTATCTATATATCTATCAATCTATCTCAGCCTCTCTTTAGATTTATCTATGTATCTATCTATATATCTATCAATCTATCTCAGCCTCTCTTTAGATTTATCTATGTATCTATCTATATATCTATTAATCTATCTCAGCCTCTCTTTAGATTTATCTATGTATCTATCTATATATCTATCAATCTATCTCAGCCTCTCTTTAGATTTATCTATGTATCTATCTATATATCTATTAATCTATCTCAGCCTCTCTTTAGATTTATCTATGTATCTATCTATATATCTATCAATCTATCTCAGCCTCTCTTTAGATTTATCTATGTATCTATCTATATATCTAGCAATCTATCTCAGCCTCTCTTTAGATCTATCTATTTATCTATCTATATATCTATCAATCTATCTTAGCCTCTCTTTAGATCTATTTATGTATCTATCTATATATCTATCAATCTATCTCAGCCTCTCTTTAGATCTATCTATTTATCTATCTATATATCTATCAATCTATCTCAGCCTCTCTTTAGATTTATCTATGTATCTATCTATCTATCTATCAATCTATCTCAGCCTCTCTTTAGATCTATCTATGTATCTATCTATATATCTATCAATCTATCTTAGCCTCTCTTTAGATCTATTTATGTATCTATCTATATATCTATCAATCTATCTCAGCCTCTCTTTAGATTTATCTATGTATCTATCTATATATCTATCAATCTATCTCAGCCTCTCTTTAGATCTATCTATGTATCTATCTATATATCTATCAATCTATCTCAGCCTCTCTTTAGATCTATCTATCTATCTATCTATCTATCTATCTATATATATATATATCTATCAATCTATCACAGCCTCTCTTTGGATCTATCTATGTATTTATCTATATATCTATCAATCTATCTCAGCCTCTCTTTAGATTTATCTATGTATCTATCTATATATCTATCAATCTATGTCAGCCTCTCTTTAGATTTATCTATGTATCTATCTATATATCTATCAATCTATCTCAGCCTCTCTTTAGATCTATTTATGTATTTATCTATATATCTATCAATCTATCTCAGCCTCTCTTTAGATTTATTTATTCTATCTATATATCTATCAATCTATCTCAGCCTCTCTTTAGATTTATCTATGTATCTATCTATATATCTATCAATCTATCTCAGCCTCTCTTTAGATCTATCTATGTATCTATCTATATATCTATCAATCTATCTCAGCCTCTCTTTAGATTTATCTATGTATCTATCTATATATCTATCAATCTATCTCAGCCTCTCTTTAGATCTATCTATGTATCTATCTATATATCTATCAATCTATCTTAGCCTCTCTTTAGATCTATTTATGTATCTATCTATATATCTATCAATCTATCTCTGCCTCTCTTTAGATCTATTTATGTATCTATCTATATATCTATCAATCTATCTCAGCCTCTCTTTAGATTTATCTATGTATCTATCTATATATCTAGCAATCTATCTCAGCCTCTCTTTAGATCTATCTATGTATCTATCTATATATCTATCAATCTATCTCAGCCTCTCTTTAGATTTATCAATGTATCTATCTATATATCTATCAATCTATCTTAGCCTCTCTTTAGATCTATTTATGTATCTATCTATATATCTATCAATCTATCTCAGCCTCTCTTTAGATTTATCTATGTATCTATCTATATATCTATCAATCTATCTCTGCCTCTCTTTAGATATATCTATGTATTATCTATATCTATCAATCTATCTCAGCCTCTCTCTATGTATCTATCTATATATCTATCAATCTATCTCAGCCTCTCTTTAGATTTATCTATGTATTTATCTATATATCTATCAATCTATCTCAGCCTCTCTTTAGATCTATCTATGTATCTATCTATATATCTATCAATCTATCTCTGCCTCTCTTTAGATATATCTATGTATTTATCTATATATCTATCAATATATCTCAGCCTCTCTTTAGATCTATTTCGGAATTTGTTTAGATCTATTTATCTATCTATCACAAATATCTTTATTATGTCTAAACCTTACATTATCACACATAAATACGTACACACCAATCAGATTTCAAGCAGCTTCAAAGTGCAGTATATCTTGGTGGAAGCGCTCATCTTGTTCTTCTGAGAAGGTTCCAATGTCCTTGAATTTATCACGATGGCCCTCAAGGACGTGTGTAATATAGTAGCTGCTTCTCCCAAATGGTAACCTTGGTAACCTGATGTGTTACAGACAATAAACTGTCAATCACAAAAACTCTCGCTGTAGGCGAGAGAGAAGGTCAGACGCAAGTCTTGGGGATTTTGAAAAGGATAAGTCAGTTAGTTACTGAGAGAGCGACAAGTCACGGCCAACATTTTGAGGTTAAGCGATATCGAACCTTATCATTAGGTGTGGGCAACCATTTGTAAAAGATCAGGATGGAGAGGTTGATACAGTAATGAAGTGAATGGTGTTTTTTATTTGACCAAATGTCTGACTTTTTCATTTCCTATGAACTAGTCGTAATCTCTTCATCTCGTCTTTATCTCCAGTAGAATTCGTCCAGACATTGCAATGGATTGGTATTTTGTTAATTTTCTTTAGAAATTAGGAAATATTACTTTCTTCCCAGGAATAAGAAAAAATAAAAATTGTGTTAGGGTGTATTAATCTAATAAATTTCAACCTATAAATGACACAAATGAAAACCTACATATATTTAAACAAAACCTATACAAAAATTCTAGAAAATTAAGAAATGAGTCTACCTGTAAGGTTCGATTATCTTCAAGCTAAGCACTCCCGAATTTTTCAGCTTTTTTTAAAAAAGGAATTGACCTTTCAAATAAACCATAGTATCCAACCTCGTATGCTCTTTTGATCTACTTTTTCGGGAAAATATTTTAAATTTTTATTTGAATTCTTAAATTAAGTTTAATAAAATATAATATCTACACAATATATGAGATGTCATTGTTGGGTCGAAGCGTAAACCAATAGTTCTCGCTGAAGCTAGCTTAATTGCCGATAATAGGCGGTTTTTAAGTTAGTAATATATGTGTACCAAACAGCAGATTGTACTTAATGACCCTAAGAAAAAAAAAACAATGTTTGTTAATACAAAGTGTAATGTAAAGATTTATCCAACTGAAGGATTTTCATCACCACAACATGGCAATAGGGTTTATCACGCTCGAGAGAGATAGGAATAGGTGTTCACTTTACCAAAATCATGACCAAAACGAGAGTGAGAAAATGGTATCGTTTCTCACGTGACCAACGGTCACGAGATGAGAGAAGCAATGGCTCAAGAGATTACAGAAGACACACCTCCAAACTAAGATAAGATAACTCCTTGTTGCTGTACAAAGCAATGCATTAACGTGGTTCAATGGTCATTTTAAACAAATAAATACCACATGCTTCCTTTGAGTATCAAGGATGTCCAATCGTTGTTTAATTGTTTGAAAGCTTGTGTCAAAAATTAATTACTACTGAATAGCGAGTTCGATGGATGCCCCATACTTGTGAGAGTGTGTCATATCCTACCCGTAGTGAATGGATTAGGTAAATAACAAATACTCCCTTCTAATAGCAGTATTTTAAAAAGAGATATAATTATCTAGTTAAATATTAATTTAAAAATTATTTCAAACAAATATTTTTGACTTGTAGTGTAACCGAAAGTTCTTACTACGACGAACAAAAGTCAAGTGACAAAAATTAATGGTTTGCACAAGGGATTGTGCAGCCTAGTAAAACAAAAAAAAAAAGAAGAAAATTGAAATAAAAATTTGTACATTTTCGACCAATCAGAAACGTTCGCGCCCAAAAAGAAATTTACAAAAAAGATTCAATTTGGAGCCTACTTTTTCTTATAAATAGCGGAGTTTTCAGACCCCAACCAGAAAGAAATTATTCGTCTAACTAAATTCACTTCACTCTAACGTAAGATAAAATCACATTTTCTTATAAGAAGGTATGAGCATTTATATCTTTCTATCTCTCTCTAATCAGCCATTTAAGAGATCAGTAATTTACTTGCGCCTGACTGTTTTGTGACTTTGAATTCTTACTCTTTCTTTCTCACTTCAAAAACTTATAATATCTTTTTCTTACATGTTAAAATAAACTTTACAAAAATTACTTTTTGTACAAAAGACTTATGAAAGAACTTTACTCGGTATTCTGCATTACCTTTTTGTAAACCTTTTCTCAATACAAATTGTTTGTTTTAAAACTGAGTCTTGTTATTTATGCCATGTGCCTACAATAATTGAATGTTTTATGGTGTCTTTTTATGTTTGAATAATATTTCATGAATTTTAACATTAAACTGGTGACCTCACAACGAATATATCAAACAACCGTATACTAAACCACCATAGACTCATTGATAGGCACCCTAACAGGTACTATCACTCCGAGTGGGACTGGGAGTAATTTCAGTAGAGTAAAAGATTTTATAGAGTGAACTAATATTTTACATCTTTGGTATTTTTCAGCTAAGGAGCCTAGGGTGGATGATGCACATTGGTGTAAGGAATCAGGGTTTCCAAGATCCTGTTTGTTTGGTTTCTTTTAATGGCATATCAATCTTCATAGGTTATTTAATGCCGAAACCATCTTTGGAAAAGAACAGTAGTTATACTATTTAACCCATAGATAGGGTTTCCAAATGATGGACAAACTAATAACATAGATCAAACTCACTTTACTAACGAATTCGTCTTCAAAATTTGCTCTTTAACTATCGCATCGAAATAGATACTCCTGAACTCATAGTTATATTCTAACAGGTATTACATCTCCAAGTGGACCTGGGAGTAGTGACGATAGAATAAAAACATGTTATAATGAAAATTTACATTTCTCAGCTAGGAGTACAGCGTGAGAGTTGCTCGCAGGTGTAGGGAATAAAGTTTTTAAGGGTTGAACAAACTAATATTGTAGCTCATAGTGATGTAGCAATATGACCCTTGTGAGCTAGAACTGCTAATGGAAGGAGGAGGAATATAAATAACAAAGGCTTAAAAAATAGTGATGACCCAAAAGAGGAGAGCGATGGTTTTGACCGTAGCGTGACCCCGAACGAAGAATTGAGGGGCAAGCGGAAGTCGGGTGTTGACCGGAAGTCGGGTGTTGACCGGAAGTCACGTGGTGACGTGGGGGAAGGAAGAAAGGCTTCGTCCTCTTTTGCCGGCGTCCGTCGTGGGGGACAGACCTCATTAGAGCCCAGTAATCTAGTAGTGTTCTCTCTCTCTCGTTCTCTCTGCCTCCCCTCCTCCCTGGTAGAAGCCACTAGACGAGCACGTTAATAAAGGCTGGGAGTTGTGACGACATGTTTCTCGTGTTATGATTTTTTATCGGAGTTTTAGTACCGTGAGTATTGCAACGTAACATATATCGTTTTGGTGCCCGTTGACCTCGGAGTTCAGACACGGACTCATAAGGAACCAGTTTACCACGACAACGAGGGGATACGAAAAAAGAAAAGACATCGGCCGTAATTGTAACAGAAACTAACGTAAACGAAAGAAAGAGCGAGTCAAACAAACAAAAAAAAAAGGACCCACGTGTGAAAAAAAAAAAAGGGAGTGACCTGTTGAGAAACGAGAGAGAAAGAAAAGAAAAAAAAAAAAACAGAAGTAAAAGAAAAAAAGAAAGAGCAACAACAGCGAGCATTTGAAGAGAAAAAAGGGCTTAAAAAGAAAAACAAACAAACAAAAAAAAAAAAGACCCACCTTGAAAAAAGAAAAGGGAGCAACCTTTTAAAATCTTATTAAAGGAGATGAACGACAACAACGAGTCAACAGACAATTGAGAACTTAAAAAAAAAAAAAAAAAAAAAAAAACGGACCCACGTGTGAAGAAAACAAAAAGAATTTAAAAAAAAAAAAAGGAGCCACGTGTGAAGAAAACAAAAAGATTTAAAGAAGAAGAAAAGGACTTATAAAAGAAGAAGGAGAAACCCACGTGGAGAAAAAAAAATACGTCCACGTGTGAATTTAAAAAAAAAAAGAAGAAAAGACGGAATTAATGAACATTACAAAGAAAATAGAACTTTTTTAAAAAAAAGGAAAAATATACGTAGAAGTGACAAGGTAGGTGATAATTTTTTTTTTTCTCTTGTTCTACAGTTGTGTATTTTTTTCTCTTCACTAGTTATTGATATCATTAATATTAGTATAAGTCTTCTATTATTCTGTGACTGAAATTGTTTATGCGAAATGGAGTCTCAGACTATTAAAGAGTTTTTGCAGAATCTCACCGCAGGCTTGGTTGATGCATTAAATTCTGTAACGAGTGCTTTAAAAAGTGTTGAAAAGGGTTGGATAGGGCCTATCAAAGAACACTTTTAGAGGATAGATTAAGAACAAGTAACAATAGAAAAAATTTAACAAGCGGAGTAGAAACGTACCTACAGTGAGGAATTGCAATGTGCATCCTCAGATAGGTAATAGAGACCAGACTGGACGTTGTTGGGGGTGTAATAGCAAGTATCACCTCATTAGAAATTGTCCCGTAAAAATTAATAAAAAGTGGATGGCACCTACCCCTAAAAGCACATCCGAACAAATTAAAAATAGAGACAAGCATGGGATAGCCCTCAAAAATCAGCACCACGCTTTGTCTAATATGAATGGCAAAACTAAGGAGGGCACACAAGTCCATTCTACGTCCTCGGAACATATCTCAGAAAATAAAGATAAATATACAGCTATTAAGAGAGAAAACTCCGATAAGGATACTAATACTTCACATAGTGATGTGGATACCGAGGGTACAAATCACACGGGTGAAGGTGATAGGAACAATGAACAACTATGTCCCAATAGAAAAAAGAAAAGAAAGAGAAATTGAACAGACAGGTGGACGTTAATAATAATAAAAATAATTTTGGAGTAATGGCTAAAATGGAAAGCCACAAAATAACTCCAACAGTGAATAGCATCACAAAAGATTCCCCTAAAACAGTAAGGGCTAAGGTAAATACCACACCGTCAGATAGTGACTACAGAGAAATAAAAGAATATGTTCCCCTAATGGAAAGGAAAATAGCTATGCTTAGAGTTGCAATGAAAGAAAGTATTGAGAACGCTGGGAGTACAAAAGATTATGGTAGTAGCAGCGAGCTCACCCGGGTCAACCAGTGCTGCCCACAAGGAAACATGATACCCACCCAGACTATGAAGATAGCTTTAAAGGCCTGTGGTTCAAGTGTTTGTTCACACAGCAGATACCTTCCAGAAAAACCTAGTTTTGGCGCTCGGAAATAAATTAGAGATAGATGAATGAAAAAAAAAAAAAAAAAGAAAAAAAAGGATGAGAAAAATGAGTAAATGAAAATACGAATTACACGGAATATGAGATGGAATAATGACGAAAAAAAAAAAAGATAAATAAATGAAAAACTGAAAGGGATTAAAATGAATAGATACAAAAAGAAAAGGAATAATAGAGAAAAGAATTATTGACCAGCTGAAGAAGGCGACGATAACGCCGTTGCTTGAAAAAAAAGCTATAAATCAGTATAGGTCTGCAATTGATAAGAATGAAAAATAAATGAGTAATTTTTTTTAAAATTCAAATTGGAGAGAGTATTTCCAAAAAAAAAAAAAAGAAAAAAGAAAAAAAAAATGAACAAATAAGTAAGTAAGGTCAGAGCACAATTGTGGAAGAAGGAGGAGAATATCACCTGCTTTAATGATTTTGTAAATGTTCTTTTTACTTTATATATGTATGTGTTTTTTGTATTATTGTAAAATTGAATGCTCGTGTGGCTCTATCGGAGAGAGGAAGGTCTATATCGGATAGAAGAAAAAAAAAAAAATCTAATGAATAATTACGCATATTCTTGAAAAAAAAGAGATACTTTTGAAAATTTTTACGGGTAAAAATTTTAGAATGATGGTAAGGGAGGAATTGTAGCAATATGACCCTTGTGAGCTAGAACTGCTAATGGAAGGAGGAGGAATATAAATAACAAAGGCTTAAAAAATAGTGATGACCCAAAAGAGGAGAGCGATGGTTTTGACCGTAGCGTGACCCCGAACGAAGAATTGAGGGGCAAGCGGAAGTCGGGTGTTGACCGGAAGTCGGGTGTTGACCGGAAGTCACGTGGTGACGTGGGGGAAGGAAGAAAGGCTTCGTTCTCTTTTTGCCGGCGTCCGTCGTGGGGGACAGACCTCATTAGAGCCCAGTAATCTAGTAGTGTTCTCTCTCTCTCGTTCTCTCTGCCTCCCCTCCTCCCTGGTAGAAGCCACTAGACGAGCACGTTAATAAAGGCTGGGAGTTGTGACGACATGTTTCTCGTGTTATGATTTTTTATCGGAGTTTTAGTACCGTGAGTATTACAACGTAACAGTGAGGAACAAACTCACATTATTAATTAACTGATATTCAAGATGAACTTGCTTATAAATAAGCGTCTGGTGAACTCATAGATGGGACGCAATCAGGAACTACTACTCCTAGTGGACCTGGGAGTAATGTTAATAAAGTAAAAAAATGTAATAGAATCTATTAGAATTTTACATTTTCGGGTATTTTTGCAGCAAGCAACCCAGGGTGGAGGGTGTTCGCGGATGTTGGGATTAAAGGGTTAAACAAGCTAATAGTTTCGCACCAAGTGAGGATTAAATTCGTTTTATCAAATCATCGGTTTTCAAGACGAGCTCGTTAACCATTGCATCAACATAGCCCCCTCCCTTACCTTCCCATCCCTTAATTGTGACATTTACTAAAATTCGCCGGGCAAATGTTCAAATGCTAGAGGGCGCTGTTTGAAGTGTGCATTGTGTAGATCTTAACCGGTGGGCGGGAATTCAGATTCGTCGCACAAAAGATTATTATTTCCCGCCTTGCAAAGTAATCGAACGATAAAGCGGCTGAAACAATTGGAATCAAGAGACAATGGCGACACGGCTGCAGATAATGACACTACCCGATCGTGTATTAACATTTAGTTGTCCTGACCTTGTGTCACGTCCTGGCCGCGTGGGAAGCTCAATAAATGCCAACTAGATAAATAGCAAATAATGCGAAATAATGAGTCAATAATTATTCGTATAATTAAGATTATAACCCCCCAAGAAGTCACTGAAAGCGCCAAATTAACCTGTGATTAACCCTGTCATATTCTGAGAAGTTATTCACTTATTTTAAATTCCAATTATATATATCTATATATATAAAAGAAAGTTTTTGGTATATACGTGTCGACCTAGAAAAGCGGAGTCACTCAAATTTGAAATCTTGCATATAGATTAATATCCTTCTAACTAAACAACACGCCAGATTTGGTTATTGATTTTTACTAATTAACGGATATGATTAATTAATCAAGCAAAAATCACCCAATTTGCTGAACTGTCCGTATACCAGCACCTGCTGATAATAAAACATTGTTCGCTGCCTGCTTTTTGTTACAGCGATTTACAGCGATACCAGAAGTGAAATAAATTTCGCTGTCTAAGTGGAATTTATCGCCTATTTTTGGTCCAATCTTTAAAATATTTATATGGTAGGAAAAATTTTTTTTTCTAAATATGTAATTTGTATGCGCTTTTATCTATTAAATTATTTTTTACAGCGAGTTAAAAAAAACAATTGGCTTCGGAGAGCTGATAAGTATGATTTTTTTCAGGCTAAATTATAACGAAAAATCAATTTTTTTTTTATTGCCGATTTACGGTTCAATTTTCTTTAAAATATTTATATGGTTAGAAAGAAAATAAAATAATCTTTCTAAATATGTAATTTGATTGAGTTTTTATCCATTGATTATTTTTTACAGCGAGTTAAAAAAATAATATTTAGCTTCAGTCAGCCTAGAATTCGTAGTATAATTTTTTCATACTAAATTTTAACATAAAATCAAATATTATTTATCGCATATTTCTGTTCCTATCTTAAAAATATTCCTTTGGTCAGAAAGAAAATAAAATAATCTTTCTAAATACGTAATTAGTATGTCTCTTCATACATTGAATTATTTTTTTACAGCGAATTAAATAACAAATCAAACAAAAACATTTAACGATAACTCAACATTTTTTAAATTAATTCCCGTCGTTCGTCAATTGTAAACAAAGCCTTTTTTTTAATTTTTCATAATCGCGTTAATTTATTTATTTTAATATTAGAAATACAAATAAAATCATGATACTAATGCAGGATAGTGCGCATTACCATTAGATTACCTAATATATTTCACGGAAATACTTGAAAACTCAAATTGTTATCAAATTTATAGTATAGTATACTATAATAATTTGACATTTGATCGGCTACGCTGTGAATTAATAATTTTATTTTTAAAAAATAACATTATTCATCGTTTTACATAAATTTGATTACTTTATTTAATTCTTTTTCTTCTTCAAATATTAATTTGAAGTTTAGCAAATCGCGTCATTTATATTTTATTTTTTAAAAATTGTTAATCATTGAATTAAGATTTCTTACTATATTATTATGTAATGTCATTCCTTCAAATCTGACGAAAAGAAAATTCCTTGACCTCCCACCAGGCCGGATTAAATTAAGATCTTTTTTACGTGGTGATTCTTATGGGTCATCCTGCGAGGATCGAACTCTCTATTCAGTAGTAATAGATCTGCAAACGATTATTAAACCATGCTTTAGTATATCTGCTAGTATATATATATATATATATATATATAATATATATAATATATAATCAATGGTAATATTATGGTTTCACACTCATAACTTAAAGTTTCATGCTAATCCAATCATCAGATGAGATCAGTGGTTGAGATGTTAAAAACCAGTCGGGAAATGGTTGAGATGTTAAAAACCAAATTTTTTAGCGTTTATATGAAGCGTTTTTCACGTGATGGGAAATGTAAAGCTAAAAATTGTTTTTTTTTTAAATGTGGCTTGTTTAACGTTTATGTGACGTGGATCGTGTTCGCGTGATGTAATGTTATGACGTTAAATTTGTATTTAAAAAACATTATAATCAAACAAACTTGCATTGGTTTTAATGCACGCGGTGTTTAGATGAATTTTTTAAAAAAATAAATAAAAGGAGAGCGAAAATTCAGAGATCAATTAGGGTCAGGTGGTAAGTGACACATTAAAAATTTGTTCAAATGTATATATATATATATAATGATAATGATAATCTTTACAGATCACTGCCGTCCCACCACCCGAACCTTTTCTCTCAAATGACTCATCAATCCCGCTGCAGATCCACAAAGTTTTATGCAAATATGACATAGGAAAGATATTCTTCCCACTGGATCGGATGGATCAGATAATAAAATTTGATGCTTATACTCCACTATATGTCTCTTAAGACCAGAGCCCGACTTACATACTTTGTTACAGATTGCACAAGACACATAGTTTGTGTATGGAGTGCGCATGAATTGTCCCTGGTGAGATTTTCTATGATTAACATATCCAACCTTAGAAAGCAAGATCCGACCACATTTTTGACATTTCCAACCCTCCGTGTTCTCAACAGTATGACAGGTGTATATATATATATATATATATATATATATATATATATATATATGGATTGGCAACACATCTCGGCAATTGAGCGCATCGAGTAGTCTGTCCTTAATCAAAGTAAATCCTATTTTCAAATAAGGATTTACTCTGATGAAGGTCGAATTTTCTTTGTGTGCGGAACATTTCTAAATTTTTTCTATTATTATTATTTCATTTCATTTGGTTATTTAAAAAAAAATAATAGTTTGAATAATGTACACTTGGATAAACTCCTGACCGAAACACGTGTTAGTAAAATTCATAAAAATATCCTATATATCCATTCTATACTTTCTTTTCTTTATTCATTTTTTCAACAAACACACACACACACACACACACACACACACACACATATATACACACACACACACCACACATATATATATATATATATATATATATATATGCATATATATATATATATATATATATATAAGACGCAGCAAAATGCTTGTTATTTCAACATCTTGGTTAATAGAAGTAGTAGCAGAAATATATATATATATATATATATAATATATATATATATATATATATATATATATATTTGGTAATGAGGCTCATTCTATGTGTAGTTTAACCGTAGTGATACAGATAAGCCGTAGTGATAACTCGTTGTGCCTGGTGCCAGTAAGTGGATGGACAGAACAATATATTGAATCTTTAGATCTTTAAGGAAAAATCTTTAAATTTGCTTCATTGTAATAATTTCAACCACATGATTACAGCATCATCAAACTTTTGGTCATGTCTGATGATGCTGCATTCATGATGTTGAAATAAATTATTACAATGAAGCAAATTTAAAGTTTTCTTTCATTATATATATATATATATTATATAATTAATATATATATATATTAAAAAAAAATGTAAAATTTTTCTTTCATTATATATATAATATATATAATATATATAATATATATATATATAAAATATGTTAAATTTATACTGTCGGATTAACTTTGTCAAATGAAAAAACAAAATATCTGGATTTTTACACCTTTGAAGGCTTCGATCTACAGCACTACGGATTTATCAACACCACAAATCCTTTGAAACTTACATATTTCTTCAATTATGCTGTGGACTTATAAATTACTTTTTTAATAGCTGGAATATATCATGTAACATTTTTGATACTTATACACTTTTATATATTTTTACATCAAACTCTTTTGAGTTTTATTATGTATTATAATTCTTCTGTTTTAAAAAAAATAAAATTTACTTTTTATTTTTAAATGCGTATCGCATGTTTTAAAATTCTAGCATTGAATACTAGCGTTTGTTTGTACCCCTCCTTCTAACGGTTATTTATCCCGTCTTTCTTTCATATGTTGCTCTTGATGAAGACCGATCTATTAAAACGGTCGAAACAGATTTCTGTCAGCAGAATATAAGAAAAAAAAAAGTTAAATTCATGCTGTCGGATTAACTTCCATTTATTTTCATATATATATATATATATATATATATATATATATATATATATATATAACCAGATTAGTTGGTGTGTGGAATGATTGTAAGCAGGGTCATTTTTAATATTAATTGATATTTTAATATGTTGATTGGCGGAGGAATAAACCACGTGACCTCGCCTAGTCTATAAATTTATGTGGTGAATTGTAGCACACGTTATATACAACAATAGTCCAATATATATATATATTGAGAGAGAGAGAGAGAGAGAGAGAGAGAGAGAAGAGAGAGAGAGAGAGAGAGAGAGAGAGAGAGATGAAAGGATAGATGGATAGATAGATAGAAACATACTGAAAAAGGAGATAGTTGGATAGAAACAGAATGAAAAAATAGATAGATAGTGTTGTGTCCAACAGTAAAAAGAAGTCAAGTCGAGATAGGGTAAAATAAGACAAGTGTATTTACAATCATGGTACATGTACGACTAGCTTGTCGTTAACGGTAACAGTACAACCTTTTCACTCGGTGTCTCACTATTTATAGTGAGAACCGGTGTATATTCTCCACTGTAGGAACGGCCGGTACAACAGATAGGTAGATAGATAGAGAGATATATAGATACCGAGAAGATAGATAGATAGATAGATAGATAGATAGATAATGAGCAAAAGATGAATAGATAGATAGAAACAGACAGAAAAAGTAGATAGATGTACAACTTTTTTCGATATTGTTTTTTCCTTCATTTTTGACAGACGCCTCATGAATTTAAAGGCTGAAAATTGTTCCATAAAATGTACTTACATATTTCACTGTCAATTAAAGGATTACTTTACAATAGTGTATCTGATTAAAATTTCACATTACCAATAAAGAATTACTGTTTTATGAATATTTTTTCTGAATCTGCTTTTGTGACATCTCTGACAATTGCTTTTATTTCAGAAGAATTGTTCTTAAATATATTGATATATCAATATTTCAATATATATATAATATATATTATATATATATATATATATATATGAGAAGTAAATACACACGCGTGTGTTTATGATAATAAATATATATATATATATATATAATATTATATATATATATATATATATATGAGAAGTAAAATACACATGCGGTGTGTTTATGATATGGCTTTTTTTAGCCGACAATTTTTGGGAGAATATGTGCTTAATTGAAGGTCGTACCTAATTTTTGAAAGTTAATTAATAAATAATTAATTAATAGGCGGGCATACCTATTTAAATGTAAGGCCTAAAACAAATCGAGAAAAATCAATCTCTGTATGTACATAGCGGTCTTTCTATCTATAGTTCTGCTGATGAGCCCTAATAGGCCGAAATGTACAACACAGAGATTGATTTTTCTCGATTTGTTTAGCCTTACAATTTAAATAGGTATGCCCGCCTAATTAATTAATTATTAATTAATTAACTTTTCAAAATTAGGTACGACTTCAATTAAGCACATATTCTCCCAAATATATATATATATATATTATATATATATATATTAATATATATAATATATATATATATATATATATGGGAGTAAATATGGAAAATAAATCCGCAATATAAAGAAAACTTTTGAAAAAACATGTGTCCGAAAATGCGGATGAATTTAATTATCAATGTTTAAACATTTCGGTTACATTGAACATTCATCAGGATGTATCTTGGGGTGAAGAAAATGATGGATGTTTTTATATGTGACAGGAGATGAAATATATATATATATATATATATATATATATATATATATATATATATATTATATATATTGTGTGTGTGTGTTAACATGCTCTTTGTATTTTAACCATTGAAGGCATGTACCTGCTACTAGATTGTAACTGTTGGACAGAAAAAAAAGAAAAACGTATGTTAATATATTGATATAAAAACAAGTATATTAATATGTTTCTGAAAAAATTTTATCTGAAATAAAAAGTCATTGTCAGAGGAGAAAAATGGAAATCACGAAAACAGAGAAATGGAAAATTTTATTAAAAATAAAAGTCCACTCCTTATGGTAATGGGGAAATTTTTTTAGACATCATAGTACATAGCCTTTTGAAAGCGCAATTCTATAAATTAAACAGTGTGATATATGGATGTTTTTATTCTTTTTTTTGGGGGTATTATATTTTCGCAATCTAAATATTATAAGAAATCCTCTCTCTGGTGGGNCCCCCACCAGACTAGACAGATAGCTCTTTTTAAGGGGCCTGTGTTCAAGTGTTTTTGTTCCAACCACAGCCAGATACCTTCCCAGAGGAAAAAAGAGAAAAAAAACCTCAGTTTTTGGCGCTCCCGGAAATTATTAGAGGACAGATGAATGAAAAAAAAAAAAAAAAGAAAAGAAAAGAAAAAAAGATGAGGAAAAAAATGGTAGTAAATTGAAAATACGGAATTAACACGGAAATTATGAGATGAATAATGACGAAAAAAAAAAAGATAAATAAATGAAAACTGATAAAGGGATTTAAAATGAACTAAGACTACAAAAAAGAACGATAAAAGGGAAATAATAGAAAAGAAAAACATATACTATGCGCCCGCCCCTTGCACAGAACCGCGTTGACGATAACGCCGATTGCTGTGAAAAAAAAAAAAAAGCTATAAATCAGTATAGGGTCGCAATTGATAAGAAGAAAAATAAAGAGTTAATTTTTTTTAAAAAAATTCAACAAATGACGGAGAGGATTTCCTAAAAAATGAAAAAAAAGAAACAAAAGAAATAAAAAAAATGACAACAAATATAAGTAAAAGAAGTAAGGTCAGAATGCGCACACATCCTGTGCAAGCAAGAGGAGGCCGAGAATATCAACCTGCTTTAATGATTTTGTAAATGTCTTTTTACTTTATTATATGTATTTGTGTTTTTCTGTATTATTGTTTAAAATTGAATGCATGCCTCGTGTGGGCTTCTCTCTATCGGAGAGAGGGGAAGGTCTATAATCGGATACGAAGAAAAAAATAAAAAAATCTATGAGGAATTAAATTACGCGACCTCATTTCTTTGAAAAAAAAAAGAAGATACTTTGAAAACTTTTTACGGTGTAAAAATTTTAGAATGATGAGGTAAGGGAGGAAATTATAGCAATATTGAACCCTTTGTGAGCTAAAGGAACTGCTCTAATGGAAGGGCTGTGTGCCTTTAATAGGAATATAAAATAAAAAAGCTTAAATAAACTAGTGATGACCCAAAAAAGAGGAGAGCGATGGTGTTTGGAACCGTAGCGTGACCCCGAACGAAGAATTGAGGGGCCAAGCGGATCAGTCGGGTGTTGACCGCAAGTCGGGGGTCAGTGAACCGGAAAGAACGTTTCAACGTGGTGACGTGGGGGAAGGAAGAAAGGCTTCGTTCTCGTTTTTGCGGCACGGTCCGTCGTGGGGGACAGACTCATTAAAGAGCCCACGTAAATCTAGTAGGTGTTCTCTCTCTATTCTCGTTTCTTCTCTGCCTGCCCCTTCCTCCCTGGATAGGAAGCCACCTAGACGAAGCCACGTTTAATAAAGGCTTGGGCAGTCTGTGACGACATGTTTTCTCGTGTTATTATTTTTTTATTGCCGGAGTTTGTACCGTCGGTATTACAACCGTAACAGTGAGGAACAAACACTTCAACATTATTAATAACTGGATATTTCAAGGAATGGAAACCTTGGCTATAATTAAAAGCGTCTTGGTGAAAACTCATACGCATGGGGACGCAATTTGCAGGAACTACTTACTCCTAGTGACCTGGGCGACTTAGAGCTCCATGCACACCCCAGTAATCGTCTAACTAACAGTAAAAAAACAATGTTATAGGGAATCTAAATATAGGAATTACCATTTTCGGGTCATTTTTTTGCACCAGCAAAGCAACCCACACGGGTGAGAAGGGTGTTCGCCGGAATGTGGCGATTAAAAGGTTTTCTAAAACAAGCTAATAGGTGCGCACCAAAGTGAGGATTAAAAATTCGTTTTTAATCAAATCATTCGCGTTTCAAGACCGAGCTCCGTAAAACCATTGCATCAAACCCATAGCCCTCCACTTACTTTCCCATCCCCCTTATTTGTTTGAACATTTACTAAAATTCGCCGGGCAAATGTTTCAAATGCTAGAGGGCCGCTGTCTTGAAGGTTGCATTGTTGTAGATCTTAGACGGTCGGGCTGGGAATTTTCAAGATTCGTCAGCACAAAAGAGTATTATTTCCCGCCCTGCAAAGGATAAGATCGAACTCATGCACAGACGATTAAAAGGCGGGCTTGAAACAATTGGGAATCAAAGAAGACGAATGGCGGACACGGCTGCAAAGATAATGACCCACACCCGGATCGTGTGTATTTAACATTTAGTTGTCCTGACCCTTCGTGTCACGTTCGCGGCCGCGCTCATACGAATTGCGTGACGCGTGGAAAGCTCAATAAAAATGCTCAACCTAGGATAAAACTAGCAAATAATGCTGATTAATGAGGTCCGCACAACTAAAATAATTGCGTACATAATTAAGGATTATAACCCTCCCCAAGAAAGTCCACTGCGAAAGGCCGCCAAATTAACCCTTGTGATAACCCCTGTCATATTCTGAAGAATATTCACTTATTTAAATTCCAATTACTATATATCTCATTCATAATCAAAAGAAAAAGATCTTTTTGGTATATACGTGATTCGACCTAGAAAAGCGGAGTCACTCCCAAAATTTGAGAATCTTGCATATAGATAACTTATCCTTCACGGTTAAAACCAACACGCCAGATTTTGGTATATTGATTTTAACTAATTACACGGGATAATGATTAAATTTAATCTTCAGGCAAAAAGATCCAACCCCTAATTTTAGGCTTGGAAACTGTCCGTATTTACCAGCACTCTGCTGATAATTAAAAACAATTGTTCGCTGCCCTGCTTTTGTTACAGCTGATTTACCAGCGATACCAGAATGAAATAAATTTCGCTGTTGTCTAAGGAATTTACTGCGGCCTATTTTTGGTCCAAATCTTTTAATATTCTATCTATGGTAAGGAAAAATTTTTTTTTCTAAATACATGTAAATTTGTAATGCGCTTTTATCTATTAAATTATTTTTTACAGCGATGTTAAAAAAAAACAATTCGGCTTCCGGAAATAGCTGATCAAGTATGATTTTTTTTCGGCTTAAAAATTATAACGAAAAAATCAATATTTTTTCTTTTTTATTGCCAATTTTTACGGCTTTTCAATTCTTTCTTTAAAATATTATTGGGTAAAGAAAAGAAAATAAAATAAAATAATCTTCCTAAATATGTAATATTGATGAGTTTTTATCCATTGATTATATATTTTAACACGCGAGGTTAAAAAAAATTAATATTTTTGCTTCAGTTCAGGCCGATTAGACGATAACGTTCAATAAGAATACGATAAAATTTTCTTCATAACTTAAAATTAAGTTATACAAAAGAACAATAACTAAGAAATATATACACCTAAACACCAACAATAACATGTCTATCGAAATAATGTATTCTATTCTATCTTAAAAAATTCCCTTTTGGTTCAGAAAGGAAATTAAAATAATTCTTTCTAAACATACGTATTGAGTATGTCTCCTTTCATACACATCTGAATTATTTTTTTACAGCGATAATTAAATAACAAATCAATAAACAAAAAACAATTTAAACGATAACTCAACATTTTTTTAAATTTATTCCCGGTCCGTTCGTCAATTTGTACAACAAAGCCTTTATGTCTAAATTTTTCATAATCGCGTTAATTTATTTATTTTACATATTAGGAAATTACCAAATAAAAAATCATGGATTACTAAGCAGGATAAGTTGCTGACTATACCATAAAGAAGGGAAAAAAATTACCTTAAAAATCCACGGAAAACTTTGAAAAACTTCCAAATATTGTTATCAAATTTATAGTATAGTTATTTACTTAATTTTAATTTGGAATTTGAATCAGGCTTACGCTGTTGTGAATTGAATAATTAATTTTAAAAAAAACAATTATTTCATTCGTTTACATAAATTTGATTTAAAACTTATATTAATCTTTTCTTCTTCAAAAATATAATTTGAAAGTTTAGCAATCGCGTTCATTTATATTTTATTTTTTAAAAATGTAATTCATTGAATTAAGATTTCTTACTATATTATTATTGTAATGCATCCTTTTCCCAAATCTGACGAAAAGGAAAAATTCCTTGACCTCCCACCAGGCCGGATTAAATAAAGATCTTTTTTACGTGGTGATTCTATTGGGGGGTCATCCTCGAGGATCGAACTCTCTATTCAAGTAGTAATAGATCTTTGGCAACGATTATTAAAAACCAGCTTTAGTATATCTTGATGTATTATATATAATAATTTAATATATATATATTAATATATGATATATATAATCAATGGTAATATTTATGGTTCCCACACTCATAAACTTAAAAATTTCGCATGCTAATCCATTCATCAGATGAAGGATTCCCCGTGGTTTGAGATGTTAAAAACCAGTCCGGGAAAGTGGTTGAATGTTAAAAACCAAATTTTTTTAGCGTCATATTGAAGCGCCGTATTTTAGCGTGATTGGGGAAATGTACAAGCTCTAAAAAACTTGTTTTTTTTTTTAAATGTGGCTGTTAACTTTATGTCTGGACGTGGATCGTGTTCGCTGAGCTGTAATAGTATGGACCGTAAATTTGATTTAAAAACATTTATAAATAAGAACCAAACCGTCTGGCATTGGTTTCTAAATCACGCCGGTGTTTTAGATTGAATATTTTTAAAAAAATAAATAAAAGGTAAGAGCTGAAAAATTCAAGAGATCAATCTAGGGCAAGGTGAGTTAAGTGACACCCATTAAAAAATTTGTTTCCCCAATGTAATACTACTATATAATTAATGATAAATTGATAAATCTTTACAGAGTCAACTTGCCGTCCCACCAACCCGAACTCTTTTCTCTAAATGGACTCATCAATCCCGCTTTGCAGATCCACAAAGTTTTATTGCAAAAATGACATAGAAAAGATATTCTTCCCATGGAATCGCTATGGATCAGATAAAAAAATTTGATGCTTATTACTCCACCAATTATGTCTTCTGTAAGACCCAGAGCCCGACCGACATAGCTTTGTTACAAAATTGCACAAGGACCATCAGTTCTGTTTCGAGTATCGTGCGCCATGAATTGTCCCTGGTGAGATTTTCTATGACGTTACATATTCCACCTAGAAGGCAAGGACACTGCCGACACCAACATTTTTGACCCTTTCAATGCCCTCCTGTTCTCCAAAGACAGGCCTATGACAGTGCGTGGTTACTATTATCAAGTATATTATATATATATACTAATATATATATATATAAATATGAGAGAGGAGAAAAGAGAGAGGAAGAGAGATGTGTAGAACACATCTCGGCAATGCTGAAAGCGCCATCGAAGTGGTCTGTCCTTAATCAAAGTAAACTCCTACACTTTTCAAATAAGATTTTACTCTGATTAAAGTCGAATTTCTTTGTGTGCGGAACATTTTTAAATTTTTTTCTATTATATTATTCATTTCATTTCATTTGTATTATAAAACATATAGTTTCGAATAATTCACTGTATTAAACTCCTGACGAACAATCACGTGTGTAGTAAAAATTCCATTAAAAATTATCCTATATGTATCCATTCTATACTTTCTTTCTTTATTCATTTTTAAACCCACACACACACCACACACACAAACACATCACACACCACATATATATATATAATAATATATATATATATATAGCATATAATATATATTATATTATATTAAAGACGCCAGCCAAAATGCTTGTTATGTTCAACATTCTTGGTTAATAGAAGTGAAGTAGCAAGAAATATAATATATATATATATATATATATATATATATAATATATATATATATTATTGGTTTAATGAAGGCCTCATTCTATTGAAATGTAGTTTAACCGTAGTGATACAGATAAGGCGTCAAGTGGATAAACTCGCTATGTGCCTGGTGCCGTAAGTGGATGGACAGAAAACAATATAATTGAATCTTTAGAATCTTTAAGGAAAAATCTTTAATTCTGGGCTTCATTTGTAATGAATTTCAAACCACCATGATTACAGGCATTCAATCAAAACTTCTTGGTCACAGTGTTCTTGATGATGCTGCCATTCCAATGGATGTTGAAAATAAAATTAATTACAATGAAGCAAATTTAAAGTTTTCTTCATACGATCCCGACTATATATATATATATTAATTATATTATATTATATATATATAATTAAAAAAAAATGTTAAAAATTTTTCTTTCCATTATATATATATATTATATAATTATATATAATATAATAGAATAATATTGTTAATTTATTACTGTCGGATAACTTGTCAAATGGAAAAAAAAACAATATCTGGAGCATTTTACCACCTTGTGAAGCCTTCGATCTTACACGGCACTACGGATTATCAACACCACAAATCCTTTGAAACTTACAATTTCTTCAATTATGCTGGAGCTTATAAATACTTTTAATAGCTGGGAATATATCATGTACATTTTTGAATACTATAACACTTTATATTATTTTTACATGAAACTTCTTTGAGTTTTACATTATGTAATAATTCTTCGTTTTAAAAAAAAATAAAATTTCACTTTTTAATTTAAATGTGCGTTTTTATCGCACAAATGTTTTAAATTCTAGCATTCTACATTGAATACTTAGCGTTTGTTTGTTACCCCTCCTTCTAACGGTTATTTATCCCGTCTTCTTTCATATGTTGCTCTTGATGAAGACCGATTCTATTAAAACGGTCGAAAACAGATTTCTTCAGCAGAATATAAAAAAAAAAAAGTTAAATTCATACTGTCGGATTAACTTCCATTATTTTCATATATAATATATATATATTAATATATAATATATATATATATATATAACCAGATTAGTTGTGTGTGGAATGATTGTAAGCAGGTCATTTTAATATTAATTGATATTTTAATATGTTGATTGCGGAGGAATAAACCACGTGACCTCGCCTAGTCTATAAAATTTATGTGGTGAATTGTAGCACACGTTATATACAACAATAGTCCAATATATATATATATTGAGAGAGAGAGAGAGAGAGAGAGAGAGAGAGAGAGAAGAGAGAGAGAGAGAGAGAGAGAGAGATGAAAGGAAGATGATAGATAGATAGAACATACTGAAAAAGGAGATAGTTGGATAGAAACAGAATGAAAAAATAGATAGATAGTGTTGTGTCCAACAGTAAAAAAGAAGCAAGTCGAGATAGGTAAAATAAGACAAGTGTATTTACAATCATGGTACATGTACGACTAGCTTGTCGTTAACGGTAACAGTACAACCTTTTCACTCGGTGTCTCACTATTTATAGTGAGAACCGTGTATATCTCCACTGTAGGAACGGCCGGTACAACAGATAGGTAGATAGATAGAGAGATATATAGATACCGAGAAGATAGATAGATAGATAGATAGATAGATAGATAGATAATGAGCAAAAGATGAATAGATAGATAGAAACAGACAGAAAAAGATAGATAGATGTACAACTTTTTTTCGATATTGTTTTTTCCTTCATTTTTGACAGACGCCTCATGAATTTAAAGGCTGAAATATGTTCCATAAAATGTACTTACATATTTCACTGTCAATTAAAGGATTACTTTACAATAGTGTATCTGATTAAAATTTCACATTACCAATAAAGAATTACTGTTTTATGAATATTTTTTTCTGAATCTGCTTTTGTGACATCTCTGACAATTGCTTTTATTTCAGAAGAATTGTTCTTAAATATATGATATATCAATATTTCAATATATATAATATATATATATATATATATATATATATATATATGAGAATAAATACACACGCGGTGTGTTTATGATATATATATATATATAATATATAATATATATTATATATATATATATATATAGAGAAGTAAATACACATGCGGTGTGTTTATGATATGGCTTTTTTTTAGCCGACAATTTTTGGAGAATATGTGCTTAATTGAAGTCGTACCTAATTTGAAAGTTAATTAATAAATAATTAATTAATTAGGCGGGCATACCTATTTAAATGTAAGGCTAAACAAATCGAGAAAAATCAATCTCTGTATGTACATAAGGCGGTCTTTCTATCTATAGTTCTGCTGATGAGGCCTAATAGGCCGAAATGTACACACAGAGATTGATTTTTCTCGATTTGTTTAGCCTTACATTTAAATAGGTATGCCCGCCTAATTAATTAATTATTAATTAATTAACTTTCAAAATTAGGTACGACTTCAATTAAGCACATATTCTCCAAATATATATATATATATATATATATATATATATATATATATATATATATATATATATATATATATATATGGGAGTAAATATGGAAAATAAATCCGACAATATAAAGAAAACTTTGAAAAAACATGTGTTCCGAAAATGGGATGAATTTAATTATCAATGTTTAAACATTTCGGTTACATTGAACATTCATCAGGATGTATCTTGGGGTGAAGAAAATGATGGATGTTTTTATATGTGACAGGAGATGAAATATATATATATATATATATATATATATATATATATATATATATATATATATATATATATGTGTGTGTGTGTAATCATGCTCTTGTATTTTAACCATTGAAGGCATGTACCTGCTACTAGATTGTAACTGTTGGACAAGAAAAAAAGAAAAACGTATGTAATTATATTGATATAAAAACAAGTATATTAATATGTTTCTGAAAAAATTATCTGAAATAAAAGTCATTGTCAGAGGAGAAAATGGAAATCACGAAAACAGAGATGGAAAATTTTTAAAAATAAAAGTCACTCCTTATTGGTAATGGGAAATTTTAGACATCATAAGTACATAGCCCTTTGAAAGGCAATTCTATAATTAACAGTGTGATATATGGATGTTTTTATGGTATATATTTTCGCATCTAAATATATAAGGCCACTCTCAAAAATGAAGACGATAATAATGATATTAAGGATAATATATATATACTAGCAATTATATGCACCCTCCTGGTGCAAGTATTTAAGTTTTAATATAATAAATATCATATTAAATTAGAAAGGCCAATGAAACTGAATAAAAATGCAGAAACATGATTTGGAACAGAGGGGGTATGATTGAAAAATAGAACAACTTTGAAACTAACTCTTCCATCATTTTCAATTACTCCTATTCCTAATTTAACTATTTAGTTAAAATAAGAAGTAAAGAATAATATTACAGTTATTTCTTTTTGTTAAGGGATTTCTTTTAAGATTTATTGAAGAGAATTTTGCTCATATTCAATAAGATAAAACTAAACAATTAGAAATCAATAATATTAAGCACATATTTATTCAAAATCAATTTTTTAAGATCAATATGCAAATTAGCCTTCCCATTCACACTGTAAACCGCTGTTTTGTATATATAAATACAACTGCATGTTATTTGTATGTAGACCTGGTCAACACCGGGGTCCAGTGGCTTCGGCCCTGGATCTTTACAAGTTAATAGCGTCGATCCCAGGGGGCCATCCCCCGGCAACACCTGCCCCCTCGATTTAAAGGGCAGGACTGGGTTTATTGCCCAGTGCCTGAGGCGCCCCCCTTGAGGGGGAATGCCGACGGGATCGACGCAATTTTTCAACTGCCACTCCATGAGCTTCGGTCGTGGGTGGTCCCACGTTAATAGGGACTTTGTGCCTGACCCGTACAAGTGGGGTACGCGGTAAAATACATGTAGATATGGTCAACAGTCTTAATGATGTAAAACAATTTATTAATAATTGAGGTTTAAATAAAAATAAAATCATGGAGAATGGGATGCAGATAACAAAGGAATTGTGATTTGTATAGTAATATAGTTTCGGTTACAGACAGAAAAACATACAATCTCCATTAAATAAGAAATATATATATATATATATATATATATATATATTATCCTTAATATCATTATTATCCTCTTCATTTTTGAGAGTTTATATATTTAGATGCGAAAATATATGCCATAAAAACATCCATATATCACACTAATGGTTAAGGTGCCGGACTGACACCCAACCGACCGGAGTTCAATTCCGGATGTAGGTAGCTTACAGAATGTCTAGCCACACTGAAGAGACTTGATAAGTCGAAACACGTGTCTGTGGATGACCCTATATATATATATTTTTTTTTTCTATATTTTCTATTCTTTAATTTTTTACTTTTATAATCTACCTTCCACCTCTTATTTGTTTTCATGTTTTTTTATTGTTCCTCTCCTTATTTCTAGTCTTTTAATTCTGCTCATTTTGTATGTACACTTTTACAACTATTTCCCCAAGGAATCGGTCCCCCATCTAAGCCACACCTCATCCAAAGCGTAGACCTCCCCGCCTCATTCAAAGAAACTAATCCTACCCATTTCAAACTAAGACACCAAACCCCCTCCCTCAAATTGATAGATTTAAAAGCGATGTTACTTTGGGAAATTCTCAGTAAGAATCATGTCTTGTGATATCCTGAAGATGCCGTAGTAATACAGTTGAAATAAATTATTGTAATGAAGGAAGTTTATAGTTTTTCCCTTAATTTACTGAATATATATATATATATATATATATATATATATATATATATATACGGTAGCGTGAACGTGAAGTCCTCGGCGCTTTGTAATTGACGATTTCTCGGCTATATGATTTACAATATACAAGAACTTTGAAAATCACATAGGCGCTTGGTAAATGACAGTTATTCGTCTATGTGATAAGTGGTCTGAAAATAGCTTAGGCAAGAAACTGTCAGTTACTAAACACCGTTCACTTGATGCCCACACTACTCAAACTTAGATATACATACTTATCATATATAAAGCACTATTTACCTATAAATATAGCATACTACACACAGACACAGACACAAACACACACACTCACACACCCACACACTTGTAGAAATAGAGCACCCATATTATCTACAATATATCGGTATACTATCCTTTTTACAATATGTGAATGTGAGTATATATATATATATATATATATATATATATATATATATATATGTAGTATGCATGTATGCGTTTATGTATATGTATATATGTTTATGTGTATTTATACTGTTGTATTATTTTATATTTCGTTTGAAACAGATTAGCCTTATCGTTTCCGGGAGGCCAACCCTCTCTATCTTTCCCTTACTTTCTTTCTTTCTTTCTTTCTTTCTTTTTTTTTTTCTTTTCGTATATTTTAACACCAGATAATAAGGATTTACATTTTTGCATTTCATCTTGATTTTGGACGATTTCATTTTTAAACAGAGGCTGTTGAAAGATGATAACGATCGTACTTTTAAGGAACACGAGTGTTAATATATAGACGTTTCTTTGAACTTTAAGGGAGTAAAAGTACTTAGAGAGCTTCACCCTCCCCCATTGGAAATCTCTTGTAACTAAATTTCATGTAAAATGGATGTATATATGTTGTTCCAATTCTTCCAAGCCGTAGCTGTATCTGTGCTAATATATGGCTGCACTTCTGGGACCCTAACAAAACGCCTAGAGAATAAGTTCGGCGG
This sequence comes from Doryteuthis pealeii, assembly GCA_023376005.1. Taxonomy (NCBI): domain Eukaryota; kingdom Metazoa; phylum Mollusca; class Cephalopoda; order Myopsida; family Loliginidae; genus Doryteuthis; species Doryteuthis pealeii. The sequence goes on along the minus strand of CM042142.1, from coordinate 84,572,501 downwards.
TAGCTGTACAGGAATGCTACGTGTGATCTTAAACATATCGTGGAAAAAACACACCGCAAGAAAGCAGCTTTACGGCCACTTGCCCCCTATCACACAAACCATCAGAGTGAAACGAACAAGACATGCCAGACACTGCTGGAGAAGCAAAGACGAACTCATAGCGACGTTCTCCTGTGGAAGCCAGCATATGGGAACGCCAATCCAGGCCGTTCAGCAAATATCTACATTAATCAGCTCTGCGAGGATACTGGATGCTACGCAGTGGACCTGCCAGGAGCAATGAATGATGAGGACGGTTAGCGAGGGATTGTCAGGGATACCCATGCTGCTGGCTCGACATGATGATGATGATGATGATGATGATGATGAATGATTTTGTTTTGTAAATAATCTGTCATTATACTGGTGACAGTTTAAAGTGTAGGAGTTAATACTGCCGACCAACAGTACAATTTCAATTCATTTAATTTTCAAATTTCTATCTAGATTTGAAATATAATAAGGATATATTTCTTGAGAATTAATTTTTGATTAGTGAAATATCATTAGGTTTAAAAAGGGTCAACCTTGATAACAATTGTTTTTCTCCCACAGAACACTTCCCTGATATATATATATATATATATATATATATATATATATATATGTGTGTGTGTGTGTGTGTGTGTGTGTGTGTGTTTACAAACCCCTCAACATGAGTGGCATATGACACAAGGTCACTCTATTAAGCGGAGTTTTACAGGTTTGAATTCGGAGTTTTCTTTCTCCTAGACTGGTTGCCAACCAGGTTTAAAGAGCCAGTCTGTCCTATTTACCCATAGCTGGAGGGAAAATAGTTGGATTCATACCTTATGAAGGGTATTAGCGCTATATGAAATGCAAACAGCTTTGTCCAGGAATTGAAATAGGGTCGACGACTCCATTTCCTACAACTCTAACCATTACACAACGAGCCTCCACATTTCTCGGACATAGTGATTAAAAACGCAAATAGTTTTAAGGTTTCCGCGGTGTTTATTTTTTTTTTCAATATGGCGTCCAAATCCTTAAAAATGCCTCTAACTCGTACATTATTTATCCTGGACAAGGTTTCTCAACAGGTTTTAGTTGATGCGATGTATGATATATTAGGTTCATTACAATCAGGCTGTTGGAGAATTATGATGTTCGAGATGGCACACAAAGATGGCCGCCAGCCAAATCCTTAAAAATGCTGATATATTCGTTCAGCATTCACAAGATATTTGAATGGCATTTTGTAGCTGTGAGAGTGATCAATATACATGCGAAGGTCGTCAGATAGGCTTAAATAAATTGTAATTAGAACATTGTATGTGTTTACTCAACACATCTCCTTACGGACAGAATGCAATACAATACTAATCTATATCCAGAATACGGCTATGATAAACTCAGAGTTTTATATCTTCTAGACAAGCTCTGGGTTGACACTAAACCGCATCTGGATGGTGAGGCCCAGTTGTGGAGCTCTGGAGAGTGTGGTGAACCTACCTTTGCCATAACTTCCAGGTCCACTCAGATTGGTATACTCACATCTTTGAATTATCAATTTAACAAATCGACTCATTCATAACTTATTTTTTAAAAATTGCTAATTATTAAATTAAAAATTTCTTAGTATATTGTTATATGTAATGTCATTTCCTCTACCCTGACGAAAACAAAAATTCACTGCCCCCCCACACACACCGTATTAACAGAAGGTCTTTTTTGCGTGGGGATTTTTATGGGGCATTCTGCGGAGATCGAACTCACTATTCAGTAGTAATGGATCTGCAAGACTAGCTTGCTAACCACACCACGTTTTTTTTTTTTTAAAATTTGTTCTCTACCTAGGCAACTACGAAAATGAAACAAATATACCAATTCATTTTAATGAGATAATATCATTAGAATTGCATTTTACGTGTAAATAACATTAGTTTACGGAAACTCCCGAAGTACCCTAACCCGTTCGTTTCGGATATTCTCGTGAAATGTAATACATTTTATACGTAATCTAATGTTATCTCTTGCGCGCTATTCTACATTAGTAACCTGATTTTATCTTTATCTTTAATATAAGAATAAATAAATTAACGTGATTATCTGTTAGACTCACATCTATGGGTCAGATAGATGTGATTGCAAATTATTTGTGTAGCGTAATTATGATGGTCTACGGAGAATTTGGGGATTGGAAGGAGAAAGAGAGAAAGAAGAAATAAGAACCAGCAAAGGTTAGAACTTGGAAGAGTAAACACCGAAAAATGACCCCGGAAATATATTTAAAAATAAAAACGGAAGTTCCGGGTTTTAACCGGAAACGAATGTGACGCCGGGACGAGAAACAGGAGATGAGAAAAATCTGTCTTTTTTCGCCTTGGTTCTAGTGGGAGTCAGACATTGCTCCCGGTCCCTGTATGGATGTGGGACAGCAGTACAGAACATGAGACTATGTTAGAAGATAGAATGATTTGACGATACCCTCTTCTCTTCCTCTCTATATTTTCTTCTCTCTGAAAAAGAACCCACGTGTGTGAAAGAAATAAACATCTCCTGTGACTATACAACTTGCGTGTGTTGTTTCTGAATTAACGACGACTACTACTATTAACGACGACTACAACTTGAGTTGGCCTATAGGACATACATCGTTTTGGTACATTTGTATTAGATAGGAATAGGTGATATCATATAACTGTGTGCAAAGACTCTTGAGAAACTACACAAAAATATAAGTATAAAATGTGCAATTTCTATTATTCAGATGTTTAGGATCGATGTACTCATTTTTATTGTTATATACACAACTTTCCGGGCGATGTGCCCTCTGGCCCTCTTTAGGTGTTTCTTGTCAATATATCTCAAGTTGAAAAGGAGAAGAAAGCAACATAAATAATGTTATGGTTAATGACATCTTTATAGAAGAGTAAATATTTTTAGCATTCGAATGATATTGAATAGAGAAGTTGTTTGTCGACTTGAATATTAAGTCCGCAATTTTTTATTGGAAAACAAAATAGAAAATAAAAAAACAACAAAAACTACAAAAATTGCCTTGGGAAAAGTGAAGATTATTAAAAACTGACATCAAAATTAAAATTTCTAGCTTTTAGCAGCAATTGACAAAACATCAAAATTTATCTAAAAATACATTGAAATTCTATCTATCTATCTATCTATCTCTCTATTTCTAACTCTCTCTCTCTCTCTCTCTCTCTCTCTCTCTATATATATATATATATATATATATATATATCTTTCTCTCTCTCTCTTTCTCTCTTTCTCTCACTCTCTCTCTCTCTATATATATCTTTCTCTCTCTCTCTCTCTCTCTCTCTCTCTCTCTCTCTCTCTCTCTCTCTCTATATATATAATATATATATATATATATATATATATATATATATATCCAAGTATAAAGATAAAAAGAAAAAAAAAGAAAAGAAAAAAAAAAAAGAAACACAAAATAGTTAGTTTACATTCCTCTGAAGAAGGAGAGTCAAGTCTCCGAAATATTAAAATGAAATAAAACGAACCTTAACATCCCACAAATTGAGTTTCTTATATATTTCACACCAAATGCTTCTCAGTAAATCCCAAATCATATATATCATAAACATTTATATATGCATAACATATATACTGATGTAATATATACACACCGAGACTTACCATATATATGTATATATATTATAATATAGGTACAAGAGATAACCTACTCGAGTTTCACCATAAGGATCTTCAGGGTTAAATCCACTGAATTAATCAAGATATTGATTAATTGCAGTCGATTACACACGTGTAATCGACTGCAATTAATCAATATCTTGATTAATTTAGTGGATTTAACCCTGAAGATCCTTATGGTGAAACTTGAGTAGGTTATCTCTTGTACCTATTTTACAATAAATGTGCTCTACTAACGTATTGAGCACTTTTCATTTGTTATATCGCTCTTACCTTTCTGAATTTTGCATCAACTAACCATTGTGACCATATTCACCGGTAAGTCACCTTTTCCATAATGTATATATATATATATATATATATATATATATATATATATATATATCCAATTGCCGCTTTAACTTTTCCGTTGCCGTGGCATCAGTAAATAACCCAAAAGTGCCCAATATATGAAAAACATAGAACAGTAATAATAAAAATAATAATAGTGGAGGTAAAATATTAAGGTCTATCATGGTTTCAATCATAAGGATTTCATCAGGACCCTACCCTACGTTTAACTAAACCGATGTAATTCCTTTGTTAAACTCAGATATTTTTCGGTTAATAACGGTTGAACGCTACGTTATTTTTGAGAATTCTTCGGCAATTGGTTGTAGAACAGGAGTGTTTATTCCTGTGTTGGACTATTATATATATAAAATATAGTGTTGGGCTATATATATATATATATATATATATATATATATATTAACGAATACATGAAAATTGACATTTCCATAGATAAAACTCGTACCACCCTTGATGGACCTGATGGTATTATGATATGGGCAGGTATTATTAGTGGTATTATTAGTGGTATCTATGGAGAATCCTAGATGGAGTCGAAATGACTGCTGATTCCTATATTGCCTTCTTGAAGGATCCCCTCGTGCCTTGAATGTAGACACTGAAGTGGATGATTGTTTACATGCTAGATAATGCCCCCTTCGGCTATAGAATAATCTTGAACGACAAAGGCTTTTTCAGGCTGATGAAGTGGCCTGTTTGTTCACCCCGTGTGAACCGTATTTAGAACTTAGAGAGTTTTTCTGAAAATGGAGATTTATCGAGATGGATGCTATTTTTCTTCCAAAAATTCATTATAGGAATCAATTTTAAGTGCCCCTTATGTTATAACTGCGGTCAGATCCAAACTTTGACTATGGGTAAGCAGCGTATGACAGTAATCCCTACAAAGGGAATATACACTAAATATTAATTACCGAAACAACATTTTCAGTTGTTAATTAGAAACCATCAATTGTACGTATTAATATTTATATACATGAACTTATGAAGGAAAGAGTATATATATATATATATGTGTGTGTGTGTGTGTGTGTGTGTGTGGTGTGTGCTTGTGTCTGTGGTAAAGAATAAAAGAAAAAGTGGACAAAAAGAGCAAAACTCAAACAAATAGATGTAGGAGATATATTACTTGCTTGAATTTTGCTCTTTTTGTCTACTTTTTCCTTTATTCTGCCGGATTTACTCCAGCCCCCCTATCCTCATATATATATATATATATATATATATATATATATATATATATATATATATATAACAAGCCCATAGAAAACCGGAGGTCTAGCAATCAGAACTATAAAGGCGCCAAGAGCAACAACATAAGACAGTCAGTCTAGAATTTCTTGATAAAGGTTATACTTCCGAAATATTGAATGGAATAAAATGAATCTCA
>CM042142.1:84539567-84562067 GCA_023376005.1 Doryteuthis pealeii | reverse complement strand
TTGTAATTAGTACAGTATAAGACCAACTCGAAAAAATGTTACGCCCCCAACATAAGTGACCTGAAAAAAATTAGAAAGTTTTGAAATAAAATAAATAATGCATTATAAAGATCATTAATTGAACATTTCATTAAACTCCGATAATTCCCTGATTTTTGGTAAAGTCATTTTGTCAAAAACGCATTTTAGGCTCATTTTGCCAGTACTTATATTACACGTATATGTAACATTTGTTTTATTGTATAATAAATGCAATGAGTATTGTATGTGTTTTTTTTTTTACTTTAGCTGCAACAACGATTTCACCGAAGACGACTATGGGTATTTTTCTATTGTCTTTCTTTTTTCTTCAAATTAAATTTGTTTTTCAATTTTTGTTTCTTTCTATTCTTTAAATCTCATTCCTCTTTTTCAGTTCTTATTTCTTTCTTTTCTTTAAAATTTCATTCACATATTCCTTGTTTCTTCATATTATTTATTTTTCTTTGAATTTCGTTCTTTTTTTCTTTTCTTTCTTACTTTTTAAAAATGTCATTCCTTTTTTCAGTTCTTATTTCTTTCTAGTCTTTCTTTTTTAAAAATTTAATTCCCTTTTTCATTTCTTGTTTCTTCATATTATTTATTTTTCTTTAAATTTTTTTCCTTTTCGTTTTCTTTCTTTCTTTCTTTAGATTTCATTCCTTTTTCAATTCTTATTTCTTTATATTCTTTCTTTTTTTCTTTAAATTTCTTTCGCTTGTTTTTGTTTCTTCATATTACTTATTTTCTTTAAATTTCGTTCCTTTTTTTCTCTCTTTAAATTTCATTTTTTTTTTCAATTCTTAATTCTTTCTATCCTTTCCTTTTCTTTAAATTTAATTCTCTTTTCATTTCTCGTTTCTTGATTTTAAATATTCATTTTTTTCTTTAAATTTCGTTTCTTTTCGTTTTCTTTCTTTCTTTCATTAAATTTCACACCTTTCAATTCTTATTTCTTTCTATTCTTTTTTTGTCTTTAAATTTCATTCACTTGTTTCTGTTTGTTCATATTATTTATTTTTCTTTAAATTTCGTTCCTTTTTTTCTTTCATTCTTTCTTTAAATTTCATTCCTTTTTTCAGTTCTTATTTCTTTTTATTCTTTCTTTAAATGTTATCCCCTTTTCATTTATGTTTCTTTCCTCCTCAAATTTCTTTTTTTCCTTCACCTATTTACCCTTCTTCTTTCCTAACTTTTTTTTCACTTACATTTCATTCTTCTTTTCTTTGCATATTATCTCTTATTTTTTTTACTTTCACCTATTCCTCCTTCGTTTCTCTACATATTTCTTCTTCGTCTTTTTTTCACTTGTTTTTAACTTCTTCTTTTCTCCGCATATTTATATTTTCTTCTTTCACCAACATTTCCCTTTTCTTTTCTTTGCATGTTTCTTCTTCTTTTTTTTCCTTCATCAATTCTTTCTTTTTTCTCCGAACATTTCTTCTTTTCTTTCATTTCTTTTTCCTTTTTCTTTTCTCCGCATATTTCATCTTTTCTTTTTATCATCTTCTTCCTATTCTCGAGTATCGTGTCATTAATTTACTGAAGGCCTTCAAAAGCGATTTATTGAAACCTCTGGGATTATCTGTCATATTTCGATCACAAATTTACTGTCAGTTTACTTTCTAGCCGTCATTTGACGCTCTGGATTTGTGGGATGAATTACTTTCATTATTTCGGGAATCATCCGAAGTTTTGTTGCTTCCAAGTTATTGTAAACAAAGCAAGAATGATTGAATACAGCAAAGTCTACGAATAAAAGATAATGCACAAACTGAGAGGGTCACACACAAAGATTGATATTGTTTGAATTAAGGTCTGTCTAAAGTATGACATAAACAAGCTTATTACTATATAAATAACATATCCTGCCTATATTACTAGCAATACTATGTTACTTTTTCACTATCTTATTATACTGAGATTATGTGTCTGTCTGTAACCAAACATACGTGACCACCAACATCACAATTCCTTTAGTTATTTACGTTATATTCTCAATGGTTATTAAATAATCGTTATTTAATCTTAAATAGCATATAATCTATTAACAATGTCCCTATAAAGGTCTAGCTGAGATAAATTTGCCTCAAAACAGCCCACACTATTAATGTTTTCAAAATACTGCAATAATGTCTACATGGTGTGAATAATTTGCATACTGGTTTTAGCAAAACCGTGTTTAATAAATAATTATTTAGTGTTATTGATTTCTGATGTTATTTTTTTTTAATTCTCAAGCGTATCAAAAGCAATCCTATCTATGATTTTATATTCAAATCATTGAGAGTAAAGTAAAAATAAGTGTAATCTTTTTTGTGATCTTATCTAATTTCATTAGTATTTCTAATTCAATATAATATTTAATTTATATTAAAACTTAAATACTTGTGTCCTGGGGTTCATATTTCTACTAGTTCTTACTAAAGTAAATTCGACGAAAAGGGTTCATTCTCGGGACCAGCCGGACAGCGAGGTAGTCTCTCCTTTTCACTAGAGTTAGACCAGGTAGATTGTTTTTGCATCTGACGTTGGTTGCCAGACTAACAATTAGCTTCCCGCTTTACCGCACAGATTCAAGCTTTACTACTCATCCAACTGAATTGGGGAAAGGTCCCTATCGAAACCGAAACGTTGTGGTTCCGAGGCGGATGTTCGACTGAGCTCAACTAGTCCCGAATACAATATTGATTTTGATTTGATTAGGCAATTTCTTCCAAAAATATATTTATCTATTAGTAAAACAAAATACAAATGGTAACTGGACTTAGTTTTAGAAAGTTTTTGAAGAAGGTTTACAGTTCGAGGGAGGATTATTAAAAAATGTCTACCAATTTTTTCCCACTAGCAGCGTAATCCCGTCACCTGAAAAGAAAAAACATTGCTAATGGATAAAAGAACATTTTTTTTCTAATACTTTCTCATCTCTCGTTTCATTTTGAAAAAAAAATTCGGTTACTGTTTAGACGACACATAATTAATCCTAATCTCCTGATGAAGATTTTACAAAGAAAAAACCCGAAACATTTTAACGTCGACGTGTTACTAATGTAAAATAAAAACATCTTTTAAAAAACATAATCCAATTTGCGGACCTTCATTTTTATAAAACATTCATTTTTCCTCCGTTAGGCCCATAACAACACATTAACACTATATATATATATATGGGAGATTATGTGCTTCACTTTTCAAGATGAGATTACGTGCATAACATTAACACTTCATATATATATATATATATATATATATATATATATATATATATATATATATATATATATATATATATATATATGTACATATAAACACCCCCTCTGCACGAGCAGGATGCAATACAAGGTTAATTTCTAAAGCGAAGTTTAACAGATTTTAATTAAGAGTTTTCCTTCTCCGACACTGGTTACCATACCAAGGTTAAAGAACCCAGTCTGCTCTTCCATTTACTCATAGCTAGAGGGAGGGTAGTTTTATGCATACGTTTCCCAAGGGTATAACCGCTATGTAAAATGCAAATAGTCTAGTCCAGGATTTGAACTCGGGTCGATAAATCCATTTACTACCTCTCTAATCATACACTACGCACCTCTACCTACCTACCTACCTATATATATATATATATATATATATATATATATATATATATTATAGAAGAAGAAGAAGAAAGAAGATGTGTTTGATGTGAAGATTATATCAAATTTTAAAACGATTTGTGACCAATAGAGACAGTATCAGTCAATCACAATGACGTTTTTCAACAGCGTTTTCTGATAAATCTCGCCTCGATAGTAGCTACGTCTATCTTTTTATAAATCGTCTGGAATATCTAAACTCTTTTTTTGCGTTACCACCAGCGGCCCCTGAGCAGATTTTGATCAATTACTTTAAAAATTCGTCGGCAACAACACCAACCGCGCCAAAACAAACAAAAAAGCAACAACTATTGAATTTCCTGAAGTTTGGGTTAGCAAGAGCCAAACGAGTAGAGGTAGCATTATTTTTTTAAAAAATCATATAAAAAAAATTTTAAGTAAGAAAAAAAAAAAAAAAAAAAAAAAGAAAAGAAAAAAAAAAAAAAGAAAAAAAGAAAAGAAAAAATAATAAAAAAAAGTTCGAGAAGCTTCTCGAAATATTTGATTGGTAAATTTCTTCGTCTAAAATTAGATCAACCTTTATTTATTCAATCTGAAAAGCGGATTCCTTCAATTTTTGATAGATTTCTCACCAGCAAACTTCCTATTGGACGAGGACTTAGAACAAGTAGCCCCAAAGACACAAGATAATTGAAAAATATAATGGTATGTGTGATCAGATTTTCGATATTTTTTAATAAGATTATTGAAAATAGATTTTTCAGAATATTTCGAAATGAATAAATCCGATTGAAATGATGGTAAGATTTTATTTCTTTGTTTCATTTTTGTATATTACGGTATGTCAACCCTTGTTGGGTTATTTTATACCAAACACGTTCTGTTCTATCAATTCTTGACAGGCATTGAAAATTCTTTTTTTTCTAACTCAACATATTTTGTTAACTTATTTTCTGTTTAATCCATAGATGGGTAACTGGTACTAACACTCAGGGTCAGAGTGGACCTGGGAGTAATGGCGATGAAGGTGTACTCCACATTCCTCAGAGTAAGTAATAGACTTCTCAGCCACCAGGATTCCGTCTTTAAGCATCAAGGGTCAACACCCACAACCAACAGGTAGCCCCATCGGGGGGTGTCTAATCCGTCTACAAACATGCAGTCGGTGTATTCTACAGCTCCAGCCGAAAGGGGGATTTTATTAAAAATAACATTATTAATACAACTTCTCAATATCTGTGTATAGAGATATATTGGTGTACATAGATATATTGGATGTATTATTTCGTCCCCTTTATTTGTGTCCTTGTGCCAAACAAAAAAAAATGAAATAAAACAACAAAAACAATAAATAGCATTATTGATACAACTACTCAGTATTTAGATAGAAATATATATGGGCGGGTAAATCTTAACTGCGTCCCCTTATTCGTGTCTTTGTGCCAATCAAGACAAAAGAAAAGAAAACAATGCTAAGAGATAAATAGAATTACTGAGACAATTAATAGTATCTATATAGAAATATAAATTGGGGGGGAGGTCCTCACTGCGTCACACTTATTGGTATCCTTGTCCCTCCCACCCCAGTAGAACCCAACAATAGATAGCATTGGTTAAATCGAACTTAAAGGACCTAAATTCCATCATCGTAAGTAAAAAAAATACCACAAAAATCAGGGAATTGACTGAATTTAATGAAATGTTCAGTATTGATATATTAATGAGTAAAATATATAATGCACCAGTTATTTTACTTAAAAACTTTTAAATTTTTTTAGGTCAGTTAACTTTGAACCACGTATCTTTGAGAATCTGTGTTACGCCTCAAAAATACGTGGTTCAAAGTTAACTGACCTGAACAAATGTAAAAATTCTTAAACAAAATAACTTGTGCATTATATATTTTATTCATTAATATATCAACACTAAAAATAACAAAAAACAATAAATAGTATTATTGATACAACTACTCAGTATTTATTTAGAAATATAAATTGGAGCGGATATACTCATTGCGTCCCCCTTATTTGTGTCCTTGTGCCAAACAAGAAAAAAGCAGAAAACAACAAAAATAGTATTTCTGATTCAACTAAAAGAGGATTACAGATAACCCTTTAAAGATAACCAAAAATAAAACAAGGTAAAAAGGGGAAAAATCCAAAATCGACAACAAAGGTAACAAAAATCATTCAAGAGATATATCTTGAAGGATGGAAATCGCCCAAGGAAAATATAACCCGGAGGGAAAAAAATCGCGCGGGCAAAATACCCCCGCCCCCTGAAACAAATGACTATTTTGCTGATTTTATTCAACTTATGATAATGTAGGAGAAATTTGCTTATTCCTCTCTGACACAACGAAACAATTTGGCTGGTTGGTTGGATAGGATTTTTTCGGCATGTCAACCCTTGGGTTATTTTATGCCAAACATTTTGTTTATCCATTCTTGTCGGCTATTGAAAAAAAAAAACTCAATTTAAAAAAAAAAAATTTTTGTCAGAGTAGACCTGGGGATAATGAAGGGGTACTCTACACTCCCCAGAGCACCAGAATTGGAACTTCACCATTTGATACAGTTTAACATCATATCCAAGACACTAAGACCCTCAGCCACCGCCTTCTAGCACATTTATGATAAAAATGGTTGGGCCTTACCATAAGGGCAATATAGATGTTGGGTTTTAAAAAAATTTGAATACCCATCAACATTGAATTAAAAAAACATTTTCGGCATACCCAACAACTGTTGACATGCCGTAAAACCAACCAACCAACCAACCAACCAACCAACCAACCAACCAACCAACCAAACTGCAATCAATCAATCAACCAATCAATCGATTTTTTCGCTTGTCGGTTCGAGCCTTCCCGTAAATCGTATATGAAAGGATAAGGAGATGCGTGGTGTAATGGTTAAAGTCGTAGGAAATGGAGTCGTCAACCCGAGTTCAAATCCTGGACGAGGCTGTTTGCATTTCACATAGCGCTAATACCCTTGGGAAAGGTATGAATCCAACTCTCCCTCCAGCTATAGATAAATGATAGGGCAGACTGGGATCTTTAACCATGGCAAGGCAACCATTCTAGTAGAAGGAAAACTCCGAATTCAAACCTGTTAAACTCCGCTTAAGAAATTGACCTTGTGTCGCATCCTGTTTGTGCGACAGGGTTGGTAAATATATATATATGAAAGGATAAGAAGAAAAGTTTGAGCGGTACGAATATATATATATATATATATATATATATATATATATATATATATATATATCCCCTCTAATGACTATATTGAAAGTTAACGATAACATCACTCAAATATTCAAATTCTTTTTTCTTTCTTTCATGTTTATCTGATATGTATTTTTTCATGTTAGATAAACACGGCGGTGTTGTCACGAGACATACAGAGATCACGTATCCTGTACATCTTTATTAGAAAGGGATTCGCATTAATTGTTTCCTAGAGCAACAAGTATTCTCATTATAATACGACCCCATATTGAAAACATTATGCACTGTCACGAACGCCCAAGATAAGCACACTTGTTTATGGAATTTCTTTAATAATAACAGTAACATATATATATATATATATATATATATATATATATATAATATATGTGTGTGTGTGTGTGTGTGTGTACGATGTGTATGATAATGCATATAATAAGGTATATACCATGACCATATATGCATGCAGGTACGTACGTGTGTTTGGACGTGCTTAAATGACCATGCACGTTGCATTGTTTCTCTCATGCACCGCGGGAACGTGGAGAGGCATCTTGAAGTATCGAGTCATTAAATTAAGTCCCTCCTTCTCCATGTATACGAGCAGTTTTGCGTAAACACCGATCGAATGGTTAATTATGCTCTATTAATGCACCCATATTGTGGCTACTTTTCCCATGATACAGATTTATATAAAGATTTTGTTTTTATAGTATATTCGAAGCATTATTTGTAATTGAATAAGTTGTTTTTTTGAAGGCAGCGAAAAAAATGCGTTGTATGTTGGAAAAACATATTTATTCATATCTTTTGCTGTTGTTTTTTTTTTAATTTGATGAAACTGAACTTCTAAGGAGTTTTAGAAATTTCTTTAAATTTTTAAAAGCCTTTTGAGTTTTGGTCGAAATAAATTTATCAATTTATTACAGAATGACCGTTTATTGAGTTTTTCCTTTCTTTCAAAGATATCATCTTGAAATCTGTTGGTAAATGAAGTTCATCTCACTGACATATGACTAAATATAACCACACCTATTGCACAAAAACCAAGCCCTAGTGATATTTAATGTGTATATATATTTACATAATTTATATAATTTAATACGTAAAGAAAATATTCAAAAAGAAAATATTCAAAATCAATAATTAATACGACTGTAAAGAAAATATTCAAAATCAAGTAACTGTTTCTATTAAATGAAAAAAAGCGGGAGGAAGCGCGAGATGTAACGGTCAGAGTAGAAGGAAATGGATTTGCTAACTTGAATTCAAGTCCTGGACGAAGTTGTATGCATTTCACATAGCATTAAAGCCCTTGGCAAAGGTATGCATCCAAATAATCTCCCTACAGCTATGGGTAAATAAAAAGGCAGACTGGGCTCTTTAATCTTGGCTAGTAACCAGTCTAGGAGAGGTACAAACAAACGCTCTCGTTCAGGGCTGGAATTTTTTTAAAATTTTGAAAATGCGTATTTTGCGTTAAAAATAAAATAAATTTTATTTTTAAAAATCAGAAGCATTTTTATCATTAGAAAAGCTCAAAAGAGTTTGAAGTAAAAGTGTATAAAAAAAGGTATCAAAATGTTAAAGATGTATTCCTACTAATTTGTAATGTTGACAAATCCATAGTGTTATGGTCCTTATCATATTCGAAATTTATCCCGCGGTGATAATGTTAAAACAGTCCAGATTTAGTTTTTTTCTGTAGAAAATATGAAGTAAATGGAAGTGAATCCGACAGTATAAATAGAAAATAGTGAGTTTTTCTAATGATAAAAATACTTCTGATTTTTAAAAATAAAATTTATTTTATTTTTAACGCAAATTACGCATTTTCAAAATTAAAAAAAAAATTCCAGCCCGGAACAAGATCGTTTGTACCTCGTGATTAACGGTTTATTTATTCCGTCTTTTCTCATAAATATAGTTGCTTTGAAAAAGACCGCTTTATTAAAAGGTCGAAACAGATCTGTCAGCAAATTAATAACATCTTTTGTTTTTTCTAACTATTTTCTATTCATATATATATATATATATATATATATATATATATATATATATATATATATACACATTAACAGAAATTTAATAAATATTTTTGAACTCTTAGCTAAAAAAAATCTTTGGAGTGGATGATAGGGTAATTGCTAGGGGTTTATCTCTGTATATCTATATATAGCATCCACCTTGGGTTGAAAATAAATTGTGATAAGTGGGGAATAGATTGATTTGTTTGGTGTGGGTATATATACACACCTTATCGACCTAACCAAACTTAGATAACCATTCCCTATCAATGATATTGAGCACTATTTACTTATGAATATAGCACACTATATTATCAATATATATATATATATATATATATATATATATATATATATATATATATATTGATAATAACAAAATCTTCACAAGCCCATAGTTACCTCGGATTTATTTCCACTTTTACGGTAGGAGCCACACGTATTTCGCATTACCAACTGTAAAATCGAAATGAATACCAAATAAACTTCAAACCATTTGCGGACTTTTCATCATATATATATATATATATATATATATATATATATAATATATATATATATATATATATATGACCAGTATTTAAGCCTTTTTCTTTGCTATAGTTCTGTATATAATGAAGGAAATATTATACATCGCGCTTTTAACTTGGACTATACCAATTTTAACTTTCTGTTGTTAAGAAAGGTTCAGCTTTGAGTAATCCCCAACACTAAGGAACCTGGTTATATATATATATATATATATATATATATATATATATATATATATATAATATATATATAGCTAAAGCAAGCACCTCATTCGGCAACGGATTACAGAATACCAAAGATGTATCTCTTAAAATAAGAATCCAGAGCAGTCTGGCTTTCAACTCTACTATATGGTGGTGAAACTTAGACACTTTACTGCAAGCACATAAACCAACTTAACGCCTTTCACATGCGCTGTCTTCGTGCCAATTGCGCTATAAAATGGGATCATAGAGTGAAAAATAGTGTATATATATATATATATATATATATATTATATCTCTGATGAGACTTGATAAAGTCGAAACAGACTGTACGATGTTCTGCGCATCGCACATTTGTTTGCCGAGTTCACTTGCCATGATTGTTTCTATAATTATCCAATTTTATACGATATACGCATTGTAATTACCTTCAAGTAAAATATAAATAATAATATATATTTTATTCATCAATGCTTCTAAAACAAACATCCAATATATATATATATGATTTATATGAAAAAGGTGACTTACCGGTGAAAATGGTCACAATGGTTAGTTGATGCAAGTTTCACAATGATAAGACAGCGATATAACAAATATAAAGTGCTCAATACGTGAGTAGAGCAAATTTATAATCTATTATTGCCAAAAAATACACACGTGCAATCGGCTGTAATCAATCAATATCTTGATTAATTCAGTGGATTTAACCATGAAGATCCTTATGGTGAAACTCGACTAGGTTATTACTGTGTACCATTATATTAATATATATATATATGTATGTATGTGTGTGTGCTTGTGTGTGTGTGTGTGTGTGTGCATGTTATGTGTGCGTGTATGTGTATGTATGTGTGTATTACCGCTGCTAAGACACATGTGTCTAATCGAGAATTGTCGAATAAATGAGGTTTCAAACACACCTGACTTAATGGTATTTATAGCAGATTTTTTATAAAATTTTCCATCTTGAGATTTAGTAATTTTTTTGTTGAATTCGAGGCGTATTATCAGAGTTGTGCTTATATAAGAAAGAGTATAGAATGTGTTTGCTAACCTTTTTTTAGGTTATGTGGCAAACGTTTGTAAAGGTAAAATATATTTAAGCGGGAAAATTAATTACTTGTTTTTTTATTTTGTTTCCCACGTGAGGATCGACATTTCTGAATTTTAAGTAGAAGGACATTTTTTATGATTTTTAACATTCAATATTAATCACACACACACACATACACACACATAAACGCATATACACACAAACACACGCATATATATATATATATATATATATATATATGATGTTATTTTTTAAATAACTGTATTCACACGAGAATACAGTTATTTAAAAAATAACATCATTTTCAAAAAAAAAAATCATTTGGGAAGAAATGCCATAGCTGGACTGCTTCAGTTCAATTCTTTTGATAAAGAGGTATTACATCGAAAATTCAAGAAAGAATAAAAATACAGGTCAACACACAACACCATTGTTACCGTATTATTATTTTTTATTTATTTATTCCAAACTGCATTGTGATAGCCTTCTAAATCAAACTCCTAACCAATATATATATATATATATATATATATATATATATATATATATATATATATATATATATATACGATGGAGAATAACGAATTATCCACACTTCAGCCGTAACATATCTTTCTTATTGTCACACTGCTCACGCATGCTTATAGTTGGAACTGTTGTGGTCACACGATCGAAGTTTTAGCACAATCACACCATTTTGCTTGTTGTCTTTACAGTGTAAACATAGTCACCCCCATAGTAGTATTCACCAAGGAAGAGCAAAGAGCAGAGACCCGATTTCTGTGGCCTACTGTGTAGAAGTGTGTATGAGAGGCTAGAGAAGTTTAAAAGAGGCCAGACAAGCCTGCTGCACGATTAAAGATGTGAAAGTATCGGTCCATAAATGGTATATATACATACATACATATATATATATATATATATATATATATATATATATATAAAGGGAATGAATTACCATTAAAGAATATTGGGTTAATTTCAATATTTGGTAGATAAATGTATTAATTGGATATGTCAGTGTTATAACAAATATAAAGTGCTCAATACGTTATCAGTGCGGATTTATACATATATTTCTATACACACTGTAATACTATATATATATAGCAGATTTATATATATATATATTTCTATACACTCTCTGCAATACTATTATATATCGGGAGAGTTAGACAATTTGTCTAAGCTCCGTGAAGAAATAACAAAAGACTTAGTGTCTTTTGTTATTTCTTTACTTATATATTTGCTCTGTGACTCTAATATTAAGAACACACATTGAGCTTTAAAACTGCAACAGGTTTTTTTTATATAAAACTCTTGTATCGTAAGGAAGATTTCTTCTCTGGACTTTTGGATTATATATATATATATATATATATATATATATATATATATATATATCGAAATAGATGAGAGATTGATAGTTAGAACGGGTAAAATCTCTCAATCAATCTCTCAATCTATTTCGATATATATATATATATATATATATATATATATATATATATATATATAAGAAAGGAAATGAATCCGATGGTATGAGTATACTCGTATATGTATATATATATATATATATATATATATATTATATATGGAAACAGATTGAGAGTTAGATTTTACCCCTGTTAAAGGACATCACTGGCAGTAGATTATATAATTTATATATATATATATATATATATATATATATATATAGAGAGAGAGAGAGAGAGAGTTAATTAGACAGGTTGTTGAGGATAATGTGGTGCCGGTCTTAGCGGGGGTAAAGGTTAGAAAATGTTCGTAAGCAAAGAGGAAAATGTCATTACCTTCATACAAAGAATTTAACAAAAAAATGTTGATGCAAAAATTCACTAATTGAACGAAAGAAACACCTGCTCTTCTCACACACTTACTTAACATGAATACACACACAAACACAGATACTGAAATATACACTAGGTTACACACACACAAACACACACACACTTATATATATATATATATATATATATATATATATATATATATATATATATATATATAGAGAGAGAGGGGGTACCGGGTGTTTATAAAAACTCATAAACGTATATATTCTTTTAAATAATGTTATTTTATTGATTTTACGATATTTTTGCATTGAGCACTATTATATTTGATATTTGCTGCAGTTTTAATTTTTAAACTGACATTATAGATTTTAGTTCTCGAATGGCAATTTTATTTGTTTTAAAGTAACCTTACAAGTTCGTATTGAAATCTTTCCAACATCTATAATCTCGACTTATTCAGTTTCAGTTTCTTTAATTCCAACAGTCAAAATTGAGATTCATTCGTTTTTTTTCCTTTTCTGATTCATTCCTCTAAATTTCTAACTGGACTTCTGAGCCATTGGCATACTCACAACCAAACTTTTTAGAAGTGGCTTTCTCCTTTGAAGAAATGGCAATCACCATATATATATATCGAGCATTTTTTTTAGCATATAAACAAAAGAAACAGTTGCATCACATTGATGACCTGGTATATATCTGTGTGGTCTTTTTACTGGCAAACAGGGTCCAATTACTTCAATAAGAAGGGGTTCCAGTTTCCGTACCTAGGTAGTAATATCTCAATAACAGAAAGCGACGTTAATTCACGCATGTGAAAGGCATGGTCTACACTAAGCTCTTGCTTGAAGCCTAAAGAATGGCCATAAAAGTCTTAACAACCATAACGAACATCTCTCATTCCATAACAGAAGAAATATACTATTAGATATGAGGGAATAACCATGTGTGTCTCTGATAAGAAGAATATAATCGAATCGACAAGGAATTAATAAAGATCGAATGAAATAAACTGAATGTACCTTTTGTGCAGCCACCGATAACTCAAACATAAAGAACAAGTCATTGTGTTCCGATTACGCATTGGTCACACAAGACTAACACACTGCTATATACTCAAATAAGAACAACAACCACAGTGTGAAACATGTCAAACACATTTGACTGTTAAACACTTATTCATGGAATGCAGTTTTTTTTGCTCACATCAGAAACTGTTATTTTAATGCAAACAATATAAAAGATCTATTTGAAAATGTCAACATGGACGACATTCTGTCCTTTTTTAGGGAAATAAAATTATACCATAGAATATAGACATGAACTTAATCAATACCATACAACATGATTCCCAATGGTGCTAACCCATTGTTAAAACCAATTACTAAAAAGTATAAATATAAATACACAACATATAT
The DNA here is from genome assembly GCA_023376005.1 of Doryteuthis pealeii. Lineage (NCBI taxonomy): Eukaryota > Metazoa > Mollusca > Cephalopoda > Myopsida > Loliginidae > Doryteuthis > Doryteuthis pealeii. The sequence goes on along the minus strand of CM042142.1, from coordinate 84,548,174 downwards.
TACTTCCTAACCGTTAGGCATGTCATAACCCAAGACGGGTTGATATGCCGTTAAAACAAATAAACCAACCAACCAATCAAACATTGAGAGCTGTGTTACATAATTGTTAGTAACCTAACACGTATTTACAGTAGTGTAGAAACCAAAATGGCTGTTATAAGTTGCAGCTGGCGGCCTTGAAGGATTGAGTGACAAGGCTTGAACTCATCCTGATCCTTCCGATGGATACCGTGAGAATCGGTGGAGAAGACCCTCTTCTGGTTTAGATTAGAAAGAGAGTTTAGTATCAGTATCGGCTAAACCACGACGGTGGTAAATCGTGTTAAGCGCACGGCCGACTCAATCTACGCAGGTAGTCTGGGGGGGATTTCGGAATAAAATATGATCTAAAGCAAATCGAAGTCTTGGGTTATTATCTAAAAACTACCATTGACACAGGGCTTCTGATAAAGAGAAATCCCCAATGGAAGACCAGATACGAAGTCCCCCAGACGAAGTCCCCAAGACGAAGTCCAGACGCTAGAAGAAGAGCGTAAGATACCAAAGATAAGCAGAATAATAATAGAAGTAAAGAGAGTATACAACAGCTGTAGTTATCAACACCCAATGTCCTAGCCTGTGTAGACATAAGTTGGAATTGTTTAGTGGATTAATCAATTTATTCATTTACTTTTTTCACTTCGCTCCAGTTATCTCTTCTTCCCCTTTTAAGTATTCCCCTCTTACCACCATCAGACTATCAGTCATTTATATTTACCCATAGGAAGCGCGTGGTGTAATGGTTAAAGTCATGGGAAATGGACTCGTCGCCCCTAGTTCAAATCCTGGATGTGATAATTGCATTTCACTTTGCGCTAATACCCTTGGGAAAGGTATGGATCCTACTCTCCATCCAGCTATGGATAAATAGTAGGGCAGACTGGGATCTTTAACCTTGGTTAGGCAACCAGTCTAGGAGAAGGAAAACTCCGAATTCAAACCTGTTGAACCCCGCTTAAGAAATTGACCTTGTGTCACATCCTGCTTGTGCGGAGAGGTTGGTAAATATATATAACCCATGACTACTTTCGGTCGAAAGGTACGTTAGTTTATCTTATTCGATCTTTATTTGATATGATTCCCCTCGTTTATATATATATATATATATATATATATATATATATATATATATATATAAGGTGTGTCAAAAAAAGTATCGAAAATTTATGGTACTTTTTTGACGCACCTAGCATTCTGAAAAAATAACGTTTCCATTCATTAATTTATTTTAGAATACAACGTGTGCTAAAAAGGTAGCAAGTTTAATGGTGTATTTACTAAGATAGAAATGAAGAAGGAATGGAAGGTTATTTTTTTTTCAGAATACAAGGTGTGTCAAACAGTACAAAAATCTCGATACTTTTTTGACACACCTTTTATATATATATATATATTATATATATATATATATAATAAAGAGAATGACTTACCGGTAAAAGATATTGAGTTAATCCCAATATTTTCTTGATAAAATTTATAACAAATATAAAGTGCTCAATACGTTAGTAAAGAGTAATAATAATAATAATATATATATATATATATATATATATATATATATATATATGAGAAGAAAATATTTGAAAAATATAACAAACACTGGATGTTATGACCAGGGGAAACAATTTTATGTGTCAATACTTAAGATGTTAAGTGTATAGTGAATGTGTGAATATGATGTTATTAACCGTTAATTTTTATATGCGCGTTTGTTTACGAAAGCCAATGACACATTCACTATACACTTAACATCTTTCATTTTGTCCCTCACATAAACATTACTTAACAGTGTCCTGAAGATGGTACAATATACCGAAATGCTTAAGTATTGACACATAAAATTGTCTGCCCTGGTCATAACATTCTGTGTTTGTTATATTTTTCAATATATTTTTTAAATTTCCTCACCGTATTTCCATATATATATATATATATATATATATATATATATATATATATATATAATATTTATGTATAATAATGTATATTTATGTATTTAATATATATATATTCATTTAATATATGTATTCATTTAATATATATTTATATTCATTTAATATATATATAATATATATATATATATATATATATATATATTTTTTTTTTTTTTTAAATTTTTTTGAAGGCCAAATAATGCAGATTCATGTTGAAAAACATATTTATTGAAGTATTCTTAATTTTCGGACAATATCCATCTTCAGAGAATTTATTATAGAGTTGAAAATTTTCCATCTGTGTTTTTTTAAAGTCAACTTGGTTCTAATGACGTTGAGTTGATGGAGATATGAAATTTAGAAGTGATCGTAATCTTCCGTTAAGATTTCAAATTCGGTAGAGATCGTGTAGGTCCGTTGAAATCCGTGAGTTGTTAAATTGCGGGACATTTGAAATCATTTTTTTTCTTTTAAATTTATTTTCTCTAATTAAAAAAAAAAAAAAAACACAGATGGAACATTTTCAACTCTATAATAAATTCTCTGAAGATGGATATTGTCCGAAAATTAAGAATACTTCAATAAATATGTTTTTCAACATGAATCTGCATTATTTTGCCTTCAAAAAAAGAAAAAAAAATATATCGTATTATAAATAATGCTTCTATTTTAACTATAAAAACGAGCAAAAAAAAAAAAAAATTTCTATTTCAATATGCCCTGAGCGGGGAATTGTTTGTTTTTATAGTATTAAAAAGGAAAAAAAAAAAAAAAAAAATTCCTTTATATAAAAAAAAAAAAAAAAAAATAGAGAAAATAAATTTAAAAGAAAAAAAATGATTTCAAATGTCCCGCAATTTAACAACTCACGGATTTCAACGGACATACACTATCTCTACCTAATTTGAAATCTTAACGGAAGATTACGATCACTTCTAAATTTCATATCTCCATCAACTCAACGTCATTAGAACCAAGTTGACTTTAAAAAACACAGATGGAAAATTTTCAACTCTATAATAAATTCTCTGAAGATGGATATTGTCCGAAAATTAAGAATACTTCAATAAATATGTTTTTCAACATGAATCTGCATTATTTGGCCTTCAAAAAAAAAAATATCGTATTATAAATAATGCTTCTATTTAACTATAAAAACGAGCAAAAAAAATAAATTTCTCTCTCTCTCTCTCTCTCTCTCTCTATATATATATATATATATATATATATACATATATATATATATATTTACCAACCCCTCCGCACGAGCAGGATGTGACACAAGGTCAATTTCTTAAGCGGAGTTTAACAGGTTTGAATTCAGAGTTTTCCTTCTCATAGACTGGTTACCTAACCAAGGTTAAATAGTCCAGTCTGCCCTGCTATTTGCCCATAGCTGGAGGGAGAGTAGGATTCATACCTTTCCCAAGTTTTTTAAAAATGTTATGCTAAGTGAAATGCAATTACCATGTCCAGGATTTGAACTCAGGGCAACGAGTCCATTTCCCATGACTTTAACCATTACACCACGCGCTTCCTCATAAAGAGTAACGTTTACATCACCTGGTATTCCCAAGCGGTCACCCATCCATGTACTGACCAGGCTCTACGCTGCTTAACTTCGGTGATCGGACGAGAGCCGGTGTTCTCAGAGTGATGTGGCCGTAATATATGTATATATATTGTCATGGATATTTTTCCTCGATACATGAGAACAAAGGAAAATAAAAAGTAATTTGAGGCTGATCAGGCGGAAAAAAAGCCAATAGAACCTACTTTGAGAAATAGGTTTCAATTCCTTGGTGGGTTGTAAAAAATGAATGCCTGTTCAGGATCTGTTCTGCTCTATTAACTTGAAATGAGGGAAATGAGATGCACCTTTCACCTCCTCAAATCATTAGGTCAATGGTCACGAGGCACTTTTGGCGCGAAACCAGTTGACTATAAATTTTATTAAGGATTAATAATTGGTTTTAATTTGTCATAAGGAAACGGACGTCACAAGCTAAGCACAACTCCCCTTCCCACTGACCAACTTATTAATCATAATTTCCACAATATATAGGGACCGGTTTTGCTCATTTGGTAAAGCACCCGCATAAAAACCACAAGGTTTCGGGTTTGCTACCGGCATTGATGTTGTATATTGTACAAACGGAAATAGGAATTTCCGGTTAAATTAAACAAAGAAAAGACGAAAAAAATGACAAAGGACTTTTTCCCGGTGAAAGCGAACAAAGAAGTTAGAAAACAGAAGCCAGGCTTTCCGGTCAAAGAAGCCGGGGAAGATAAAGGAATATATAACAAATGTCCGTCATCAGATCAAAAGATAAAGATGCGTAGGAGTATCTATCAATATAAAAGCCTGAGGGTTCGAGCCGAGGGCAGTCAGACAGCGGACGGCGAACAGAGCACAAGGAGCGACTGTCGACAGGGTCCATCTCTGCCAGCGGGTGGTGAGGTTAGGCCACCCCTTTACCTCAACATCGCCACCCACCACGTACAGCCGAGAATAAGAAATAAAGTCAAAACTCCTACTATACCCATGTGTTGTGGTTTCTTAAGTCTGGCTACTACATACTTCGCCACGTGACCATATATACCCGCAACGTATACAGATACACAATTTAGCAGCGTGAGTTTGAAGAAGCCGCTATATAACATATAAAATTTGATGCCAGTATACAACATTGAGTGGCACATCTTGAATATGTGCGGTAAAGTAAAGAGCTGATGATAGGAATGGTGCTCCATCTCAGACTCAAAACAACCTACCTGTCCTCATGATAGTGAAAAGGAGATAGATTCATTCACCACCCGGTTGATACCGACTGTTGGCTAATCCACCTTTTACTACTTCAAACGTGTTGAATACTAACTAACCGTCTGATCGACGACATGAAATTCTGTGCCATAAGATTTTAACCCATTTATTATATTTATTTATTATCTTGTTTTATATTTGAATATAGTGATAGGAATTTTTGTGAACAGAACATGGTAAGGATTTTACTGCTTATAATTTACTTTACATTGTAATGATAATTATATATATATATATCTTATTATAATGGAGATTGTGGGTTTGTTTGTCTGTAACCGAAACTATATTACTATACAAGTTACAATTCCCTTTGTTATTTACACACATTCTCCATGATTTTTATTTTTTATTTAAACCTCAATTATTAGTAAAATTGTTTTACATCATTAAGACTGTTAACAATATCAACATACTAATAGCATGCAATTATATTTATATATACAACGAAATAGCGGTTTACAGTGTGAATGGGAAGGCTAATTTGCATATTGATCTTAAAAATTTGATTTTAATAAATATATGCTTAGTATTATTGATTAATTGTTTGGTTTTATCTTAATAAATATGAGCAAAAATCTTGGGGATAAATCTTAACAGAAATCTATTAACATAAAGAAATAACTGTAATTTTATTCTTTTCTTCCTATTTTAACTAAATAGTTAAATTAGGGAACTTTACCACTGAAAGACAGTAAGGGAAAATGGTGGAACAGTTAGTTTCAAAGTTGTTCTATTTTCCGATTATACCCCTCTGTTCCAAATATTTTTATCTGAATTCTTATTCAGTTTCATTAGCCTTTCTAATTAACATGATATTTTATTATATTATTATACTTGCACCCGGAGGGTGCATATATTTGCTAGTAATATATAATATATTTAGTAAATGAAGAAAAACTTTTTTTCTTCATTTACTAAATATCTTGCTCTGTCCTTTTACTCACTGGTATTTAGGCACATTGAGCTCTCCTTATGGTCTACCTGCATCAGCTTGGTTAAACCACACATGGAAAGACCCTAACTACGGAAAAAAACTATATATATATATATATATATATATATATATATATAATATATATATATATATATATCTGTGTGTGTGTGTGTGTGTGTGTGTGTGCATTTGGGCAGCATTCTTTCATTCTTTCACAACATCTAAAATTACTTGCATGCCCCCACTCTAATTACCGAAATATCCTAACGGAAAATACGCATATTTTGCACAAAGAACCCCCCCCCAACCCCACAAAAAAACCCCACAAAAACCTCCAAATACTAGAAGCTTTATACATCAAACAATACAAACCATCCTTAAATAAGATTAATTTTCAATGCAGAACTCACATTTTAAAAATGCCTATAACACTTTTCCTACCAATTTTCTTCTTTCCAGCCCCCCACAACACTTAATATAATTTCTACCGGTTCCCTTCATAGTTACTCTTACTACTACTAACTTGAAAAAACTGGAACATAAACACATCACCCCCGATGATGCCACTTCAATGTCCCGAAAGTACTTGGGATAAGAACTTTGGTGGACTAATCTAAGGATTCCATCCAAATGTAAAAAAAAGTTGGCCAGAAAGGTTGAAAAGATCTTTAATAAAATTGTTAAACAGGACACGTGCCTTTTGTTTAATTTAAACACACACACACACACACACACACACAGATATATATATATATATTTAATAATGGAGTTTACTATATTTATAAGTAAATAGTGCTCAATATAATTGATTGAGCATGTATATCAAATTTAGGGTAGCGTGGACATGAAGTCAACATTTTATGTCTATTCTACTTATACACACAAGGCACACACACGCACACACACACATATATAATATATAATATATATATATATATATATAATATAAAGATAAAAATAAACCTGGTATTTCTAATTTTTGCTTAGTATATATATATAATTATATATATATATATATATATTATATATAGTTGTAATAATACATGTATAAGTACAATTATTAGTATTGATATAACTGATATTATAAACACTTTAGTATATTTATACTACATTCGAAATAGAGTTTGTAGATCCCAGGTTCTTTTAGTTCTAATATGTAGGGATTTTACGATTTGTAGTTTTTGTTTGTTATTCTCTTATTGTAATATTATTGTGTTTTCAACAAGGATTTTACGAAATTTGTAAGCAAGAATGTCCCTTTAGATGTTGGGCTATTGGGTTAGGATAATAAAGATGCATTGTAAGTCATCTCGATAATGTTGTGGTTGTCAAACTAACGTACACATTTATTTTATTGTTGGAAATACCAGTCGCTTAAGGAACATTCAAATTGATATACAATGTTAGTTTTTCAACTCCTTATGGATTATTTAACTCTTTCCTATTCAACCACACACAGTGGCCTGCCTACCACGCATAAACAAAAAACAAAAACTGATGGTTAGTTCATTATAATTGAGCAGAACGACTCAGATTAATAAAATGATTTTATCTAATAGGATGAGTTTTGAGGTGAATATATAGTAAACTTTGAAATATCACATCATACAGGTAAGAAATACCGAGAAAATTTCGTACAGCCGTGGGGGAAATTTGGTAGGCAAAGAGTTAAATGTTTATAGTGAAATTATTGACATAGCATATCTGAAGCTCGCTCGTACCTCAAATTTTAACTCTGAACACAAAGAAAAAAAACACCAAGTGACAGCTCGTAACTCTGAAAAATCTTAGGGCACTAAGCAAGTCAAGGTAACACTGTATCTTTATATATATTTACCAACCCCTCCGCACGAGTAGGATGTGACACAAGGTCAATTTCTTAAGCGGAATTCAACAGGTTTGAATTCAGAGTTTTCCTTCTCCTAGACCGGTTGCCTAACCAAGGTTAAAGAGCCCAGTCTACCCTACTATTTATCCATAGCTGGAGGGAGAGTAGGATTCATACCTTTCCCAAGGGTACTAGCGCTAAGTGAAATGCAATTACCACATCCAGGATTTGAACTCGGGGCGATGAGTCCATTTCCCATGACTTTAACCAGTACACCACGCGTTTCCATAACACGGTATTTTTATATGATCGCCCACTCAATATTTTCAGATAATGATTGTATGCTAATAACTAGGAAATTGTGATTCACAGTTCTTTCAAAATTTGATATTTATCAACAGGTGCACAAAATGCAAATACTCATCAGGAATATTCATATCCGTGTTATATCAAATTCGTATCTCTGTTTATACCATATTTCATAGAAGTTCATAGGAGGTGAGATATGATGAGATTGTTATCAACACAGGAAACGATATAGGCCGAGCATCCACCTAGGAAACACAAGGTTTCGGGTTCGCTCCCGGCATTCTCAAACTCTGCTTTTAGTAATATCACTATCTATTGTAAATAAAAAGGGTCAGTTTACCTCAGTCAGTAGAGCATCCGACTAGGGACCACGAGGTTGCGGGTTCGATACCGGCCCTCGCCAACTCAGCGTATGCGTAGAAAAGGGATCTGTGCGGTAAAGTAAGGAGCTGATGGTAGCTCTGACGCTTCGTCTCAGACGCCAAAACAATCTCCTTGGTCTAGCTGAAGTGAAAAAGGGGATAGAATCCCTCGCTGTCTGGCTGATATAACTTCAGACCACCCCGATGATTTTACTTACAACTTATTGTAAGTAAAGTTGGCGGAATGGCTGTTATCGGTATCAACCGGATAGTCAGGATGTCTATCTTATTTTCGCTTGTGCTTAGACGTGGAAGATTGTTTTTTGTTAAAGTAGAGTGCCAAACCTACTGTCAGCTCCCCACTTTACCGTACAGAT
>CM042142.1:84524567-84534567 GCA_023376005.1 Doryteuthis pealeii | reverse complement strand
ATAGTCCGAACAATTCTGATAATACTAAATAATACACAGCTGTACTTTGACTTACGAATATAAATCCACTTGTAACTCGCTTTCCTCGTATTTCAAATCAGTTTTCTCTGTTTGAATATACTGAAATGCCATTAATCCATTCAGGTCTCAATAAGAACACCCTAATTTTTTATACGTCTTTTTTTAAATAAGAAAAATAGCACACATTGTATTAAAACATGATAAAGTAGAATGTAATAAATTTTGTGTTGCAACATGTTTTAATCTGCCATTTGAAGAGTTACACATGGAAAAAAATTATGGAAAAATATGTGCATATATTGGCGAGTCCAAATAAAAAAAAATCAGCGACTAAACCCCTACACATTAAGTGAAAAAGACGGCAAAATTATTTTGCTGTAAATAAAAGATAATAAAAACGTTAATAATTGAGAACAGTATTAATGTTTTTTTTCCACCTTACTCATTTTCACTTGAGGAAAAATGTTACTCGGTTTCCTAATACCACTTTTTCACTGTTCACCTTACGTGTTGTATTGGTTATCAACCTGGATTAGCAGACCATTGTAAGTGTGTTCGATTTTCACTGGGTATTCAATAGTTCAGGCACCTTTTTTTATATAAATATTAGTTTTCTTTGGCGCAATAAATTTGGAAACTTAAATGTTTTTAGTGGATAAACGTATCTGAAGCTTGTTCGAACCTCAAATCTTAGTTCTCAACATAAAACAAAAAATCAACCGAATTACAGCTCGTAACTTCTGAAAATTCGCATGGTAGGTTATTCGTATGTTAAGATACAACTGTATAATTATTCACTAAGCTTAGATATAGCACTAGGCCCGAAGTATGGGGAGTCCAGTAAGAATCGAACTCACTAACAATTGTCTGCTAATCTATGTTACTAATCATTACACCACATGAGATGCCCAAGGTAAAACTGTATATTGAAAGGAATTATGTGCTGTGATATGTTTTAATGTTTATTTTTTTATAGGTAATGTTACATAATGGGTGTGACGAGGAACTGTGAGAGTACTCTAAGTGACCTGATTAGATCGGAAAAGTTTAAATGATGATATGTATAATAGAATGGAAAAGTGATGAGATACGGGAGGAAAGGAGAAGTAAGAGGCTACAGTGAAAATTGAGTCGGACAGAATGCGTGAACAGGGTAAAACATGTAATGTTTTGCTCTCGGCAGTTGTAACTTGGAGAAAATAAAATATACCTATGAGAAAAAAGAAACGACCTTGTGTTTTACTAAGAACGCCTAATGACACAAGAAAAGATGTCCCTCAGACCCGAAAGTTGATTCCAGACTCCATGACATCAAAGACCTGCCAACAACTGCATAACTGCAACAACTAAGATTCAACCATCTCCGGTACAGAGATAAGCACATTGAATAGTTCTCTTTACACACATGCATTCTTCCATTAAATGAAGAGCCGTACAGTAAGAACTGTACACGTAAATCTCTCCAGTCGGAAATGAGTGCGAGACGTACGGAAGAGTTTGACACGTCATCATCTAGGCTATTCCGACTAGGAGAGGGTAAAGCAACAAAAGTATTTAACAGATCTCCCAGTACAAAAGGAGAGCGTAGTGTTACAATATTGTTCTTTGGTGTTGTAGCGTAATGATTATGGTCTACTGTGAATCTTGGGATTGAAAAGAAAACGGTAATCGGATTTTGAAGAAAGAAGAACAAAGGTTAAAGTCTGGAAGGGTAAACACTAAACGGGGGGCCAGCCATTGGCTGACAAATGACCCCCAGTTAAGGAGTTAAAAATAAAAACGGAAGTTCTGGTTTTGAGCGGAAACGGATATAACCTTCCCACACCGGGACCACAAACGGAAGTAAAGAAAATTCGGCTTCGTTTTCGCCAAACCCAAGGAGAGTCTGACATGTTTGTTGGAACTCTGTCGGGACATATCTTGGGTAGCAACGAACAGCGTGCATGAACGTGCTTTAAGATAAAACAGCTCAACCTCACTCACTCTGAAAAAGAACCCACGAGCCTAGAAATGAATAAACAACCCCTTTGGGACTATACGACTTCGTATGTTGTCTCTTCGAGCTAACGACGACTACCACTACAGCTCGACTTTGGCCCCTATGCAACAGGCGTAATAAATTTGGAAACTTAAATCTTTTAGTGGTCTTATTATCATAAGTTGGCGCATTCGTAAGACAAAATACAACTGTATATAAAAAAAGAGATTTAGCATGGAATAACTCAGAAATTTGATATGCCATAAAAAATAAAATGCCCAACCAACCAACCAACCAACCAACTATCCATTCCTTGACAATAATGTACGTATACAGTGCATATAAATTGCCTTGTGACAACCAGAGTGTTATTGTCGCTGTTTTCCTGTTACTCTTGATTTTTGTATTTCATCTTCGTTTCGTCTCCTATTTCTTCCTTCCATGATGGAAAATTCTTTTCCATGCTGGCCGACCCTGTCATGTTCAGCTGTGTCACAGCAGCACAGTGGAATCTCAAATTTCTCTAAGTTAAATTTGTCTATATTTTATTTGTCTTTATTCCACTTTGGCCATTCATTGATCCTTCGCTGAATTCGGAAAACCGGGATTTGCGTTTGGGTATCTTTCATTCTTCATTCGGAAAAAAAAAATCCTCTGTCAATCAAATTGTTTATTCTCAATAAAAAGATTTCATCATCAGGTGGCACTGATAGCACATATTTCTATGACTCTCTTTCTCTCTCTCTCTCTCATTCTCTCTCTCTCTGTCTTTCTCTCTCTCTCTCGCTGCCTGTCCCTATAGGTCATTGCTCCTGGCAGGTCTTCCGTATAGCATCCAGAATCAAAAATGAGCTAACTGATGCATGTTGTTTTTTGGTCAGAGTACTCTGTCTATCAAATCATTTATTCTCGATAAAAGCCATCATCATCATCATCATTATCATCATCATCACCAGCAGCAGCAGCAACAGCAGCAACATCTCGAGCTGACAGCAAGTTCCCAAGACTCTCTCTCACTCTCTCGCCACCCGTCTTTATCGGTCATCTCTTCTGGCAGGTCTTTCGAATGGCATCCAGAATCCGCAGAGAACTGATTATTGTTGGTTTTTGCTGGTCGGCCTCCGTACATCAAATTGTTTCTTCTCGATAAAAGCCATCATCATCATCATCATCATCATCATCATCATCATCATCTCTTCATTCCCCCGTCACTATTCATTCTTCTTTCTTTCATTTTTCTTTCTTTCTCTCTCTCCCTCCCTGTATATAATTTTTACGATTACACCAGTCCCAATGTTTGACCTCCTAACTACCCAGATCTTAACCCATGGATTATTATGTATGTGGCACTGTTGTAAAAGACACCAATCGCCGTGACAGTACTACAAAAGCCCAATTAATCGACAGAATTAAGGTAGTTTTTAAGACCATTCTCAGGGAAACTGTAACATCAGCTTGCTCCAGGTTACGGAGCAGGATTGAAGCTGTGATCAACGCTAATGGCGGTTATTTTTAGTGAAACTTGTTGACAGTGTGTAATTTCTGTGCCTGTTGAATTTACAATCCATTAAATTTTGTTGTCACCAAGCACCTGTTCTTTTTCCTTATGAAACTGTAAAATTTATCCCGAACACCATATTATATATATATATATATATATATATATATATATATATGAAAGTAAGTAAACAATGTGTTTATTTTTTATATGGCCTTTTTAGCCGACAATTTTTGATATGTGCTTAATTGAAGTCATACCTAATTTTGAAAATTAATTAGTTAATAATTAATGAATTTAGGCGGGCATATATATCAAATGTAGGGCTAAACAAATCGAGAAAATGTCAATCACTGTATGTACATTTCGACCTATTAGGTCTCATCAGCAAGGTTGAGCAGTCTCCCATGTCTATAACCTTGCTGATGAGACCTAATAGGTCGAAATCTACATACAGTGATTGACATTTTCTCGATTTGTTTAGCCCTACATTTGAACATATATGCCCGCCTAAATTCATTAATTATTAACTAATTAATATTCAAAATTAGGTATGACTTCAATTAAGCACATATCCTCCATATATATATATATATATATATATATATATATATATATATATATATATATATATATTTGAATATATATGGTTTTGAAAAAATTGAATTTTTAAGAATCCGAAGCGTAATAGCGTCCACAAAAACAACCGACGTTATTTACGGTCCAGAATATAACATTAAAAAAGGATCTTCAAATAAACACCATAATATCTAATTTGACAGCCTGATGATTGCGACTTAGCAAGACAACCTGGGTAGCTGTCTATAATAAGCATTTATTTTTAAAAAGCTCAACAAATTAAATAAATATTAGCTCTCACAATTGTGATTGAGCACTGTATTTTCTTTGTTTCATCTAAAAAAAAAAATGTTTATATATATGCATATATATATATATATATATATATATATATATATATATATATATTGGTCCCCTTCTTTGTTACGATCACCTTTTACATTTCTCTTTCTCTCTTCACACACTCTCACTCTCATAATTTTTAAAAACACCGTTTATAATTATGCTGTATCTTTTTCTCTTACACACTATCTGTTCTTTCCTCTCTCTGTTGTTCATTGCCCTCTTCCTTATTCCTCTCTCTCTGTTCATTCTATTCACCTTTATCTCCTCTCCCAGAAAGAGGAATGAAAAAAAGAAAAAAAAAGAAGAAAGCAAAAGAATTAAGAAGAAAATGAGAAAGAGAAAGAGAGAAGAAAAAGGAGAGAAGAAGAAGAAGAAGAAGAAGAAGAAGAAGAAGAGAAGAAGAAGAAGAAGAAGAAGAAAGAAAAGAAGAAGAAGAAAAGAAAGAAGAAGATAAGAAATAGAAAGAAGAAAAAAAGAAGAACATTAAAAAACGGAAGGAAAATAAACGTGATAAAAATGGAGTGAAGAAGATGGGAATATTTCAAGATGGTTGATATGGAGAGAGTAAAAGAAAAAATGATAAAACAAAATTATGAATTCAAAGATGAATTAGTCAAATATTTGGAATACCACCTCATCCAACAAAATAATTGTTTTTCTCAGTCTCATCATACTGTTTATATATATATATATATATATATATATATATATATATATATATAATGAATAGTGAATGAAAAAATGAGAAAAGTATTTGCATGGAAAGGTGCTCAATGCTAATAAAGCAGACCAGATTTATAATCAATGGTAATATTTGATTTTTATCTTCTCAACCATTTCACGACTGGTTTTTGACATCTCAACCACTGATCTCATCTGATGATTGGATTACCATGAAACTTTAAGTTATGAGTGTGAAACCATAATATTACCATTGATTATATATATATATATATAAAATTTTTACTTGAAGGCACTTACAACGCATGTATCGCATAAAATTCGATACTTTTTCTTATAGAAAATAAACTTGACAAGTGTAATCTCAACAAAGGATGGTTCGATGTGTAGAATACCGTACAGACTGTTTCGACTTTATTAAGTCTCATCAGCGGTATATACTAACGATTTCCCTCCGACAGAAATCGAAACCGGGACCTCAGCAGACACAGTGAAACACTAGTGAAACACCTTATCGCCTCGGCCACAGTACACAGCTGACCATCCTAGCGAAATTAAGCTTGTCAAGTGATACTCACGCCTCTACCATAATAGGTAAGGGGCGTTATGAGAGAATAATAACAACAAACAGACCGTTTGCCCTTCGGCGAAGTGAATAAGATTTTGGATGTTTGTTTATTTAGAAACGTTGCGGATAAAGTATATATTAAATTTTTACTTGAAGGCACTTACAACGCATGTATCGCATAAAATTCGATACTTATTCTTATAGAAAATGAACTTGACAAGTGTAATCCCAACAAAGGATGGTTCGATGTGTAGAATACCGTACAGACTGTTTCGACTTTATTAAGTCTCATCAGCGGTATATACTAACGATTTCCCTCCGACAGAAATCGAAACCGGGACCTCAGCAGACACAGTGAAACACTAGTGAAACACCTTATCGCCTCGGCCACAGTACACAGCTGACCATCCTAGCGAAATTAAGCTTGTCAAGTGAATATATATATATATATATATATATATATATATATATATATATATATATATATATATATAATATATATATATATATATATATATATATATATATATAATATATATATATATATATATATATATATGGTTTTTATATGTATATGATATAATAATGGTTTATATATATATATAAATATAGACAGAGAGAGAGAGAGGTTCTTCACGGAACAAATGGACATGCTACTACTAACACACTCTTCTACCCAGATTTTAATAGCATGTCACTATCTCTCTCCCCCCTTCTTCTCTCTCTCTCTCTCTCTCTCTCTCTCTCTCTCTCTCTTCTCTCTCTTTCCTTCTATCTCTCCTTCCTTCTCAGCTAAAACTGACAATTAAAGTTTCTTATCCGACGATTTTTCCTTCCTATGAAGTTAAGCCACGTTGAGAAAATTGGAGATTTTATGATTGACATTAACACGAATGTCCAACCTGCTTCCCAAAATGAGAAAAATCTGCAACACGTCCCACTAATTGCCATTATATTTTGACTAGAAGCGGCCACCCGGCATCGCCAGGGTAGAGGGGGGATCTTTTAAAAGTTAGTCCCGCGGATCCATTATTACTCAATCGTGAGTTGGATCCTCGTCGAATACTCCATTAAAATCTCCATGTAAAAAAGACCTTGCATTGATCCAGCCACTCTGAAAATAAACATTCATGTCTACTATTCAAAATATTAAATGCAAAAAATATTCCATTCTGTTATCATTTAAATTTTAATCTTTTTCACGAATATAAATTTTTGCTCAAAAGCTAAGCCCTGGTGGTATTTAATGTGTATACATATTTACTTTGTCGTTAATTGTTTTACTTTCGAAGTTTCCTTCGGACATACACATACACACAACTGGACTTTATATATATATATATATATATATATATATATATATATATATATATATATACTGTAGTGTGAGATGGTCACTATTTCAGCTTTTGCTGGAATGGTGTACCAAAGGCAGTATTAATTGGTAGAGTGCTCAATATAAAATAGAGCTGTTATATAATATAATAAGATAAATATATAGGTTTTACATATCTATTTATTGGGTGACAAAGGAATATTCACAACCATATTGGTTTCAGGTGATGCATTTAACAGGGGAAAATGTTTCAAATGTGAGGAAAATCGAAAAAATTTCAAAAAATTTCAAAAAATTCAATAGACATGGGATGCGTATGATTGGATAAAATGATGTGTGTATGTATGTGAAGGTGAATTGAATGTATGAGAGTGTCTTATATATATATATATATATATATATATATATATATATATATATTATATTAGATAGATAGATAGATAGATAATGTCAAAACCTTCCAGGTTTTTCTCCTGCTAAGATCTTCGTCTGAGCGAATTTTCTTTTTCATCCTGTTGGCTGGGGCTGTGAATACGCCGACTGCGCCACTGTAAGACCCCCCTCAAATGAGGACATCTGATATCCGTCGGAGGTGGCCTGTGATGCTTAAGGGTGGAACCCTGGTGACTTAGCAGTCAATGAACTGCAAAATTTCACTTTGGCCTTTTACTTAAGCGAAACGGGCTGCCGGAAAAGTAACCCCAACCTTTTCTATCATATATACGCAATAAGGCAGTGGCTGAGGGTATTATTGTCCTGGGTATGATTTTAAACTGAATCTAGTGTTGAAATTTGAAAGTTTCAATTAGATCCCATCTCATTTTTCTTTCAAATAAAATAGTTAAGCCTAATTTCTCTAATCTCTCTCTGTAACAGTAATCTTTTACTCTTTTTATTAGTTTTGTCACTCTTCTCTGTATGCCTTACAATATCAATATTACACTCTAATTTTGATGTCTTGACGCTGGAGTCTAAGGGTTTTTACACATTGTATTCTATTTATCACTATTTTAAATGTGAAATAAAATAATAATATCCATCGGGCCTCCATACAATAGCTGGATGGAGTATAGTTGGATTCATACCTTTCTCAAGAGTATTAGCACTATGTAAAATGCAAACAGCCTAGTCCAGCCGTTGAACTCGTGTAGTTATGTCCATTTCCATTTCCTAGTTCGATACCGGTCCTCGCCAACTCAGCGTATGAGTAGCACAGGGATCTGTGCGGTAAAGTAAGGAGCTGATGGTAGGTGTGGCGCTCCACCTCAGACGCTAAAAATAATCTCCTTGGTCTAGCGCTATTGAAAAGGGGATAGACTCCCTCGCTGATTGGCTGATACCGACTTTAGGCCGCCCCGACGACTTTACTTTTTACTTTTATATATATATATATATATATATATATATATATTTATATATGGGAAGTAAACAAACAAACAATGTGTTTGATATGTCGTTTTTAGCCGACAATTTTTGGGAGAATATGTGAATATGTGAAATTGAAGTCATACCTAATTTTTGAAAATTAAAAAATTGATTAATTGATAAGTAATGAATTAGGCGGGCATACCCGTTCAAATGTAAGGCTAAACATGACTTTTCTCGATTTGTTTAGCCTTACATTTGAACGGGTATGCCCGCCTAATTCATTAATTATCAATTAATTAATTTTCAAAAATTAGGTATGACTTCAATTAAGCTCATATTCTCCCCCAAAATATATATATATATGTGATATATATATATATATATATATATATATATATATATATAAGTATAAGTGAGTGTCTATTTCCTACGACGATAATCATCACACAGCAAACATCCTCTTTTTTCATTCCGGTGCTACAAATGTTCGATTAATACTTTCTGGGCAGAGATAGTCTCTTTGTCCGGAATACTCTAGTGAAAACCTCTGCCGTTTCATGTAAGATCAGAAAGTTTGAGTGACGTTGATCTGAAAGATCACTGAAGTTTCATGCTAAGACCATTTAGCCATCTCCAGGATGAAGAGACCTAATTAACGAGGCTCACCTACTCGCAGTGTAAATTGAGAAAGATTATAATGGTACCGGATACAGGCAAGTAACTTTGATCTGGAATGACGGCTCTTGTCAATTTGATGTTCTATGAAACATGCAAGGCACTTCATGGAAGCTCAAAGTGAAGGCGAATTAGATGACAGAGACCATACCCTCTCCAGATGACGTGAGATGGTCGGAACCGAACCACAACGTACGAGTAGAAGTGTCCTCTAATGTTTTTCGTGCCGGCGAGCAATTTCTCAGCGGTTGGACTCATTTAATTTTCAAGTCAAATCTCTATTTAAAAAGCATTAGAACATTACCAGTTGATAAGTACAACTCTATTAATACGTTGAAGATGTAATGGTACACATATGTATTACTAGGAATCGTTTCTGATGTACCTAGCGGTACATGCACAATTGCAAATATATCAATTCCTTTTTTTAACGGCATAGAGTATCTATATATATTAGAAGGTGGAAACGATGAAAATCTTTGTTATAACTAGAATAAAAAAAAACTATATAAAAACAAATCAAACATAGGAATCCATTCACTGCCATATATATATATATATATATAATATATATAATATAGTTCAATGAACTATCAACGCTCTATCACAGATATTGAGCACTAATAACGCTGTACGTTGGATTACTATTACTTTTTCTAGTATACTAGTGCCAACCAACACATTAATATATATATATATATATATATATATATATATATATATATATATATATGAGTAATATGAGTATAGATAAAAGGATATGAAAACAACACAATGTGCTGTTAAAGTGAAAACATTTTATAACATATTCATAGCTAATATTGAACAATATTTCGATTTATAGAAATCACTTCAGAGCTTATTTATTCTCCGTACTATCAAGAGCGGAAACGAAAGTCATATCAACTGTCATGTCTTTCGTCTCCGCTCTTGATAGTACGGAGTATAAAC
>CM042142.1:84507067-84519567 GCA_023376005.1 Doryteuthis pealeii | reverse complement strand
TGCTGGAGAAGCAAGGACGAACTCATAAGCGACTTCCTCCTGTGGAAGCCAGCACATGGACGGGCCAGTGTGGGCCGACCAGCAAAAACGTACGTTGATCAGCTCTGTGCGGATGCAGGTTGCTGCATAGAGGACCTCCCGAGAATGATGAGCGATAGGAACGGATGGAGAGAGATTGTCATGGATATCCGCGCTGAAAGCGCGACATGATGATGATGTGATGATGATGATATATATATATAGTATATATATATATATATTATATATTATATATATATATATGTAAAATGGAAATGGAAGTGAATCCGACGGTATGTTGAAAAGAGAAATAATGAAAGAAGAATGTATAGAACGGATAAAATAGGATTATCTTAATTAATTTAACTTACACGTGTTTCGGTCAGGAGTTTATTCATGTGTACATTATTCTATCTATTATTATTTTTAAATAACAAAATGAAATGAAATAATGATAATAGAAACATTAAAAAAAATAAGGATTTACTCTGAGGAAGGTCGATATTTCTTTGTGTGCGGAGCATTTCTACATTTTTCTATTATTATTATTTCATTTCATTTTGTTATTTAAAAATAATAATAGATAAAATAATGTACACATGGATAAACTCCCGACCGAAACAAGTGTAAGTTAAATTAATTAAAATAATCCTATTTTATCCATTCTATCCATTCTTTCCTTTCTTTCCCTTTTCAACTCCCCCCATATATATATATATATATATATATATATAGATAGAGAGAGAGAGAGAGAGAGAGAGAGAGGGGGGGACGGGCGGAGGGTGAGAGATATGGTTGATGATATATTTATAAGAGAACAAACCTCAATATCGTGGAAATAGCATTTGAATTCCAGTCGTGCTCTTACGTTCACTTGAAGACTAATACCCTTTGGGAAAGTAAAAACCATCTCATCTCCCTAGTTATTAAATAGTACCACAACTCTTCTTTTAGAAGGATGATTTTGGTATTAAATAACCCACGAGGGTTGATATGCCATTAAGCATAGAAACAAAACCAATCACACACATTAAGTCCACTTAAAACCCTAGATGCTTAACTTCGATGTGACTTATATTCTTAGCACAAAGTCTCAAGGATGGGTCACCTTGGGAGGATCAAGCTCACAATGTCACGTTAGTAGCAACTAATTGCTAAACATTACATTATGTTTAGGTACCCATAATTGGTGCTTTCGTGGACAAAATCAAGACTTGACGTGCGAATGAGACCGACTTATACACGACTCAACCCGGCAAAATCGAACGCAATGAATATAAATGTAGTCTTGGCCAGGAACAAATAACTTTAATGAAGGAACTATCGACAAGTAATTTGTCGTCTACCATCTCCAATTACTGCATGTTTTTTTTTTCATCAAAAAGATAACTTCAGTTTCTGACTCACGAAGAGCAAATTAATGACAACAACTGTTCCACTAGCAATTATATATTAGTTCACTGGGACACTCTTGACTCTTAACTTTTATCAAGATCTATTTGGTTTCCGGCTAGGGTGGCAGGTTTTACTTTGTTACATCAACACTAGTAGATCTACAAATGCTTTTAGTGTGAAATGGTGAGTATAAGTTATTTTTTTCATATATTTTCTATCTTTCCAACTATCAATCTCTCTCTCTCTCTCTCTCTCTCTCTCTCTCTTCTCTCTCTCTCTCTCTCCTCTCTATATATATATATATATTATATATATATATATATATATAATATATATATCTATATATATATATATATATATATATATATATATATATATATATATATATACATCTATCTATTTATATATTATAGGAGGCGCTGGGCTAGTGGTTAGAGTCGTGGAAAATGGACTCGATCGAGTTCAATTCCTAGACGAAGCTTTCCTATTTTCCAACTATCAACTCTCTCTCTCTCTCTCTCTTCTCTCTCTATATATATATATATATATTATATATATATATATATTATATATATATATATATCTGTTCATATATATACATCTTCTATTTATTATATTTATAGGAGGCGCGTGGGCTAGTGGTTAGAGCCGTGGAAAATGGACTCGTCGATTCGAGTTCAATTCCTAGACGAAGCTGTTGGCATTTCACATAATGCTAATACCCTTGGGAAAGGTATGAATCCATATATTCTCCCTCCAGCTATGGGTTAAATAGTAGGGCGGACTGGGATCTTCAGCCTTGGGTAGGTAACCAGTCTAGGAGAGGGATAACTCTGAATTCAAAATTCCTGAGGTCGGTCGTTGATTGGGTTTGTGGCAACCCTTGATGCACCAATTCTTTCCTATCGACTGTGTCAAAAAGTGTGGATGGTCCAACACAAGCCTTCACCACTATAAACAAATCCCTGTGTGGGAGTTCATTGTGTGTATGAACCCTCATACGACGGGAGAGTCCATTATTATCTATATATCTATATATCTATCGCAACCTATTCTATCAATCTGTTTATATCCATCTATCTCTCTCTATATATATCTGTCTATCTATCTCAGTTTGTTGCTATCTATCTATTTATCTTTCTTTAGGGTATCTTAGTATATTGGTCTGATATAGTCAGTCTCAATCTCGTCATATCTATCAACGTCAGTATGTTTTTATGTATCTATGTATCTATGTATCTATTAACACATTAACTCAGAGTAATCGCTTTTGTGGGTGTGATATTTTCCTTCTAAGCTCGGATAATGCAGAAACAGTTACCAAGCGCCATTGATTCTATGTCCGCACCCACCCACACACACACACACACACCCACACACACATGATCTGGCAGGAACCGTTACATTCAGCATAACTTGTATGAGATTGTTGGTCTCACGCAAAAGTAGACATTTGTTCCCGCTGTTGAGGTATAAAAACACGCGTTTATTTCCCACGTTTATTAATGTTTTCATAATTCTGATCGGCTATCTCCGCGAGTTTCTAAACTATCTTTAATCTTCTAACATTTATATAAAAACCCATAAAATTCGGTTTATTAATAGATAACATCCCAAATAACAAGTCTGCTTTGTAAATCAACTACTAAAACCAGAAAGCGTAAACTTTTTCAAGTCTGTTTCAATCAAGCTGAACTCCGACCTCTAATCTATCTATCAAACGCCTCCATACAACCACTGGCTGGAGTGTTGTTAGTGGTGATGGGGTTGGTTTATTACAAGACGCTTGTTATTTACTAAGCTCTGCTTAGTCTGACACACAGGTCTTAGTTTTTTCAGTGTGAAATGATTAATTTCAACAATATACTCACCCCCTAATATATATATATATATATATATATATACATATATATATATATATATATATTATATATATAAATAATAACAAATACCTTACATCCGTCCATACTTTTTAAAATTTATATATAAGATAAACAAAATATAAAAAAAATAATTAATCACAAAAACATAAATTCTTTTTCTTAAAAAAATTTTGAAAGCCAACCGTTATATTGTTTTAATACCCATCACCTTTTTTTTGAATAAGTTAATTCCTCTATGTTGCCAACCCCTCAAAATCCGCTACAATAAAGCGGTGACCGACAAAAAAGATATACACATTGTGATGACCGACAAAAATATGGCGGGAATGCCCACATTGGAAAATAATGTAACAACTTTCGTTCTCTTCTTTGCAAAATCAAGGTTTTTTTGTTTTGAACTTCATTCAACTTTTATCTCCGACCACCAACAACACGGAGTAACTGGCTCTGAAGATGATTTTTGTAAAATCGAAATATTGATCAGTATCAGCTATAAATATTTTATAAATCGTTTTCTCTTTAACAGCATTGTGTGTTGTTTTCATTCCATCTTGCTCATACATATATATCTATTTATCTGTGTGGTGTAGGTGTGTGTATGTGATGTGTGTCTGTGTGTGTGTGTGTGTTGTGTGTGTGTGTGTGTGGGTGTGTGTGTCTCTCTCTCTCTGTGTGTGTGTGTGTCTAAAAGAAAAACGTTTGAAAAATCAGATTGTGTTTTGCCAGCGACATCATAGTAAGAGCAGTATCTCAAACGCGTTTTACGCTATTACATTCTCATTCGGACTAATCCCCTTCTGAAAAGGTATGAACTCTCTCATCTCCCCAGCTATGGGTTATATAGTACCACTGTTGTTCTACAAGGATGGCTTTGACATTAAATAACCCACGGTGTTTGATATGACATTGAACAAAGAAAGCAAACCTTAAAGGTTAAACTGGATTAGTACGGTCTTATCAGAACACAAGCAGCGGGTCTTTGACAAGCTAATTTAAATACAACGGAGGTCGATATGATCTCAATGTAATTCCCGTCATCCCGTTGGCGAAACGGGAAATGACGGATTAGTTATCACTCTCTCTCTCTCTCTCTCTCTCTCTCTCTTCTCTTCTATTTATCTCTCTATCTCACTATCTTCCCCACTCTCTTTGTTTTTTCTCACTGCCTTTATTTTTATCCAATATCAGCTTAATCAATGGACACCGGACCGATGTACAAATAAAATAATACTTCTTGAATATAACTATATTTTTATGCGCTTTAACGTAAAAATAAAAACTAATAAAGTATGTGTGTGAAAGTGTGGGTATGGTGGGGTGGTTTGGGATCAGGTGGGGTTGGTAAATTCTAACAATACACATTTGTCAGCGAATTTGTCATGTGACGTAATCTGAATGAGAAACGTTCATGGTAGATGTAATAAGCAGCTAGATTAGAATATAACCTTTAGGAAGACTCAAAAAAGTGTCCAACATCAAGTTAAAAAAGAAACAGAAAGTGAAAAAGAGACAACAAATAGAGTTTCAAAAGTAGGTAAGAATTATATGAATTCCAAATAGAACAGAGTTCTAAGGGAGATATGAGTTCCAAATCAAGGATATTTTCAAACTAATGCAAATTTCAAGGCGGTGTTGGATTCTCTAAAACACAAGGGGTAATCCGAAAGGAAATAGTTTCAATTTATTTCTACAGATAACCACAACACCTTCATTTTAACATAGCTCCAAAAATAGGATATATAACTTTCATAAAATTAGGTTCGACTTCAATTAAGCACATATTCTCCCAAATATTGTCGGCTGAAAATAGCCATATCACAAACATCGTCTATTTGTTTTACTTCTCGTAAGTTCGTGTAGAGGTCACTTAAGAGGAATATATAAATACCTACTCCTTAAGAAAACGAAGAAATCTGCTAAGTCCTTTGGTGTGGTGGTAAGACGCCTGACAGTCAGCTTGACAATCAGGTTTCGAATCGCACACGGGGCGGTCTTTGTATCTATAGCTCTGCTGATGAGGCCTAATAGGCCGAAATGTACATACAGAGATTGATTTTTTCTCGATTTGTTTAGCCTTAAATTTAATAGGTAATCCCGCCTAATTAATTAATTATTAATTAATTAAACTTTCATAAAATTAGGTTCGACTTCAATTAAGCACATATAAATTATATATATATATATATATATATAATTTTTTTTTTTAAGCATATGTGTTTAATTGAAGTCATACCTAATTTGAAAATTAATTAGTTAATAATTAATGCATTTAGGCGGGCATATATGTTCAAATGTAAGGCTAAACAAATCGAGATAATGTCTAGCCTTACATTTGAACATATATGCCCGCCTAAATTCATTAATTATTAACTAATTAATTTTCAACATTAGGTATGACTTAAATTAAGGATATATCCTTAAAAGATAGTCGGCTAAAAGCCATATCAAATAAAAAAAATGTTTATTTACTTACTCTCATATATATATATATATATATATATATATATAATATATATATATTGTATATTTACTTACTGTCATATATATATATATATATATATATATATATATAGCGCAATGACGATTAAAATCCAGTAAATAAATATCAGAAGCTAAATACTTTGAAATTTCCAGTTCAAAACACGTTTAAAAGTGCTCAATAGAAATAATTATTTATACAAGTAAAAACCGAATGGTCGAAATGCAAGACCGACCGAATTTTACGCAGATAACGAATTTTCAGGGTCTCTGAAGATTCATAATCTGCGCGAAACTCAAGTTGTTCTAGTTTCCGACCATTTGGGTTTTTAATCGTATTAAAAACCGAATTGTCGAGAACCAGAATATATATATATATATATTATAATTATATATATATATATATATATATTCCATATAATTTCATTTTCCTTCAGCTTAACCCTGTGATCTGCTGGAACTGCAAAATCCACCAGTTGGCAAGTTCTTTCTTTTTTGTTTATCAACACTAGGTTTGGTCTTCTTGCTGGGATAAGATGATCCGTTTTTATCTCAAAGTACCAGAGAATTTTATGCGTTTCGTTCTCAAGAACAGATTCGGGTTTACGCATATACCATTTTGTTATATGGTCAAAATTAAATTTTTTGCATAATTCCCAGTGGATCACCTTCCCAACCCAGTCGTTCCTAGTTTTGTACTCCTGATGTGCTAGTTTGCTACATTCGCATAGTACATAGTTTACAGTCTCATCTCTATCACCGCATAGTCTACATTTACTATTTTGTTGGGTCTTATCAATTTTCGCTTTGATATAGTTTGTCCTTATCGCATTATTCTGTACAGCAATTATTAGTGATTCAGTTTCTCTTTTAAGGTTTCCTATTATTATTGTTATTGTTGTGATGTTAGTTCAACAGTAAAAAAAAGAAGTCAAGTCGAGGTAGGGTAAAAAGAGACAAGTGTATTTACAATAAGGTACAAGAACGGCTAGCTTGCCGTTAAACAGTAACAGTACGGTAACAGTACGGTAATAGTACAACCTTTTCACTCGGTGTCTCACTATTTATAGTGAGAACCGGTGTATATTCTCCACTGTAGGAACGGCCGGTATAACAGTTATTATTATTATTATTATTATTATTATTATTATTATTATTATTATTATTATTATTATTATTATTCCTTCTGTATTTTCTTTCATGGCTTCTCTCCACTGCACCACCTGAAACTACATCTCATTTTCCAAAACCAGCGTAAGATCGCTCTTGTTAGCGTAATACCCGTAATAAGATATTTGAAAAATACTGGAATCCTTTTTAATTCCAATATTAAACCGATGCCTACCCATATTGTAATAATGCGTCTTTTTTTTAAATATAAATTTCTTTCAGCTATTCTAATCCGTTTGATCTTAAAGGCTGCGAATAGCCTCTCTGACAACTAATTTGATCGAAGTGTTTTGAACTCTTTTAAACTGGGTCGGATGGAAGGAACTCTTTGCAGTCTCAGGGGTGCATGTTTAAATATCGTTTTTTTTTTTTGTTCAACACCCGAGATCAAAATATTTTTAGATCTGAAATTAACCTTCTTTTTTTTTTATTTTGGAAAAAGAAAGTAATTGTTCGCTGGGTAATATTCAAAAATCAAAGCGCGACCAAAAATATCGATCTACGAAAAAAAATTGATTGGTGATTTTACGAGCGCGCTGCATCATTACATAAAAATGAACCCATTAGATTTCAATGGACGTGAAGATGTCGGATTCTCAGCATCCATTTTGGAAGGCAATCTCTGTCTTTGAGTTTATAATATTCGATGCTTTTATTGGACGCTTACACGAAATAGCTTAAGGTTCAAAGAATTCCCAGTGGAGTGGACTGCGGGGTAATATTGCGTTATTTGGTGGAAGAGACATTTAAAGACAACCAGAAGCTGGGAAGATACCGACAATGGTGCCTAGTCAAGCGCAAGAAACGTAATTAATGACGGGTGGATTGGGCGAGTGGCTGGGTCGCCTCATTTCGTAAAATGTGAAATAAGAATGATTGGAAAGTAGAAAAGAGGACGGACCACCCAAATAAAAATAAAGATAAAAAACAAAAACAGAACTCAGTGAATCAAACGGAGTCACAGTCACTTTCGGAGACGAGTGGGCTGTGTGCCTCAGAATTTTGCTATATATTAAGTAAGTCTTATCTGCATTATTCGGAATATTGTCCCCATCTGCATTGTTATTTGTAGAACGTTTCGGCCGATATGCCGCCCGGCCTTCTTCGGGTATTTCTTGTCAGACTGGGGAATCTTCTCGGCTTCGGTAACCTTCTTTTCGGACTCGGAAACCTTCTTTTCGAACTCGGGAACTTTCTTGTCGTAATCGGGAGCCATCACGGAACTTCGAACTTAACCCTTTATTTAGTCCACGGGGGTATCCTGTTCTCATTCCGCTAACCATAGCTGGGGTAGGAGTTGTCTTAATTATTTTTCTATGTTACTGCCTCTAACTAAGACAACTCCTACCCCAACTCATACCCCAGCTATAGTTAGCGGAATGAGAACAGGATACCCCCGTGGACTAAATAAAGGGTTAGGTTCAAAGTTCCGTGATGGCTCCCGATTACAACAAGAAAGTTCCCGAGGCCGAAAAGAAGGTTCCCCGAGGCCGAGAAGGTTCCCGAGAAGGCCGGAGGGTATATCGGCCGAAACGTTGTACAAATAACAATGAAGATGGGGACAATAGTCCAAATAATGCAGATAATACTAATCATCAATCCTCATCTCAAACATTCAGAGAAATAGTATTAAGTAAGTAAATTAAAGTTGGAGGAGTGACCTATTGTTGGTATTAGCCGGACAGCAAGGGTGCCTATACCCTTTTCACTAGCGCTATACCAGGGAGAATGTTTTGCTGACCCGAAACGCCACAGCTAGCGTCAGATCCTCATTTACCACATAGATCATATTACCTATTCTGTGCTACTCATACGCTGACCAAAACATAAGGCTTCCACAAAGTAAAGCAAACAAGGGGGATTACTCTCATTTATGTAACTAATGTTCAGATTACCGAAATAAGTCCAGTGGAAGATGGCCAGTGGAAGAACCTAACTCCTCTCCTCTCCTCTTCTCTCCCTATTATATACCCGATATAAAGTGGGTATATAACACCAGACCACCCCTACCCGGAGTGGTAGTACTTGTCAGAGTACCATCTATGGGCCAAATTTATAAAACAATGAGTTTAAAAAAAATTGTTTAAAAAAGGAATACAAAAATGAATACCTAAGGAGAATGAATAAAACAAAAACGTCTTCAGCATAAAATAACCCAATAAGGGTTGACCTGCCGTAAAATATATTAAACCAACCAACCACCAATCAACCAACCAATCAATCAATCAATCATTCAACAAAACATTTGAGAATCTGCCATGAATAAAAAAAAGAAATTTTATCTATTTCTATTTTGTTTAACCAAAGAACTGTCATCAAGATCTCATCTCCCTTCATCGGGGATCGTAGTAATTCATAGCGTAATCATATTAATGACGTTCCCAGAATTCATCTTACAATCGACACGTTCTTCCGGTTGCTTCCGTTCCCGAGATTCAGCGTGACAGTTCACGAATATGTGACGTGTTTGCTTAAACTTGTCCAACTCGCTTTACGGATTATCTTGAAAGAAGCTCGATGACAGAACTTTCATTCAAGATTCTTCTTCTTCTTCTTCTTCTTCTTCTTCTTCTTCTTCTTCTTCTTCTTCTTCTTCTTCTAAAAACAATAATATAGACTAAATATTGTCCGTGGTTATTCTACCTTTTGTAAGTTTTCTTTTTCTTATTTAGAACTTCATAAAATGTTTCGTTATCATAAATATTTTTTATAATAACAATAAAAGCTAGGAGACATAAATGGAAAGAAAAACAAATATATGGATACTTCAAGTGACAAACAGGAGAGACAGCTCGGGAGATCTGGGCATGGCTAAGAAGAGGGAAAACTCCAGAAAGAAACTGAATCTCACCTACAATGCCATAAAAACACACTATATCAAGGCAAAAATAGATAAGAGGCAACAGAACAGCAAACGTAGGATGTGTTAAGACAAAGACGAAACGATTAAAAATATACTAAGCGAATTCATCAAACTAGCACAAAGAGAGTACACGACTAGCTACGACTGGGTGGGAAAGGTGATCCACTGGAGATTGTGCGAGAAATTAAATTTCCCCATGAAACTAGATAGTATATGCATAAGCCTGAACATGTCCTGGAGAATAAGACGGATGATTTTCTCTGGGATTGAGATTCAGATGAATCACAAAATCCCGACCAGGAGACCAGGCCTAGGAAGAGAACTTGTCATCTCGTGGATTTTGTCGTCCCGGCTGACCATCGAGTGAAAATGAAAGTGAAAGAAAGCTTAAAGGTAGACAAATACTTGGACCTTTCCGGAGAACTGAGAAAACTATGGAACATGAAGTTGAAGGTCTTGCCAATATTAATCGGTGCCAAGTGTCTGGAAAAGAACTTGGTCGAACTGGAAATTAGAGGAAGAAGCGAGGCCATCAAAATTACAGCATTGATAAGATCGACTAGAATACTCAGAAGAGTCCTGGAGACCTGAGGAGACTTGCTGTCATTTAGCCTCCAGTGAACAACCGGCTACGGCAAGTGTGAAAAGCTCGATACACATACAGACTCTATGTGTCAAGGAATGAACGTGGAAAAGGACTTGCCAATATTGTGGATTGCGTAGATATAAAAACCCGAAGAATACACAAAAAGAGCAATATCTATCTATCTATCTATCTATCTATCTATCTATCTATCTAACTCTAACTTACTCTCTATATAGATAAAGAAAACGAGATAGACAGATTGATATAGGTTGAGAGATTGATATTTTTTAACATGATCTTACATGTATGTGGGCGTAATAGGGCATAAACGGTGATAGGATCCTTATTTCAATCCTTTAAAATAAAGAATGAACGTTTTTAATCCTCAGAGAGAGATAGATAGATAGATAGATAGATAGAGAGAGAGAGAGAGAGAGAGAGAGAGAGAGAGAGAGAGAGAGAGAGAGAGAGAGAGAGAGAGATCCTTTATTTCTCTCAATAACTATTTCGCTTCTATCTC
Source organism: Doryteuthis pealeii (assembly GCA_023376005.1). Lineage (NCBI taxonomy): Eukaryota > Metazoa > Mollusca > Cephalopoda > Myopsida > Loliginidae > Doryteuthis > Doryteuthis pealeii. The sequence continues at coordinate 84,508,654 of CM042142.1, read as the reverse complement.
AATCTCTAGATAGATAGATAGATAGATAGATAGATTGAGAAAGGTGGTGATAGACAGGCTGAAAGAGCTTGAAATAGATAGATAGATAGATAGATAGATAGATAGATTATATATTTAAATAACTGTTAGCCGAACAACCTGTTCTACCTCAAACTAATGTAAGCTTCTGTTGCCATAGTAATTCATACATGCCTCGGTAATGCGGTCGTCTGCGTTCGTAAAACCAAAGAAAGAAATGAGGAAGAAATAAAGAAAGAGTTATGTCCGTGCGTAATTCATACACCAAGAATATGTTATTTTTACACACAGGAAGGAAGGAAAAAAGGAAGGGAGGATGGGCGGAAGGATGAGAGGTAGGGAGGAAGGAAGGAAGGAAGGGAGGGGGAAGAGGGGGGGAGGACGGATGTACGGAAGAAAAGAAGGAAGGAAATACGAAGCATTAAACCGAATAACATTAAATATATTTTTGAGGTCCTTCCTTGCGAGTGGACTCATGGATTACACTTTTTGCGGTTATTACCAAGCTTGTACCTGTATGGTACAAGGCCATGGGGTTAAAGTACCGATCAAGGGTCATAGACCCTGTAAATATGGTTATATTTTCTGCCATAGACAAATTACAATGGCCTGAATTAAAAAAAACATTTCCAATGGTCAAAGATCAAAGTAATACATGGTCACCCTTTTATGCTGAATTAAAAAATACCATTCATTTTGTTTGGTCAGGTCTGGTTTTTAATTCTGGAAGCAGCACCCAACAATAAAAGCAGCTACTTCCTATCACTCAAACCATCCAAGTAATATAAACAAGACACACTAGTCACTGATGAGAGAAATAAGGACGAACTTTGGTAGACCCCTACACATGGGTACACCAGAATAGACCGACCAGCAAATGCTTACATTGGTCAGCTCTGTATGGGCGCTGGATATCGCGAGGAGGACTTGATATGAGCGATGGTCGATAGTGGCTGGTGGCGAGATAGATAGAGAAAGAGAGAGAGACGGAGACAGAAAGAGACGGAGAGAGAGAGAGAGAGAGAGAGAGAGAGAGAGAGAGAGAGAGAGAGAGAGAGAGAGAGAGAGGGTGGGAGGGAGATTAATGGGAATTCGAGTTGTTAACACGACCTGATATTGATGATGTTAGTGATGATGATGGTTGTTCACATACACACACACACACACACACTCAGAGAGAGAGAGAGAGAGAGAGAGAGAGAGAGAGAGAGAGAGAGAGAGAGAGAGAGAGAGAGAGAGAGAGAGAGAGAGAGGGGGGAGAGGGAGATTAATGGGAATTTTTGTTAGCGCGACCTGGTAATGATGATGATAATGATGATGATGACTTCACAGAGAGAGAGAGAGAGAGAGAGAGAGAGAGAGAGAGAGAGAGAGAAGAGAGAGAGAGAGAGAGGAGGGAGATTAATGGGAATTCGAGTTGTTAACACGACCTGATAATGATGATGTTAGTGATGATGATGGTGTTCACATACACACACACACACCACACTCAGAGAGAGAGAGAGAGAGAGAGAGAGAGAGAGAGAGAGAGAGAGAGAGAAGAGAGAGAGAGAGAGAGGGGGGAGAGGT
>CM042142.1:84439567-84502067 GCA_023376005.1 Doryteuthis pealeii | reverse complement strand
TGGTGGTATCGTGAAATACTACTGGGGCGTTCTGGGTTAGTGGTAATGATGCTTCAGTCCCGAAACCATGCCTGAACCCAGAGTCATCATCTGATGAAGACTTTGTTGGATCACTGATACTGTTCAAACAGCAGTCGTTTTATGAAGTTATGTATATATAGCTGGCAATGGCCTAGAGGTTAATGGATCGGAAAGCATAAAGTCAGTCGGGGTTCGCTTCTGGTCGGATTTAGTTGTTGTGTCTAGTCACTGGTGAAACGTCGAAACACGGTGTCTGTGGATGACTTATTATATATATACATTATAATATAGTATATTATATTAGTGACTCTATTTTTTTAAAGTTAAAAATATTTGTTCTGAAAAGAATTGATATGCTACAAAATTTTGCTGGTAACTTATCATATCCTTTCGTAGAATGGAAACTTTCTTGGAATCCAAGAATCCTCAACTGACCTTTATATGACCTCTGCAATCGTAGACACATGTCTCTAAGCTCTCCTCATGAGATACATATGTTAAGAAAAGACAGAGTGTGTTTCAAACTAGCCCTGACTGATTGGTCAAGCATTTCATTTATTTAGGTGTTTATGTGTCACCCCGAATCTGTCCATTCTATTTCAAATCGGCGCCATGAGAACGATTCAACTTGATGTGAAAGCCACTTGGGGTAAGTGTTTGGAGACGCTTTATTCGCTCATCTTCATGTGTTTCATTATCGCTATGATATTATCAGATGCATTTATTTGGTTTTTTTTCCTAAAAAATGACATTATCTAGAATATGTATAATTTAGAATATAAGAAGAATTATTGCAGCAATCTACATTTTTTTCTCTAAATACACAATTCACCAAATATCTTCTCGCGTACAGATTTACACTGCTGATACTTGACAACAGACCATGTTACATAATCTATGCAGTTGTATAAGATTATTGTCAATCCCCTGTAATTCTGAGGGATGACCTTTTTTTTCATACCATGGCCGGGTCCTTCCATGGAAAATTACAGAAGCCCGTCAAAATACGTGAAGTCACCTGGGACCTGTTCGGTCCCCAGTTTGCAGTTGGACGCCAGGCAGAGCAGTCGGCCATTTTAGGTCCCGCCTAAACTGGAACTCACGCGCGCTATGTTAGTCAGATATTTAGTTACATGAAATGTATAGTTAAGGAAATAAAAGTTTGTATAAGTAATATATTCTTGTGGTTGATGAATGTCTTGGTAATAAGACTAAGAAATGACGACCAGCCAGCAAGAACATTGGAATAGAAGACCAGACCCGAAGTCCCCAAGAAAGTCCAGACCTTAGAAGATTCCAGACCAAGTCAAGATGATAGAAGAAATACCAAAGACGATCAGAATACTAAAGATGGCCAAGAAATAGAATTAAAGAAAGAGGTATGCAACAACCATTCTAGAAAGAACAAACAAACGGTATTTGCACTTTATTTATCTATTTTTAAACAAATGTCTTGGATCCAGGTTAAACACCTGTATCAGTATCCAAAAGTGAAGTAAAGACGAACTCATAAGTGACGTTCTCCTATGGACACCTACACATGGACAGACCGATACGGACAGAGAGAGAGAGAGAGAGAGAGTGAGAGAGAGAGAGAGAGAGAGAGAGAGAGAGAGAGAGAGAGTAAAAGACCAAGACAAACGAGTAGATAGATAGATAGAAGAGAGAGAGAGAGAGAGAGAGAGAGAGTGTGTGTGTGTGTGTGTGAGATAGATAGGTAGTAAAAAGACAAAGACGACCAAGACAAGTGTAGATGAGAGAGAGAGAGAGAGAGAGAGAGAGAGAAAGGAGAGAGAGAGAGAGAGAGAGAGAGAGTCATGGGAATCCGTGCTGTCAGCTGATGAGCCCTGTTATTAAAAACATTTCGTTTTTTGTTCTTTTTGGGCCTAACTATCTAAGCCAATTAACAACTTGATTCATACAATAGTTTTTATGAAGGCTGCTACTTCTTGCTCCTTTCGGCCGGGATCGAACGCCAACCGTTATTACCTGCCAGAAAAGGCGTAACTATCACAGCCATCAAGCAGGCTGAATCATAACATATCTTTTTATAAAGGCTTCTTCTCCTTCTTACTTTTGGGCGGGATCGACCGCCGACCGTTAGTACCGACCAGAAAAGGCGTAACTATCTCAGTCATCAAGTGGGTCGAATCATACCATATTTTTTTTTATGAAGGTCGCCTTTCCTTGCCGCTTTCGCCTGGGCTGGAACATTGACTGTTCCTACCGACCAAGAAAGGCGCAACTATTTAAGCCATAATGCAAATCCCATCCTGATATATCCTTTTCTGTGAAACCTGCTTCTTCTTCAGTGTTTTTTGTATTTGCACTTTAATAATTTCAGCATCGGTGCACCTAATATGCATTCGCCAGAAAGTGGAAACGAAATGTTAATACATACAGCTTCTCGTCAAATGCACTTTTATCCAGTGAAGCTGAAAGTATTTCCGTTTGACTCATCTTAATAAATGGAAATAAGATATTATATAATAATAATAATAATAATAATAATAATAATAATAATCTATTTCTATTAATAATGGAGATTTGCTTCCGGCTTTTGTCTGTAACAAAAATTACGTCACTGCTAACATCACATTACCCAACACATAATCCAACGTCATAACATAGAATAAATATACTCAAAATGTGAGCATGCAACGTTAGACAATCCTCATTGTTTCAATAAATAGATGCCCGGCGTTATATATTTATATATAGATTGTTTATTCTAATATAATATTTAAAGTTATCGGAACTGTTTCCATTTCAAATTGTCTTTCTTTCTTTTTTTTTACATACTTATGGTACACACTCTATGACATTGAATTTTCAGCTCCCATCCCCTCAGACAATATCTTTCAAAAAATTATTTTACATCGCCCGGAGGGTATCTTTTTTATTTTGCTAGTAATAATAATAATAATAATAATAATAATAATATAATATAATTAATAATATATTATATGGACGCTTCACACATCAAAAGACTTGGACATGGTTAGAGAAACAGAATCACTTATAATTGCTGCACAAAATATGCCATAAGGACAAACTACATCAAAGCGAAAATTGATAAGGTAGACTTGAGATGAGACTGTTATATACTCTGCGAATGTAGCAAACTAGCACAACGAGAATACAAAACTAGACACGACTGAAATTATGCAAGAAATTAAATTTTGATCACACAACAAAATGGTATATGCATAAACCAGAATCTGTTCTTGAGAACGAAACGCGGGACTTTGAAATTAAAACGGATCAGTGTTGATTATTGTCGCAGTGCCAGCGGATTGCAAATATCTGGACCTTGCCAGAGAACTGGAAAAGTTATGGAATATGAAAGTGAAAGTTATACCAATAGTACTTGGAACAGTCCCAAAAGCATATTTGGAAAGTTTGGATATCAGAGGAAGGATTGAAACCATTCATGCACTGCTGCAATCTGTACTTCCTGTGAGGAGACTTGCTGTCACTCAGACCCATCAGCTAATGCTGATGTGGTTGATCATCTGATGCCACTGCAACAGAAAAGTTAAAGCGGCAATTGGATACCCTATGTGTGTATGTACGACCTATGAACCTGTTGGATTCCCTTTGCAGCCAGCGGTCCATGATTATATTTATGCTTCTAATTAGAGAGGTGTGAAACATTATGATTAGAGTAAACACAGCGGAAGTGTCTTGCTGGTGGTTCGCCTCGGACACAACTCAAAGGCCAGCGACAGATAGTTCGGATGTCAAAAAAAGAATACACATTTATAGTTTGTTTACCATTTTTGGTGTCTGTCATACTTATCTAACTTGCAGTAACTTTCTAAAGTTAAACGATAACTTTGGAATTAATATATTTTACACCACATTACAAAATGAATAGGCTACTCCGTTCATTATGTAACACTGTTTTATTACTTCGTGATTTTAATTTTATCAGGCTAGCCTTTACAGTGGGTTTCCAACCGTCGTTCATTGGAGAAGTAAACTGTTTGCATCTCTATTTCTGCTAAACCCCTCAAAATATTAAATACTCCCTTACTTTTACGTTAGGCACTCGTGTGTGATGGGTATTATCGCAGGAAATGGACACAGCAACACGAGTTCAAATCCCGACTCGGCTGCTTGCATTTCACATACTGTTAATATCCTTGGGAAAGGTGTGCATTCAACTCTCCTCCCTCAAGCTATGGGTAAAACAGTTGGGAACTCTTGGTTCTTTAACCTTGGTACGGTAACCGTTCTGGGTGACGGAAAACTGAATTCAAAACCTGTTAAACTCCGCTTAAAAATTGTCCTTGTGTAATATCCTGCTCGTCTGGAGGGTTTGGTAAATATACTCTCACTCTTATGATCGGCTATCTTAGCACCAGATCGTAATATTATTATCCGGTTCTTTATTTTCATACTTAACTCATCAGCCGGCACCCAACTCTTCACTTGTTCTGCTCTTGCCGTCGCTTCTATTTAGAAAGGGGTGAAGGACTCCAATTAATTGTAAATATGACGGGAAGGTCTTCCGTTTTTTTGTTTTTTTTTTCATACTTAACTTATCGGCCGGCATTCAACTCTTCACTAGGTCTGCGCTTGCCGTCGCTTCTATTTGGAAAGGAGAGAAACATTCCAATTAATTGTAAATATCGCGGGAATGTCTTGCTGGCGCTTGACCCCGGACAGAACTTAAAAGTTCACAAACACGCATTCATAATTTGTTTCCACGTTTCCACGTCGGTCTGCCTTTCTTCCGCCATTTTGTTGTTTTTCTCGTATTTCGTCATCATTTCTTCTCGGGTAGAATGAAAAACAATGAAAACATTTTCCAGTGCAAATAATTTCTTTGTTATTTCGACAAAGACACTTTCGTCTTATCGAGTGGTCGGGTCACGAGTCTGAACCGAGCTCGAACAAATCCCTTCCAGTTGACAAATTCTCACTGACAAACCTTATTTCGCTTCTAAAATTCTAGTGTCGTTTAGTCACATAGCCCTCGTCCAATGAAAGCCAAGTCTCAAACAACCCTGAGGTCAAAACCCATCAATCAAACCTGATGCCCGAATTGGTCTTTTCCACAAATATTTCGAATTACTAAGCTACCTGTCAGTAATAGATTAAGCCAATCTATCATGTGAAAAAAAACCATTCACGTTAAAATCGTTCAGAAAATAAAAAAATAAAACTAACTAGAAAACATTTAACGTTTTTCCTTTTCCTTTTCTGATCATATAACCTTTTTCAGTCAATAATTTAGCGTGCAACCGTGATTCCAAATTACTAGTATTGCTATTTCATTCAGTTTACATGCTGTTTCAAAACCTTTGATCTCACATCTATCAGTGGGAGGAGGGAGCTTTCGTTGCATACTGCCTCACGTGTGTTGTCTGCGACATTTGTAGTATGTGAGTTCAAACTCCAGCCGTCCTATTAAGTCCCCTTTCAGATTAATACATCTAGGGTGTCCCATCATTGTGTTGTAGTTAGCAAGCTAGACTTGCAGATCCATTACTACTGAATAGCAGGTCCGATCTCACTGGATGCCCCATACTTGCGCGTTAAACACGCTAAACAAAGGAGACAGTTAACAACCAACGCTAATAACACAAACCCCAATTAACGGATTCAGGATGTTTATTTTGTCAACGTCGAATGTCCATTGTCAAGGACGCGCGGCATACAAAACGCACAGGCACACGAAAGGGTTTCTTAAAAGTGAAGAGTTCTCTTAAAGAAAGATAATTCAAGTTATCTTTCTTTGTTCCATGACATAAACATTGCGTCCTTGTGTCAGGTCATACTCGTGGCGAACCGGTTGGGTAAATACTTACTCTCTCCATCGTCATATATCGTGGTATAATGGTTAGCAGGCCAGTCTCGCAGATTATTACAACTGAATCGCGGTTTCGATCCTCGCTGGATGTACCATACTTGCGACCTTGTGTCACATCCTACCCGTAGTGAACTGATTAGGTAAATACCTACCCTTTGAAAAGCTATGAATCCTCTCATCTCCCCTCAGATATGGGTTAAATAGTATCACTACTGTTTTTCTTTGGCATTAAATAACCCATGAAGGTTGAATGTTATCAAAGAATGAAACCAAACAAAATTATTCATCAGTTAACACCGTAGGTGTTTGACTTCGGGGTCAAAATTTTTATCTGATTCCTGTTATTTTACCCATAAATGAAAGTGGTGTAATAATAGGAATTCTTGGCGGAATTAGCGCGAAGAGAAACAGAAAGAAACTCATCCAGTACTTGAACTCGGCTTGTCAAATCCATGTTTTTATAACCGTAACTGAGCTCTGGGAACATGGAGTACACCTTCATTATTCCCTGGGCCATCATGACCCATAGTGTTAATACATGTTAGGGTCACATTTATTGGGTAAATAGAAAACATGAGTTCAAAAAATGTGTTTAAAAAATTTCAATACTCATTAAGAATGTTTTCGCATGAAATTAGTGTTGGAATATTTTTGTATATAAGGTGTGATGCAACACACCACTTAAATTTATAGACTAAGCCAAGCCCAAATACGTGGCTGGTTAACTACTTAATCGCCGATATTGAGAGACGTCCATTTGCAACCATTGACGAAGGCTGAGGAGCACCAAGGAACAACCAAAGGATTCTTTACTAAGGATAACGCTCTGCTTAACACCAAGGATCTCCACTGGAAATCGCCCTTGCTTGAAGCTTAAAGGATGGCCACAAAAATCGTAACAATTAGGGTCCCATCTATGGGTTGAATAGAAAATATGAGTTTAAATATTTGTATTTAAAAATTTTCAATACTCATTAAGAATAACCAAAATAATAAATAATATATAATAATAATAAAACAAAACGTCTTCGGCATAAAATAACCCAACAAGGATTGACATGCCGTAAAATCCAATCAATCCACCAACTAACTAACATACATAACTGTTACACCAAGTCTTATGACTAATCTGGCTAAGTACAGCTAGTTATTATTAAGTTGTAAATTGCATTAATGGTTTTCGAGAATGCTTTATCCTACAATAAAATTCAAGACGGAATACAAAAACAAAAACAAAACATTCGTTTATCCCGGAGAACGTGGTAAAACTAATCAAAGCGTAATCATATAGTTATGGGTCTTAACAAGTTTAGAAAACCATGCTTGGCTAAAAATAATAAATAGATAATAATAATAACAATAAACAAAAATAATAATAAAAAAAAGAAAATGGTGCCGACACTAGAATTTTCGGTAAAGGTCGAATCACGGAACGTGTTCGTTACAAATTGATTTGCCAAATGTTATCTGGGGGTTTATTTCGAGATTGACTTGCTCATCTTGAGAAATAAATAAAAGAATAAAATTATCTCGCTAATGCAGTGTGCATAGTAATTTTTAGCACCTTGCCAATTCTCAATATTAAACATATCGATGGAGTCCGGCAAACTGTTTCGATTGTATTAACGATAAAAAAAAAGAAATTTCCCCTCGTTATTCTAACAATAGAAAGTGTTATTTACTTTTTTTTTGTATTACTTGAAGTAATCATTTTCGACAGGTGAAGTTATCCCTGCTGATAATAACTCACAATAAACCAATGCCTTAATACCGATTGTGGTTTTAGTAAGTTATTTTCATCGGAGTAAAGTTAAGCGAAATTGCTAAACATATATAGATTCCTAAAAAGCCCTCGAATTTTTGCGGGAAATCAATGTTTTTAGACACGATGATCTCAGACGATTTATTTTAGACAAATGTTCTTAGATATTGGTTTGTTGGTTGTTTTATTTAACATCCATTGTGAATTATTTAATGCCAAATCGTGTTTCTTTTCTCTCTCCATTTCTCTCTCTCTCTCTCTCTCTCTCTCTCTCTCTCTATATATATATATATATATATATATATATATATATATATATATATAAAGATTATATATTTTTTTATTTGTATAACAAACACGTAAATCATACTCGGAAACCCTGACAAATCAAAAAATCTCACTCTCTCTCTCTCTCTCTCTCTCTCTCTCTCTCTCTCTCTCTCTCTATATATATATATATATATATATATATATATATATATATATATATATATATATAGAGAGAGAGAGAGATATATAATATATATATATATATATATATATATATATATATATATATATATATATATGATTTTTTAACTTCATGTGTATTCATAAATTGCTAGGAATAATTTTCATTATGTCTATTCATAAATTGCTTGGGATAATTTTCATTAACGTCCATTAATAAATTGGTTGAAATAATTTCCATTAACTTCATGTGTATTAATAAACTGGTAGAAAATTTTTTTTATTAACTTCATGTGTATTAATAAATTGGTAGAAGTAACTTTCATTAACTACGTGTGTATTATTAAATTGCCAGGTACAATTTTCATTAACTTTTTAAGTATTAATAAATTGGTAGAAATAATGTTCATTAACTTCATGCGTATTGATAAATACTGGTGGTTGAGGGTCAGCCACCACCTTCTAGTACCTATATGATGAAAAGATTTGTGTATTTTACATAAGCTCAATTTAAAAAATACGGCCATGATAAACATATATGTGATTAGGGCTGACATGACCAGCCGATTGATGGAACTACTCAGACTGCTCATCTAGCCTAAGTCATGGCGGAAATAAAGTGTTGCATTTCGCGGGATCACTTAGTACCTAGGTCACCGACTGCTCAGCCACCACAATCCTTCCTCACACATTATGGGTCGCCACCCATGGCCAACAAGTGTTCCCATTAGGGTGGGTTACCCTTCTGCAGAGGTGCAGTCAGTGTATTCTCCAGCTCCAGTTGAATCGGAAGTTCAAGCTTTGTCTTAGTTTCTTTGTTTAATGGGATATTAGCCTTCGTGGGCTGTTTAATGCCAAAGCCATCCTTGTAGAAAAGTAGTTATACTAAAACGCATAAGTGAAAGATAAGGGGATTCATTCCTTTCCAAGCGTATTGGTCCAAAAATGAACGTAATAGTGCGATTGGAGTTCGAACTCGCTCACTATGCTGTTGCAGTTCAGCACGTTAGCCACTACATCACAGGGATTTCCCCTATTGTTCAAGACCAATGTACGTTGTACATGGCTGCTATAGGAGAGTAATATTTCGGAAGAATTATAATTATTCTTTAATCCCAATGAGAGCCTCCCTCCTTCCTACAATGTAACAAAATGTTCCAATATCCACGATATGAAATTTGGTAGTGCTCCATCAAAACACTTGGCAGTCAATAGATGAAGGGCTAACAACGTCTCCTCAATTATTAATACGGATATAACTTTTATATACTTTTATTATTATCTTATTCCTAGAAAGTTTTTCAAGTTGGTGTTGAGTTTGGGTTCAGCTGGTTAATACTTGTAATCCTAGTCTTGTAGTGTTCCTCGAAATTCTAGGTATAAAAGAGTGTAGTATCAGTAGATACTCCTTGTAACCTTATAATCTATCATCTGTCTGTCCGTCTGTCTATTTCTCTCTCTCTCAATTCCTATCTATCTATCTATCTATCTATTTATTTATCTGTCTGTCTGTCACAGTCTGTTCCTATCTATCAATCTGTATGTCTGTCTGTTAGTTCAGATGTCATATCTATCTATCTATCTATCTATCTGTCTGTCGGCCTGTCTCACTCTGATCATATCTATCTATACATCAAATATCATTTGTCTGAAATTGTTTAGCTGAGGCTTGATGATTTGTATTATTTGAATTTTTCGGACTGTTATACTCATCTTAATTGTTATATACACAACCTTTTGGCTGATGTGCCCTACGGTCTTTTTCTGGTGTTTTTTTGAGTTGATGCTTGATAATTTGTATTATTTGGATTTTTTCGACTGTTGTCCTCATCTTTATTATTATATACACAACGTTTCGGCCTATGTGCTCTCCGGCCTTCTTTAGGTGTTTCTTCTCAATCTGTAGTGTTCCTTTGTAGAGAAGAGTGTTGTATCAGTAGATCTTCTGACACAAAGTCCAATTAGCAATTGACTCGAGGTCAGTTAACGACAATCTTAAATGCGTTCTGTATACGTTTCTTATTGATCAATGTTTACCAGAAGCGCCTGGTATTGATGTTGGGAACGTTCATAAATATGAGTTGCAATTTGGTATACATCAGATATTCCAACACTCTAACTGATAGTTTTCCCCTGAAGTCTGTGTGACAACAACTCTCATCGGGTCTCCAGGACTCTTCTGAGTATTTTAGCTGATATTAAACATACTATGGTTGGGATGTTCTCGATTCTTGTTCTAAACTCCAACCCCCATTATTTGCTCATAACTTTGGTGACCGTTCCAAAGGCACCAACTGCAGTGATCCGTACAATCCACTAGATAACAAGTTATTTTCTTCTTAATTAACACTAGGTCTGGTCTCTTGACCAGGATGTGGTGATCCGTCTGTATCCTAAAGTCTCAAAGAATTTCATGCGTTTCATTCTCCAGGACATACTCACACTTGTTGTATTCATTTAGTGCTATTTTGTTGCATGATGAAAGTTTTAGTTCTTGTACATTTCTCAATGGATCACATTTCGCACCCAGTTGTGCCCAGTCTTGTACTGTCTTTGTGCTAGTTTGCTGGATTCGCTTATTATATTATATTGTCTGGTCTTCTTTAGATGACCAGTTTATATCTCAAAAGTCTTAAAGAATTTTATTTGTCTCATTTTCTCTGACGGATTCTCGTTTGTGCATATACCATTTTTTTAGTATATTCAGATATTCATTTCTTGTCCAATTCTATGTGTCTTTGCCGTTCCCATCTAGTCATGCCTCGTCTTCTATTCATTTAGTTCCAGTTTGCTTTATTCCCTTATAATATGATTAAACGTCTCGTCCCTGTCTTCACATTACACGCACTTACTAAAATGCTGTATATTATCAATTTTCGCTGTAATATAATTATCAATATGGAATTATTTTGTGCTGTAATTCAAAGAGATCCAATTCCTTCATTAAGGTTTCCCTTTCTTAGCCGTGTCCACATCATCTGTGCAATTTCCTTACTTTTTCGCTTGAAGTATTCATCCAGTTGATTTCCTTCCCATTGTTGTTTTCTACATTGTTAAATTGTTGTCTCTAAGTGGTTTTCGTTGATATTGCTGTTACCATTTACTGTATACAGTTTTTCTTGTTATTTTTGTTCTTGTTCTTGTTCTTGTTATTATTATTATTATTATTATTATTATTTAATTCTTGTTGTAGTTCTTGTTCTTGATAATGTTGCTGCTGCTATTGTTGTTGTTGTTGTTGTTGTTGTTGTTGTTGTTCTTCTTCTTCTTCTTATTATTATTATTATTTATTTCTTGTTGTAGTTCTTCTTGTTCTTGATAATGTTGCTGCTTCTATTTTTGTTGTTGTTGTTAGTCTTGTTGTTGTTGTTGTTGTTCGTCTTCTTGTTCTTCTTCTTGTTCTTCTTGTTCTTGTTCTTGTTGTTCTTGTTATTCTTGTTCTTCTTCTTGTTCTTGTTCTTCTTATTTATTTATTTCTTATTGTAGTTCTTCTTGTTCTTGTTCTTGATCATGTTGCTGCTGCTCTTGTTGTTGTTGCTGTTGTTCATCTTCTTCTTCTTCTTCTTCTTCTTCTTCTTCTTCTTCTTCTTCTTCTTCTTCTTCTTCTTCTTATTATTATTATTATTATTATTATTATTAGCAACAGAAAACACCCTCCGGGCGTTGTAGAAATTAATTTTTGAAAGATATTGCCTGAGAGGGTGGGAGTTAAAAATTCAATGTCAGAGGGTTTGTATCACAAGTAAACAAAATCCTCATATTTATTAAAGGAGTAAAAAAAAAATAAAACAATTTAAAATGAAAACTTAGCCCTGTCCCTCTCAAATAAAATGTTGCATGCATGTAATAATCAAACAATTATTTTGAATATTTTCCACATCAATTTTCCACAAAATCGTAGGTATTTATTTATTTGTAAACTTTTTAGTTAACTTCTTGTTACTGTAAAAAAAAGGACGAGAGTAAAAAAAAATTTTAAAAATTGCTTACTCAAATTTTGGGTGTATATAGCATAAGAATATTGTGACGTAAGCTGTGACGTAAAGCTATGACGTAGTTTTTGTTACAGACAGAAATACAGAAAATCTCCATTATTAATAGATTATTATTATTTTCACTCCTTTTGAGTTTTTCACATCAGCGTTAGCTGATGGTATTTCACTGGAGTCTGAGTGAAAAGTCTCCTCAAATCTCCAGGACTCTTCTGAGTATTCTAGCCGATTGTAGCAATGCAATATTTTGGATGGTCTCAATTCTTCCTCTTATTTTCAGATCCTCCAGTCTTTTCCCAAGTTTTTTTTGACCGTTCCCAGTGCACCAACTACAATTGGTATCACTTTCACCCTCATATTCCACAGTTTTTTCAATTCTCTGGCAAGGTCCTGGTATTTGTCCATCTTTTCGTTTTCTTACAGCTTCACCCTGTGATTTGCTGGAACCGTAAAGTCCACCACTTGGCACGTTTCTTATTTTTTGTTAATCAATACTAGGTCTGTTCTCCTGGCTAGGATAGGGTGATCCATCTTTATCTCGAAGTCCCAGAGATTATTATTATTATTATTATTATTATTATTATTATTATTATTATTATTATTATTATTATCATATCCCACCTGGCGAGATTTTCATACCAGTTTTATTATTACTAATAATGTTTCACACCAGCGTTTGCTGATGGTCTTTCACTGGAGTTTGAGTGACAGCAAGTCTCCCCAGGTCTCCAGGCCTCTGAGCATTCCAGCTGATTTCAGTTATTATATTATTATTATTATTATTATTATTATTATTATTATTATTATTATTATCTGTTAGTTTTCGACACCAGCGTAAGCTGATGGTCTTTCCCTGTAGTCTGAGTGACAACAAGTCTCCTCTGGTCTCCAGGACTCATCTGAGTATTCTAGCTGATTTCAACAATGCTGTTGTGTGGAGGGTCTCGATTCTACCTCTGATTTCCTGTCCTCAAGTCTGTTTTCTAAGCTTTTGGGACCCTTCCAAGTGCATCAACAACCATTGGTATCACTTTCAGTTTCATATTCCACAGTTTGTTTTGAATTCCCTACCAAAATCTATCGTTTTGTTTTCATTCGTCTTCTCCCTGTGATCTGCTGGAACTGCAAAATCTACCTCTTGACAAGTTATCTCTTTCTTGTTAATCATTATTATTATTATTATTATTATTTGAGTTTTCACATCAGTGTTAGCTGATGGTCTTTCACTGGAGTCTGAGTGACAGCAAGTCTCCTCAGGTCTCCAGGACTCTTCTGAGTATTCTGGCAGATTGCAGCAGTGCAGTGTTCTGAATGGTTTCAATCCTTCCTCTGATATCCAAACTTTCCAAACCCTTTTCTAATCCTTTTGGGACTGTTCCAAGTGCACCAACTACAATTGGTATAACTTTCACTTTCATATTCCATAACTTTTTCAGTTCTCTGGCAAGGTCCAGATATTTGTTCATTTTTTTCATTTCCTTTAACTTTACCTGTGATCTGCTGGAACTACAAAATCCACCAGTTGACAAGTTCTTTCTTTTTTGTTATCAACACTAGGTCTGGTCTTCTTTCTGGGATAAGATGATCCGTTTTTATTTCAAAGTCCCAGAGAATTTTATGTGTTTCGTTCTCAAGAACAGATTCTGGTTTATGCATATACCATTTTGTTGTATGGTCAAAATTTAATTTTTTGCATAATTCCCAGTGGATCAACTTCCCAACCCAGTCGTGTCTAGTTTTGTATTCCCTTTGTGATAGTTTGCTACATTCGCAGAGTACATGGTTTACAGTCTCATCTCTATTACCGCAAAGTCTACATTTACTATTTTGTTGGGTCTTATTAATTTTTGCTTTAATTATTATTATTATTAATTATTAATTATTATTATTATTATTATTATCGTTCACTGGAGTCTGAGTGACAGCAAGTCCCCTCAGGTTTCTTGGGCTCTATGAGTATTCTAAGTCAATCGTAACAGTGCTATTGTCTTTGATGGTATCAATTCATCCTCTATTCTGAGAGCACCAATTACAGCCGCTACGACCATTACTTTATTATTATTATTATTATTATTATTATTATTATTATTATTATTATTATTAGTAGTAGTAGTAGTAGTAGTAGTCACTCCTTACCAGTTCACCAACAAAACCAATAAATCATTTTATTTCCCTGATAACCAGCTGGATTCAAGTCTTTACTTCGTACCCGGCGTAGACGGTGTACGTTAGCTAGTTCGTATCTGGTAACCCTAAAAGTGCAATGATTCCTTTTTTTCAGCTTGAGAAGTGGATAAAGCGTTCGAATAGAAATGGCAAGCAGTCATTTCCAGCAATATGAACCGCATACATAACAAGGGTTAGGGTTAGAGAAAAGCAATGGACTCTGGAACTAAATGAAAGGTAATGAATCGCAGACAAAGATGCACAGATAAAACAAAGGGTAACTTATGAACTCAGTACACAGAACAAAGAATGAACGAAATACCATAAGTATTAGAAAAGCCACACACAAGAGATAAGTAGATATAGATATAGATCTTTAATCTTTCAGTGTTTCTATCTATCTCAACATCTATAAAGATAGATATATGAACAGGCGCAGAATGTGATGTTTATTGTTGTACGAAATGGACTCGTTCAATATATTGAAAAAACAAAAGATGTTTACAAATGCATGGGATCATCAGGAGAGAATGTGCAACCGTTTCATTCTCTCCTGATGATCCATGCATTTGTAAACATATTTTGTTTTTTCAATATATCAAATTCACACTGTCGGATTAAGTTCCATTTTATTTCACTTATATATATATAACGAACCGTTTATAGCGAAAAGCACACCCGTGTAATCGACTGCAATTAATTAATATCTTAATTAATCCAGTGGATTTAATCCTGAAGATCCTTATGGGGAAACTCGAGTAGGAGGTTATCACTTGTACCTGTATTACAATAAATTTGCTCTACTAACGTATTGAGCACTTTTTATTTGTTATATCGCTGCCTTACCTTTCTGAATTTTGCATCAACTAACCATTGTGACCATATTCACCGGTAAGTCACCTTTTCTATAATATATACACATATATATATATATATATATATATATATATTTGGAGGATATGTGCTTAATTGAAGTCATACCTAATTTTGAAAATTATTTAGTTAATAATTAATGAATTTAGGCGGGAATATATGTTCAAATGTAAGGCTAAACAATTCGAGAAAATGTCAATCCCGGGATGTACATTTCGACCTATTAGGTCTCATCAGCAAGGTGAGTCTCCCATGTCTATAACCTTGCTGATGAGACCTACAAGTGAAGCCACCCCCCCCCCTAAAAAAAAAGAAGTAGAAAAAATAACCTTCGCACTTTTGGTTTCTTCAATAATGTTCCGTGCGATAGAAAAGGCTTCTGTTATGGTTCATTGCGAGGTGCTACGGCCTGGAACTAAAACAATCAAAGACGTTCTTTTACGGTTGACTTAGCGCATTTTCGGAATCCGAAAGTATACTGATTCCAAAACATCCCACGTTAGTGAACCGCTAAAGAATTTTTTTTTCTTTCCTTCAAGACAATGATAACTGTCTCGCGGTTAAAAAAAAAAGCAGATTTCTTGGGAATTACTGTCTAGTCAACCATATTTCTCAACTACGTCATCTTCTGATTATGATCTAGTCTCGTTTTTAACATAAACATATACGTAACTTGAATGGTTAACTGGCTTTGCCCGAGTGGAGTGAATAACATAAAATATAACAGCGTTGAAAGAAATGCGATGCAATTTGGTTCGGCTCAGTCGGTAGAGCATCTGCCAAGGAACCACAAGGTTTTTGGGTTCGATACCGGCCCTCGCCAGCTCAGCGCATGAGTAGCACAGCTTAGATGTATGGTAAAGTGGGGAGCTGGTTAGGTGTGGCGCTCGACTTCAGACGCAAAGACAGTCTCCTTGTCTCCAAGTGTCTGGCTGATATCGACAATAGCCCACTCCGGCACTTTACTTACTTTTACATATTGATAAAAATAATTTTGCTTGATTTGCTTGATTTTAACGACATGGGAACCCATCTTTGTTTTTTATGTTTAAAGAATCAAATTCATCGGGTAAGCTTGAACTTTAAGTGACTAAATTCCTACCATACCATTTAAGTCTTAAAGGACTTAACTCTCAAAGCAATGAGGTTAAGCCCCTTTGTTCTTTTCTCCGAGAAGAAGCTTGTAAACAATGGCAGCCATCTTTGATTCAACGTAATTTTCACAGAGAAAACACGACGCTTTTCAAATTTTTTCAAATTTTAATGCATGTTTTTAACTCCAAAATATTATAAAATGTCTTTTTATTAACAATTAATAATTAATGCAATTTTATGGTAGGAATTTAGTCACTTAAAGTTCAAGATTACCATTCATTGTACCTTCATATTTATATTTTTGTGTCATCTGAGAATATACGTTATATTCTCAGAATGTAAAGAAATAAAGAAGACGTTTTTTCTTTTACTTAAAAAAAGGGACATGTGGACTTTTAAGTTAAACCTTTAACATTTTTAAAGGGGTAAGTATCATCATTTCTGCTTTATTTTTTTTTCAATTTTATTTATTTTTTTTTTTAACCAAGAAAACTTAGATTATACAATCCCTATATTCAAAGACAAAAATGCAACCTGTGTAATCATCAGGCATTATTGCTCCGGATCATCACGTGATATCCGGTCAAGTGAAAGGAGAGTATTTTACATGCCAAGAAACCATGGGTAGCATAGTGAATGTAAAGGAACAGATGAACCCAGAAGCAAGTCAATGGCGCGCTGCACCTGATGCTGAGTGGATGAATCTCATGGGTCAACGGTCAGGATCAAACTGTTTAGTCAGGAAAATACTGCTACTCATCTGGCTTCTATTGTTCAGTTCACAAAACATAACAATGATGTTTTTGTATGTTTTGTATAGGTTTTTTTCTATTAAGAGACATTTTGCACATTTTGAATACGAATCAGATTACTGCTCTTCGTGATATATTTTAAGCCTTGTCAATAAGACGCAATGATTATACGATTGAAAAAAACAAATTACAATCTAAAAATTTATTGACATTTGAAAAACAAAAATGTTACATAAAATTTGTTTATTAACCCATTTTTACACAAAAAAAAAAAATTTGTGTCACACAGTACCTAAAAGAGGACAATGGAATAGTCTATTTTCTATAAATAGTGAAATCTAGGACGAGAAAACGACGGACTTGTGAATGCTACCTGTCAATTACTGATTACTCGTTTGGCTCTATCTTGTCTAGTAAAACCTTTTCTTTACTTAAAATACCCGTGTTTTCTTCCTACTCTCCCTCTCTCTCTCTATATATTTATATATATATATATATATATATATAAAATTACAAACTCACGTGAGGGGACTGAACGCTGACATCGGAATACTCCGTTATTATAATTTTTTTACAGACGCTGTCGCTGTCAATAACAACAGAGACAAAAGATCCGTTGAACAGAAACAACAGTCATTTGATAAAGGGTATCTAACGAACCCGAAATTTTATGATAAAAAAAAAAAAAATAAGTGAATCCAATACTCCATAACATCGAGTTCATTCATTTATTTTTAGATGCTTCGTAATAACACCCAACTTAAAAAACACACACACACACACACACACACACATATATATATATGTATATATATATTTATGTATATATATAATATATATATATATATTAACTCGGATACACAAGTTACAATAATAAGAAAAACTGGAATATTAATGATTGATTAATTAGTAGTAATTTCTTTTTTTTCTTTGCATGAATGTATTTCTTTGCAGGCCGTCGACACTGATGTGTCCATGTGCAGATGACCACAGGAGAACATCATTTATGAGTTCTTTCTTAGTTCTCCGACCGTGTCCAGTATGTCTCGTTCATCTTATTTTGATGGTTTGTGCGATGAGTGTTAAGTGGTCGTATAGCTGATTTTTGTGGGGTGCTGCTTTTCGGATTTGTTCAAAACAGAACGCAGCATCCTAGTATATGAGAAGAGATATGTTATATAATGTTAAGTTTAACAGAGGCGTATAAGATAGAAATGTATATATTTATTTATGTTGCAAATGTACAGTGATATGTATTAAGTGAGTCTAGCCTGGATAGCGTTTGTAAGTAGTTCTATCCATAAGCGTCTGCTATCAGTTTATGATCTTCCTACGCTGCCGTGTTGTGCTGTGTCATGTGAGGAAGTAGTTCGTAATACTATTACAGTATAGTTCCTATCTTGCTTTTTCTCCAAGCGCTTCGTTAAAGGGCTCAGCCACACTATAGTACTAACATGGCTACAGTTTGTAAGAATTCTCACACACCTAAACTATATAGAACTATATAGAACGAGTTTAACTCTTTAAATTCACCACTTTCTTTAGTAGCATTTTAATGTACGTCTCAAATTGTACAAGAAACGATTCTTTACTAAGGATTATTATAAGTTACTGGAAACCCTATAACTGTGTGCAAACAAATGAATGTTATTAGATAAAAATAATTACTTGAAACTATTGTAAACTAACAAAGGTTACTAAATGAGAAATAACCAACACAAAGGTTGCAAATGAAATGGAATCTTTATAACATTAACAAATGCAATACTTGCCAGCGGCGTGAAGAATGGTAAATCACTGTTAGTGATATAAGACACTTCAGTCAGCATAATACTTCTGTATTTACGAGGACTGGAGCATACCCATTAATGTTCATAGGGTATATAAGGATTGGGACATGCCCATTAATGTTCATAGGTAGGGTATATAAGGATTGGGACATGCCCATTAATGTTCATAGGTAGGGTATATAACAAAAATTATATGATTATTAGTATTAGATAGGAATACGTAAAACAATATTGCTGTCCACAAATTATTTGTATTAGATATCATACAACTGTGTGCAAAAAATATCTGAATCATCATCATCATCATCATCATCATCATCATCATCATCATGCCGTGGTTACAGCACGGATTTCCATGGCTCTTCCCTCTCGCCACTCGTCCCTATCGTTCATCGCTCCAGACAAGTCCTCCTCTCGCCATCTAATATCTGCATCAGTTGATCATGGTGGTTTGACCCACTGGTGTGTCCATGTGTAGGTGTCCACAGGAGAACATCACTTATGAGTTCCTTACTACTTTCCCAGTAGTGTCCAGCAAGGCTGTTCATCTTACTTGAATGGTTTGTGTGATAACAGGTAAGTAGTTGTATAGCTGATTTTTTGTGAGGTGCTGTTTTCAGAGTTTGTTCAAAACAGAACGCAACATCCTTGTATAGTTCCTGTCTCATCTTTTTTTTCTCAAAGCGTTTCGTTAACGTCCAACGTGCAGCCACACTGTAGTACTAACACGGCTACAGTTTGCATGCATTCTCTCAGTAAACGTTCGCTTGTACTATATAGAACGAGTTTAAATTCGTTACTTCCTTTGGTAGCGTTCTAATCTACGCCTCAAATTGCACAAATAAAAACAATAAAATCAAGATTTACATTTACAGGTATGATTTAAAACCTCATATAACCGCCAATAATTTGAATTCTCTACATTATTCGGTGTCATTGTAATCTACGCCTTAAATTGTACAAGAAACAATAATAAAATCAACATTTTAATTTTTTCGATATTTACTCTGAATAGCATTAACCTAGGGGTATTTTAAGCCTCATATCTCCGCTAATTCTTTGAATTCTCCTTTTCTTTGGTAGCATTGTAATGTACGTATTAAATTGTACAAGAAGCAACAATAAAGTAAGACTTAATTTTTTGTCGAAAATATCTACGATGAATAGCATTTAATCAGTTTTTTTTTATAAGCCATGTATCTCCGTCAATTCTTCGAATTCTCCATTTTCTTTAGAATCATTATAATCTACGCTTCGAGTTAAACAAGTAACAACAACAAATTAAGATTTAAATGTGAGGGGAAATGGCTATCGTCTTTGGAAATGGACACGACGTCTGGAGTTCAAATCTAGGACGAGGCATTTAGTATTTCACATTGAACCTTGGTAAAGGTATGAATTCAACTATTCTCTATTCAGCTATGGGTAATTTAGTGGGACAGACTTGTTCTTTAACCTTGGCATGGCAACCAGTCTAGGAAAAAGAAAACTCTTGAATCAAGCCTGTTTAAACACTATTAAAATTGACCTTGTATCGCATTCTTTTCGTGGCGTACGAGTTAAATAAACATATATATTAGTAGTATTATTATTTTCACTCGAAGCGATTTTTTTTACATTAGTTTTAACTACTTTTTTTTTTTTAAGTCTGAGTGACAACAAGGCGGCGTGTTCTACAGTCCCAGCCAACAGGGCTGCAAACTTTCATAGTTACAGAATTTCACTCTCAGAGTTTGGTAATAAATAATACCTAACAACATCCATTTTGACTACGTAATTATATTATACGTTTGTAATCAAGAACTTTTAATTATATTTCTGGTCTTTGAAAAATCGGGGACAAACTATGGACTTTTTCGTTTTTTCCGTTTTGTATTCAAACCAGCCAGGCGTTTCGCGTGCATGTCTGCTTGTGTGTAACGTCATTGTAAATACACGCAGGGCAAATGCCGATGTTACGAAACTGTTCAGACATTGTGCGATGAATGCCATTATTGAAATCTCCAGATCAAACCACACAGCCTGCCGTCTCTTAGCCCGACTGGCGGAAGCCGTTACCGCTTGATAGTCAACATTTCTGGTTTTTCTGACTTCCGGCGGCGTCTGTTCACTTCCGGTCGAAACGGTCCGCCTTGAATAAGAACTCGTAATAAAACTGCAGCTGTTTTGATGTTTGATGCCCGCACTTTGCACTCTAGCGTATTTCTAAGGAGTAAACTTTCCAAGAATCACAGAGAAAGGACTTATGATTCTATTTCTGAATGTTTTCGGAACTCTCTTTTGATATTGAAAATTATATAAGGAATTCACACTTTGAACATTCAATTATGTATGGACTATTTTTCCGCCTCAACCCCGCAAAATAAATTGTTTTTAAAATTGCAGGCCAAGCGAATCTAGCGACTATGAGTTCTATCCTTAGCGCGGCTAATATCTATCGCCAGTAAATAAGTACACAACTACCATGTTTTTATTTTATTTTTTGAAAGTTAATTACAGAATCAAAATGGATGTTATTATATATTATCTATTACCAACTCTAAAAACATTAACCTCTGAGACCAGGAATGTTTGGTATGAAAATATACTTTTCATAGCTCTGTACGGACACTGGATGCCATGCTAAGAACTTGCTAGGAGTGATCAACGATATGGACTGATGGCACGCGGCGTGTATGTGTGTGTGTGTGTGTCTGTGTGTGTGTGTGTGTGTGTGTGAGAGAGAGAGAGAGAGAGAGAGAGAGAGAGAGAGAGAGTGTGTGTGTTGTGTGTGTGAGAGAGAGAGAGAGAGTGTGTGTGTGTGTGTGTGAGAGAGAGAGTGTGTGTGTGTGTGAGAGAGAGAGAGAGAGAGTGTGTGTGTGTGTGTGAGAGACGAGAGAGAGAGAGAGAGAGAGAGAGAGAGAGAGAGAGAGAGAGAGAGAGAGAGAGAGTCATGAGAATCGAAGTTGTCTGCACGACTTGATGTTGACAATTTTTGAGACAATATTTGATAATTTATATTATTTGAAGTTTTTCGGACTGTGTCTTCATCTTCATTGATATATATATATATACAACTTTTCGACCGATGTGCTCTCCAGCCTTCTTCATTTGCTTCTTGTCGAACTGAAACCTTCTTGTTGAACTTGGGAGCCTTCATATCGAAATTGGGAGTCAACATCTAATGCACATGATTATGATAGTTGGCTCATATTGTTAGTTTTCCTACCCCAAAGCCGGTTTCCGTTATAAAGCTAATGACCCCATCCGCCCGATTAGGCATCTCACGTAGTGTAAGTCTTCGCTAGCTAGATAAGCAGACCATTGTTAATGAGTTTGATTCTCACTGGGTGGCCCATACTTAAGGAACATCAATTCTAAGTTTAGTAAAAAAGGGCACCCCATCATGGTGTAATGTTTAGCACATTAGTCTCGCTGATCTATCACTACTGAATTGCGAGTTCGATCCTCGTTGGTTGCCCCATACTTGCGATATTGTATCACATCCTACTGGTGGTAAACGTGTTGGATAAATACCGAACCCAGTATTCCCTATTATTTACTCCTAGCTGGTTTTTTTGGAACCTCTGATTTATTAGTGTACATACCCAAAATTGTCACCGGCTAAGGAATTCCGGTGTGGTGGCTTTTTATCTAAGGTACGGCAGAGAATGAACCCGCAATTTATCATTGGACCATCACGGTAAGATTCATCCTTTTAGCCATCTCTGAACATGGAACCATCGTATTTATTTTCTTAGAATTTATGAGAAGTCATAAAGAGTGAACAGACCTGTAGCTAGAAATATTTGAATTAAGGTCTATTTGATTTAAAATCAAGGGGTCCCTATGGAAAGTTACTCGCCAATTATGGACGGTTGGTGACTTTTTATTTGACCCCCTAAAGACGCGCCATGTGATACAGTCCTAGTTTTAGTTATGCAGATGCGACCCAGCTTTCGAGGGAGAGAGACGCAATTGTCAGCACCAGGGTCCTTCTCACCGTGGTGGAATCAATCATGGACTAATAAATAAAAGCTTGATAAAGTATAACCACGTTGTTGTGAGTATTAACTAAACACTTAAAACAATGACCAGTCCAGGCCAGCCTGTAAGAAGAATTAATAAAGAAGACCAACCCTTAACAGAAGCCCCTTAGATCGGCCCAGACAAGATGGTTGCCAAGCAAATAAGAGTTATCATCTAATCTATCTCTCTGTCTCTGTCTCTGTCTCTCTCTCTCTATTATATACCCGAGAATGTTAGAGGAGTATATACGGCTATACAACAGTTTACTAGCAGGACCTGTGGATATACAATATTATGATAATTTATTTATTACAACGTTTGCTATGAGCTATTGCAAAATAGTTCAATATGTAAAAAGTATAATAATCTGAATTTTATTCTCTCTCTTTCTCTCTCTCTCTCTCTCTCTCTCTCTCTCTCTCACTCTTTTTCCCCTTCTTTTCATCTTTTCATTGTACGATTGAAAAAGATTAGCGTTATCGCTTCCACGCGCTTAGTATTATTTAGCTGAGGTGACTTAAGAATTGTCAGTAACACCCGATAATCAGGATCTACATTTTTGCATTTCATCTTGGACGATTTGAACGGTCTCAAAGATGATTAGCACTTTGAGTTTGAGTTTTGTTTAACGGCATATCGAAAAGGTTACATATGGATTTCTGTCTTTAAAGTAGCGGTTTATGGAGGTATTCGGTTATGTTTTTTTTAGAGAGGTCTTTTAAGTTTTTTTCTGGTAATATTTGGTGCGGGTTTGTCTGAGACCGTGCAGTTTAGGAGGTTCTGTTTGATAGTGAGCTGTACTTTACTTATTGTGAATATTGGGGCGCCTCACTTTTTAAAATGTGAGAATGACTTGCCGGTTTTTACTTATATCTACCGTTATAGGCATGATTTATTTATTAGATAATCCCTTTTATAAAAGACCTATCGGTGGTGTGATGCTGAAATCCAGTGCTACCCAGCAACTACCAAACTGCATTGATTCCTTATCTTTCCTTCGGATTACAGCGGCAGTGTAGAGAGAGGGTATTTGCTGCTTGAACAACAGCTCATATGAACCTGCCCAGGCTAAGTAGTTCAAATAAAAAAAATTGGACACTACTCCATCGTCTTTCCTAGACGGAAGGGTGCCAACATCGACTACTCAGTAATTTAGTGCCATGCTAATTTATGGGTAATTTCATGTCAACTCATCCACAAAAAGTAAAATCGACAATTTTTAGAATTGGAAGCTCAATTTTGGCGATTGGCTAGCTTTATCATAGTCCACACTTGGACAAAATTTCAGAAAAATTGAAAAGGTGGGTGACCTGTCCTCGA
Organism: Doryteuthis pealeii; assembly: GCA_023376005.1. Lineage (NCBI taxonomy): Eukaryota > Metazoa > Mollusca > Cephalopoda > Myopsida > Loliginidae > Doryteuthis > Doryteuthis pealeii. The sequence continues at coordinate 84,478,017 of CM042142.1, read as the reverse complement.
TGATTTGACATGGAATTACACTTATGTTAAACTAAAGAGGTCATAACGGACGCCATTTTATATTTTTGTGTACTTTTTGGTCAATTTAAAAAAAGGATGGACCAATGCATTTCTTAAGGTTATTAACACGAAGCTAAGGGGAAATAACTTCGTACTGGATTTGAACTCGGCTCGTTGAGTTAATTTTTTTTTCCCGACGATGATTACCGATAAGCAATGAGCGTTTCCTTTATAATAGGCAATTACTCTGGAGCTCTTTTGGATTGCATGGGAACAATACGCTTTGCAGCAACAACAAGGGATGTCTGTGTTTTCATTGCTTATTATTTTAATTTAAAGAAAGCCATTTTATAAGCAAGCCTCAAGTGGATCCAATGAAATTACGAAAACATTTTAAAGTTTCATCGCTTATTTCAGTAAGTTCCTGCCTCTGTTCCAACGCGTTATCTTGCAATAGCGAGAGAGAGAGAGAGAGAGAGAGAGAGAGAGAGAGAGAGAGAGAGAGAGAGAGAGAGAGAGAGAGAGAGAGAGAGAGAATCGTGTGCAGGTGGTGCAAATGAGTGAGGGTTATGGTATGTTTTGCCAACAGGAAAAATGAAAACCGTTATGAAAAGGAGTGTTTTCCCAATCGTCTATTACATAATAAAACGAGCTCAGATGTTTATATATCGCAAGTGTTGGATGACTCAATTGTTTCTTTAAAGAATTTTGTTACAAGATAATAAAACGGATCGCTTTTCAAATGAAGAACGTATAAATTATTTTGAGCTCTCTCTCACTCTCTCGCTATCTCTGCCTGTCTCTGTCTGTCTGTCTGTCTTTCTCTCTCTCTCTCTCTCTCTCTCTCTCTCTCTCTATCTCTCTATATATATATATATATATATATATATATATATATGACAGTCAGGGTTCGAATCACACACAAAGCAGTCTTCCTGTCTATAGCTCTGCTGAGGAGGCCAAATAGGCTGAAATGTACATACAGAGATTGATTTTTCTCGATTTATTTAGCCTTACATTTGAATAGATATGCCCGCCTAATTCATTAATCATCAATTAATTAATTTTCAAAATTAGGTACGACTTCAATTAAGCACATATTCTCCCAAAAATTATCGGCTAAAAAAGCCATATCAAACACATTGTTTGTTTACTTCTCATATATATATGGGAGATATAAGAGGAATTAATCCGACAGTATGTGGAAAAAGGTAGACAAACACGGGATGTTGTACAAAATGGATGTTTATTGTAGGTTGTGATGTTGACGTTGTAACGAACATGTTGTAATGAGAATTTTCACCATTGTAGCAAGAACTCAACCCGACGTCCTGAAGAAGGTCTAACAGACCGAAACGTTACAACGTCGACATCAATACCTACAATAAACATCCATTTTGTACAACATCCCGTGTTTGTCTACCTTTCTCCATATATCTATATCTATATATATATATATAAGGGGCCGGATTAGCTCAGTCGGTAGAGCGTTCGGCTAGAAACCACAAGTTTCCCAGTTCGATACCCACCCTCGCCAACTCAGCGTATGAGTAGCACAGGGATCTGTGCGGTAAAGTAAGGAGCTGATGGTAGGTGTGGCGTTCCACCTCAGACGCTAAAATAATCTCCTTGTCTAGCGCTAGTGAAAAGGGGATAGACTCCCTCGCTGCATCACTGATACCGACATTAGGCCGCCCCGACGGCGATATATATATATATATATGTATGTATGTGTGTGTGTGTGTGTGTGTGTGTGTGTGAGGTTCGTGGTGTAATAGTTATCGTCATAGGAATTGGAGTTGGCGATTAGAGTTCAAATCCTACAGGAGGATATTTGCATTTCACACAGCGTTAATACCCTTGACAAAGAACTAGTTCAAATCTTCAAATTCGCAACTTTCTTTATTAATATTTTAATCTACGCCCCCAATCCCCCCGGTTTAGTTCAGTTGGTCGAGCGTCAGGGTGGGGACTACAAGGTTCCTGGTTCGATATCGGCCCTCGCCAACTCAGCGTATGAGTACCACAGGGATCTGTGCGGTAAAGTGAGGAGCTGGTGGCAGGTGTGGTGCCCCGCTCGACGCCAAAACAATCTCCTTGGTCTAGAGCAAGTGGAAAGGGGATAGACTTTCTCGCTGTCTGGCTGATACCGACTTTAGGCCACCTCGACGACTTACTTTTTACTTACACCTCGAAATGTACAATAACATCAGGATTTGTATATTTGTCGAAAAATTACCGTATTTGACAGCATATAGAACGCACCCTTTTCCCCCAATATTTTGCTCAAAAAATTGCCCTGCGTCTTATACATCGTAATGAAGTTTGAGACCTCCCGTAGGTCTATTTATTATTATTATTATTATTATTATTATTATTTCCTGCTATTGAGATGCCTTGTGTATGCTTATTGCTTGCCTGTATTGCCAAATTGCTTTTATACAGCTATGTTTCTGCTTGTGTAATGCACAGCTAGACTGTTTTCAACAATATATGCTTAAATACACTAAATACTTTTTTTCCTGAATCTGAAGTGCTGAAATGGGGGTGCGTCTTATATGCCCGTGCGTCTTATATGCCGTCAAATACGGCACTATGAATAGCACTAAGTCAGTGTTTTAACTTAACTATTCTCCCTCCAGCTATAGGTAAATAGAAGGGCAGACTGTGATCTTCAACCGATCTAAGAGAAGGAAAACTTTGAATTTTAAGATGTTAAAATTGACCTTGGGTCACATCCTGTTCGTAATTTCCAAGATTATTAGCACGATGTAAAATGCAAACAGTCTCTTTTAGAATGTTATACTTGGGTAGTCCTGTTCATTTCATACGACAATAACAATCATGCTACGAACTATGGCTAAATAGTAGGGCGGACTGGGTTCTTTAGCCTTGGTATGGCAACCGGTCTATGAGAAGAAAAGCAGTTGCAGACCAGTAGAGGGGTGTAACTTACCAGGTTATTCCTACCCGAAAGGCGTTACATGGGTGGCGCCCACACGACCAAACCAAGTTGCAATTTTACAAGTTTAAAAACAAGTACATTGGAATTTTATTTTTTGTTTAGAGTACTTTTCATGGACTAGTCAACGTCACTTGTTACGAAGAGTTTGGCCACTTGTTGAATAACCTTGACATTTTCACATATTTATTTTCATAACTCTATTGTGTTACATGCAACGAGTACAACGTGTCTAAACATATGGGAAGAGAGAGAGAGAGAGAGAGAGAGAGAGAGAGAGAGAGAGAGAGAGAGAGAGAGAGAGAGAGAAGAAGAAGAAGAAGAAGAAGAAGAAGAGGAAGAAGAAGATGACGATGATGATACGAAAGGAAAATAAAGAAAATGGAATGAAAAAAAGGAATGAAGAAAAAGTCGACCAAGAAGAAAAAGTACAAAAAAGAAAACTAAAAGAACTAAAAGGAATGAAGGAAAAGAAGTACATCAGGAAGTCAAAAAGTACAAAAAAGAAAACGAAAAGAACTAAAAGGAATGAAGGAAAAGAAGTACATCAGGAAGTCAAAAAGTACAAAAAAGAAAACGAAAAGAACTAAAAGGAATGAAGGAAAAGAAGTACATCAGGAAGTCAAAAAGTACAAAAAAGAAAACGAAAAGAACTAAAAGGAATGAAGGAAAGAAGTACATCAGGAAGTCAAAAGTACAAAAAAGAAAACGAAAAGAACTAAAATGAAGAAAAGAGTACAACAGGAAGTCAAAAAGTACAAAAAGAAAAACGAAAGGAAGAACTAAAAGAAATAAAGAAAAAGTAAAACAAGAAGAAAAATTACAAAACAAAAACTATAAAAACTAAAAACTAAAAGGGACGATAAAAAAGTACAACAGGAAGGAAAGTACAAACAAAAAAAGTACAACAAAAAGTACGAAAAAACGAAACGAAAAGAAGAACTGAAAAAAATGTAGAAAATGTCCAACTGGAAGAAAAAGCATCAAAAATAAAAAATAAAAACAGAAACAAAGTGAAAAAGAAGGTATTCATAAAAATGATTGATTAATTTCAACGGCACGTCAAACCATCTAGAAGTTAGGGAATCACGTTCGTTGTACGTTTCTGGTTACATTTTGTTGTGTAGTAATTTCTTAAGCATTTCCTTTTTATTGCACACGGTTATAGGATATCAGGTAGGGCATCTCATGTGGTGTAATGGTTAGCAAGCTAGATTTGCAGACCATTGTTAGTGGGTTCGATTCTCATTGGACGCCCCATACTTCTGGCCTTGTGCCACATCTAAGCTAAGCTTAGTAAATAACTATATGATATCAGGTATAGTAATAAGTCCTCTTTTATAAGGGGTTCTACACTTCCAGACGGAATATAGTCAGCTTATTCTAATCCCCACCGACAATAAAATACAATAAATGAATGTAGAAATATAGAAGAGAAGAAAAACAAAGAAAATGATGACGAAAAGGAAAACAGTGCCATCGATCTTTGACTATACCTTCAGCTGCAACCGCTGCGATCGTGCTTGCCTGTCCCGTATTGACCTTATCAGAAAAAACACTCCTGCAGTAAACGTGGAACACCTTCTTAATGGATAATCGATGATGATTCCTATATAATACTAATAATGTGCTTTATTGGGTGACTACTTAAGGAACAGGAGTACTGTAATCAACTTGAGTCCGTTGTTTATTATAAACATTTGATTCAGCATTAAAGTACCAGAAAGGTTGATATACCATAAAACCAACTAACCAACCAGGGAATTATTTGAAAACAGATCAATTTGAACCATCGATAGGACCCTAGTATGTACTACCACCCCGTATCAGAGAGTACCCGAGAATTGAAGGGGTACTACACACTCCCAATAGATCTTGAAAAGAGGAAAGCGAGAAAAAATGAATATGAGAAAAAGGAAGAAGAGAAAGGGGAAAAGAAAAGAATGGAAAATAAGAAAAGTAGAAACGAAAGAAGAAAATTTAAGAAAAAGAACAGAAAATATTAAACAAAAACAAGGTTAAAGAAAGAAAAGAAGAAACACCAAAAAGACAAAAGAAAAATAAAGATAATGAAGCAAAAAGATGAAAAAAGAAGGAAAAAGAAAGGAAAAAGAACAAAGAAAGAAGTGAAAAAGTGGGAAAAATGAAAAAATAAACGAAATAAGAAAAAAGAAAAAAAGTAGAAAAGAAAGAAAAAAAAGAGAAAATAAGAGAAAGTAAAATGTAGAAAATAAAAAAAGAAGAAAAATAAAGATAATGAGGAAAAAAGAAAATAAAGAAGAAAAAAGAAAGAAAAAGACGTGAAGAAAGTGGGAAAAATGAAAAAAGAAATGGAATAAGAAAAAAAAAAAAAGTAGAAAAGAAAGAAAAAAAGAGAAAATAAGAGAAAGTAAAAAGTAGAAAATAAAAAAAGAAGAAAAATAAAGATAATGATGAAAAAAGAAAAAAAGAAGAAAAAAGAAAGAAAAAGAAGTGAAGAAAGCAGAAAAAATGAAAAAATAAATGAAAGAAGAAAGAAAAGGAAAATGAAAGAGAGTAGAAACGAAAGAAAAAAATTTAAGAAATAGAAAACAATAAACACAAACATAATCAAAAGTATAAAAACAAACAAGAAGGGCTTAACAAAAAAAAAAAAAAGAGATGACAACCCCTCTAAAATGAAACAAAAAAAAACAACCCAAAAGCCCCCCCCCAAAAAAAAAAAAAAACTAAGCAAAAACCAAATCACCAAGATAGAACTTGAAGACGAAGCAAAAAAAACTATGGTAGACTCAACGAAACATAATGGACAGTGATTTAATGTCAATGAAAGAATATTTGGTTATTTTTTTCATTGTGCGACACACAAAGGCCACGTTTTTAGCTAAAAGCGTGAGAAACATAATCCAACAACGTGCTGATATTTCGTCCAACATATCCATTTCCAGTCATGACCTTCGTGAGAGACGTGTGTAATTAAAACAGATGTCCTTTTCAACACAAAACGAACAACCAGAGAAACTAACGACTTATTCAATAGAACTTTCTAAAGTTTCACGATCAAATATTCTCATTATTCCATTTTTTTATTTTTGCATTATTATCTTCATTTCTGTCGCTGTGAAAATATTTCTGTCGATAGATTTTTTAAAAACATCCCAACAGTTTTTAAAGTTACCCAACAACACCGGGTACCATGCCGGTAGGGCTTAGACTTACAAACAATTTGCACAAGTTGCATGATTTCAAGTATTCCATCTAATACTAATAATTTGCACCCTGTTCTATGGTTTCAAGTCTGCCTATCTAATATTAATAATTTACACACAATTGTATGTTTTCAAGTATTCCGATCAAATACTAATAATTTGGACCCAATTGTACGGTTTCAAGTATTCCTATCTAATACTAATAATTTGGACCCAATTGTACGGTTTCAAGTATTCTTATCTAATACTAATAATTTGCACACCATTGTTTGGTTTCAAGAATTCCTATTTAATACTAATAATTTGCTCACAGTTGTATTATTTCAAGTATTCCTATCTAATACTAATAATTTGCACGATGTTGTACGGTTTCAAGAATTCCTATTTAATACTAATAATTTGCAGAGAGTTGTATGGTTTCAAGTATTCCTATATAATATTAATAATTTGCACACAGATGTACTGTTTCAAGTATACCTATCTAATACTAATAATTTGCACATAATTGTATGGTTTCAAGTATTTCTATCTAATACTAATAATTGGCACAAAGTTGTACGGTTTCAAGAATTCCTATTTAATACTAATATGCCGACAGTTGTATGGTTTCAAGTATTACTATCTAATGCTAATAATGTGTACACAATTGTACGGTTTCAAGTAATTCCAATATAATAATAATAATTTTCACACAGTTGTATGGTTTCCATTATTCTTATCTAATACTAATAATTTGCATATAATTGTATGGTTTTAAGTATTTCCCTCTAATCCTAATAATTTGCACACAGTCGTACGGTTTCAAGAATTATAATCTAATACAAATAATTTTCACGAAGTTGTATGCTTTCATGTATTCCCATCTACTACTAGAAATTTGCACACAGTTTTCTACTTTCGAGTATTCCTATCTAATATCAATTATTTGCTCACCGTTGCATGGTTTCGAGTATACCCATCTAATAGTAATAATTTGCACACAGTTGTATGGTTTCAAGTATTCCTAATTAATAATGATAATTCATACACAATTAAACATGGATTCAAGTAACTATTCCTATTCGATAATCAGTTGTGTGTACAGATTTGTATGGTTTCAAGCACTCGTATGCAATACTAATAATTTTCAAACATATATATTTGATCGATAGATTGGAACCGAACAGACACTAACAATTTTTTTTAATTTAAAAGAATACTGGAACTATTCCTGTCAAATGACAAACAACTTACAAGTCTTTATATGGCTTGGTTTAGGTCTACTTATTTAATGGCGTATCAACTCCTTATGGGTTATTCAATGCTGAAATCTGATTCATTTGTAAATAATTGTTATCTTCACTATGCAGACATAACACGTCCTAGGTCGTTAATTCATTTCGAAACCCGTAACGCAACCTGATTATATCTTTACTTACACCAGACGTAATGTCTTAAAAGTGTCTTAAAATGGGAACAATCACTATAAAGCTAACGTAAATAACTCGCGAAAAAATAAAACTATCGCTAACCCTAAAAGAATACTAAAAACACATTTGAGTCATAAACTTTTTTTTTATAGAATAATAAACATAATAAAATTAAAATCATACCCCTCCCTAGGTCATTAATTATTGTGTTGTGCCTCTGCTGGGGATACAGTTAGTATATTATAAACCCTGCTGACAGTGCGTAAGAAAGTTTTCAGAATTTAGATTTTTCAGACTGTTGTCCTCATCTTTATTGTGTGTATAAGTATTGTATTAGGCCGCTGTATCCTCGGACCTAATTCAGGTGTAATCGGTTTACCTTATACTAAAGCCATCGTCAGGCGATAACCCTGGGTTTAAGCGTGGTTTCGAAGCTTTAAACAGGTAAAAACTGAACAAGATCTGAGGATACAGCGGCGTGAACATTGTGTTTATACACACACAATAAAGATGAGAACAACAGTCCGAAAAATCAAAATTATTCACATTAATCTTCATCGAAAACATAAAGACAAATAAGAAAGTTTTTGGAGAGGAGAGTATCCTCGACAGCAAGGAGAGCCAGAAAGAGGGAGAAAAGACAACAGCCTCAGAAAGCATCACAGTTTGTGTACAGTCAATGCACCGAAGACTGTCACTCAGGAATTGGTATGCACAGTCACTTGCGCAGATGCAGATAATTTATTCATTTTTTTGGACACTACGCCATCTTAATTAGAGGACGGAAGGTGCCAACCACAATTCATAATTCTGTTTATTTAGTTTCTAGAATTCAAAAAAAAAAAGAAAAAGAAAAAAAAAGAGAGCCAGGCCTGAGAAACATTTGTGCAGATCTAATAAGAAAATGTTCGGTACATAGCAAGCACCTGTCGCTCCCAGAGTTTCCTGTCACATACAGCGCACGCATTTCTCTAGACAAAATGAAGTGACGGGTCAGTTGTTGCCATTACTCGAAAAGGCAAGCAGAATTTAATCAACGCGCTGTGTTAGTTTTAATTAGCACCCAAAGCTAAATCCACATGAAACGGTCGACCACTCCATACTCCGTCAGTTGCTGGATAGTGTACTTCTCGCTTTCTGCGTTGTAAAACTACGACTCTCTCTCACTCGAAGAATTTTCGTCTGTGTTCACAGAGCGATGGCTAGCGTGCTCTCGGCGCAAGTCGTGGCTCGTGCGTCCGGTCCACACGACCATGATGACCTTGTCGATCGGCACTTGTCTAAATTATCTAACTTCAAGATGATATCTTTTACAAGAAGAGCCAGCCTTTCGACAAAGTTTACTATATATATTACCAACACTTCCACACGAGCGAAGTTAAACGGCGATGAGCCTGTTAAATAATTAGATGAGGGACCATTTAAACAACAGCAGGCCCTGTACGTAAACACATATCAAAATGACTTGATTCGGATTAAATGACCCAAAAAGGGTTGATATGCTGTAAAACAAAACCAACCAGCCAACCAAGCAGCCAGCCAACCAACCAACTTATTTTATTGTTGCTTCTTGTACAATTTAATACGTACATTACAATGCTACCAAAGAAAAAGGAGAATTCCAAATTGCAAAGAAATTCCTATTTACAAGTCAATGCTATTCATAGTAAATATCATCGAAAAAATTAAAATCTTGATTTTATTATTGTTCCTTGTACAACTCAAGGCGTAGAGAATTCAAAGCATTTGCGGTTATATGAAACATTAAATCATACATGACTTGGTGCTATTCATAGTAAATGTCTTCGACAAAAACGTAAATCTTGATTTTATTGTTTTTATTTGTGCAATTTGAGGCGTAGATTAAAACGCTACCAAAGGAAGTAACGAATTTAAACTCGTTCTACATAGTTCGAACGTACGTTTACTGAGCGAATACATGCAAACTGTAGCCGTGTTAGTACTACAGTGTGGCTGCACGTTGGACGTTAACGCAACGCTTTGAGAAAAAAAGACAAGACAGGAACTATACTGCGTTCTGTTTTGAACAAACTCTGAAAACAGCACCTCACAAAAATCAGCTATACAAATACTTACCTGTTATCACACAAACCATTCAAGTAAGATGAACAGACTTGCTGGACACTACTGGGAAAGTAGTAAGGAACTCATAAGTGATGTTCTCCTGTGGACACCAACACATGGACACACCAGTTGGTCAAACCGCCTTGATTAACTGATGCAGATATTAGATGGCGAGAGGAGGACTTGTCTGGAGCGATGAACGATAGGGACGAGTGGCGAGAGAGGCATGGAGAGCCATGGAAATCCGTGCTGTCACCGCGACATGATGATGATGATGATGATTATGATGATGATATTTTTTGCACACAGTTACATGATATCTAACACAAACAATTTGTGCACAGCAATATTGTTTTACGTATTCCTATCCAATACTAATAATCATATAGTTTTTGTTATATACCCTACCAATGAACATTAATGGGCATGTCCCAATCCTTATATACCCTATCTATGAACATTAATGGACATGTCCCAATCCTTATATACCCTACCTATGAACATTAATGGGCAAGTCCCAATCCTTATATACCCTACCTATGAACATTAATGGACATGTCCCAATCCTTATATACCCTACCTATGAAGATTAATGGCATGTCCCAATCCTTATATACCCCTACCTATGAACATTAATGGATATGTCCCAATCCTTATATACCCTACATATGAACATTAATGGGCATGTTCCAAACCTTTATACCCTACCAATGAACATTAATGGGTATGCTCCAGTCCTCGTAAATACAGGAGTATTATGTTGACTGAAGAGTCTTATACCACTAACAGTGGTTTACAATTCTTCACGCCGCTGGCGAGTATTGCATTTGTTAATGTTATAAAGATTCCATTTCATTTGCAACATCTGTGTTGGTTATTTCTCATTTAGTAACCTTTGCTAGGTTACAATAGTTTCAAGTAATTATTTTTTATCTAATAATATTCATTGTAATGTACTTGTTAACCTCTGACCAAATGTCGGCAAGTGACGGACATAATCACGTGTTTTCCTCCCCTATTTTCACACAGACTTGACAGATTTCCGACTTCTAAAACACCGGAAAACGTTAAGATAAAAGCAGAAATTGGACCTTTGTTTCTTTCGTGTCGAAAAAAAGCAATCATTAATAATAGTATAAACAACGATGAAGGCTTTTATAGTTTGAAGACCTTTTGACAGGTACCCTTTTCCAGAAAAGTAGATGTGCTCTTCTGTTGTTATATTATTACAGCTAAAATATTAAATCATTTGGCCAGCTGTGTTACGAAGGTAGCTCGAATGTTATAGCAAATTATGCGTAACGAGTTAGTAACGTAATGTAGCTCAGTATTGTTGCAGAGGAGTCTTCAGAGTATTGTGAGAAAAAGTTTAATGCTGAAATGTATTGCACACAGTCATATGGTTTCAAGTAACTTATAATATTCCTTAGTAAAGAATTATAACTGCAAGTGACTATTCTTAATACAAATAACTTTGAAATAATTTACAGTTGGCATCAGGCATTCCTATCGAATATGAATAATTTTAGACAGATATACTTCGCCATTGGTCGTAATGCAAATGAAGGAATACACCAAACTCGGCATAAGTAACACATATAAAAGAGTTGTCATACTATAAACCAACCAACCAACCAACCAACCATGTTATCTATCTTCTCTATTAATAATGGAGATTCGCTTCTGGCTTTTGTCTGTAACAAAAACTACATCACTGCTTACGTCACATTACCCAAAATCATCATAACAGAATAAATACACTCAAAATTTGAACATGCAGCATTAGACAGTCCTCATTGTTTTTTAAAACAATTTTTAATAAATACATGACTGGTATTATATATCTATATATAGTTTGTTTTATTCTAATACATATTTAAAGTTTACATTTCAAATTGTTTTATTTTTTTAATCCTTTAATAAATTTGATGATTTTACTTAATTAGGGTACAAACTTGCTGACATGGGATTTTTACTCCCACCCCTCAGGCAATATGTTTCAAAAATCTATTTTTACATCGCCCGGAGGGTGGTTTTTATTTTGTACTAGTATATATAAAAAATATATAAAAGAGAAATTATGTACGTCTGTCCGTGTGTATGTTTCCTTTTACAACCATCTTTTAGAAAGAGGGAAAAGTAACCGTTCTTTTATAAAGGTAAATTGGTGGACACCAGCAAAGACCAATGTTTGATAATACCCAATCTCTAATTTTGTCAGGAAGATGATTAAAAACTTTTTATTCATTGTTTTCTACAAGAAAAGCTAAAAATAATAAAATTTGTATAAATGAATGATATATTTGAAAAATTAATTAAAAAGTAATAAAGGATAAAACAATAAAAAGCGAATAAAAGACAAATAAAAGAAAAAATACAAACAAGAAGAATAACAAAAATAAACAACTTAAAATCAAAATATATAAAGAATCAAAGATAATAAAACTTATATACAGAAAAATAATTCATATAAATTTATATATGAATAAGAGGTTTATTTTCAACTTTTTAAATCCCGGTGATTGCCCGGTAGCTCTGCTAGTTCTAGAATAAGATTTATTGCTTTAAAATTGACGGTTGAATTATCTTTTTTTACCGATGTATCACATTTAGAAACACGTAAGTTTGATGTGAATTGTTCCAGCTTGGCCATTTTTGTTTGTATTGTTTAAATGACAATTTCTGGTTCATTCAAAGAAAGTATAGAAAAGATTCTTATGCAATTCTCTTTACGAGAAAGAGAAAGAGAAAGAGATAAATAGAGTGTGTGTGTGTGTGTGTGTGTATGCGTGTGTGTGTGTGTGTGAGAGAGAGAGAGAGGGTGAGAGAGAGAGAGAGAGAGATAGGTGGAAGGAAGGAAGGAAGAAGCAGATGAAAGAGCTTGCAGTAGGAGGGAAAATTGACAACGGTTGCTGAGACACGTCAAGAAAATTTGCATTCGTCAATCAAACTTTGTAAATTGAAAAGAAAAAAAAAGAACATTTTATTGTGAGATATATTTTCCTTTGAAAACCTGTAAGATTCTTCTATCTATTTTCTTTCTGCTGTCGGTAATTCCATCACTGGCTTTGAATTGAAGAAAGATGAAGACGTTTTGGATTTGGGAAAGATGAAGACCATTGTTCAATTCTTGAAACTTGTTTATCAACCTGAAAAATGAAGGCGCCCTGTCGGGTTTAATTGTTAATATTCCAATCTTTAAAATCCGTTTAATAACTAGAGTATTTGCTTTAACAAAAGTGTGCAAACTGGAGGAGTTTGTATACTTGGATATGTCAAGGTCTTTGCAAATTACTTTAAAACATATAATGGCTTGAAGTACGTAAAACCATATAATTGTGTACAGGTTATTAGTATTAGATAGGAATAGGTGAAACCACATAACTGTATGCAGTGTATTAATATTAGATAGGAATACTTGAAACCACACAATAGTATGCACATTATTAGTATATAATTGTGTACAGGTTATTAGTATTAGATAGGAATACGTGAAACCACATAACTGTATGCAGTGTATTAATATTAGATAGGAATACTTGAAACCATACAATAGTATGCACATTATTAGTATATATAATTGTGTACAGGTTATTAGTATTAGATAGGAATACGTGAAACCACATAACTGTATGCAGTGTATTAATATTATATAGGAATACTTGAAACCACACAATAGTATGCATATTATTAGTATATATAATTGTGTACAGGTTATTAGTATTAGATAGGAATACGTGAAACCACATAACTGTATGCAGTGTATTAATATTAGATAGGAATACTTGAAACCACACAATAGTATGCATATTATTAGTATATATAATTGTGTACAGGTTATTAGTATTAGATAGGAATACGTGAAACCACATAACTGTGTGCAGTGTATTAATATTAGATAGGAATACTTGAAACCACACAATAGTATGCATATTATTAGTATATATAATTGTGTACAGGTTATTAGTATTAGATAGGAATACGTGAAACCACATAACCGTGTGCAGTGTATTAATATTATATAGGAATACTTGAAACCACACAATAGTATGCATATTATTAGTATATATAATTGTGTACAGGTTATTAGTATTAGTTAGGAATACGTGAAACCACATAACCGTGTGCAGAGTATTAATATTAGATAGGAATACTTGAAACCATATAATAGTATGCATATTATTAGTATTAGATAAGAATACTTGAAACCGCATAAATGTGTGCAGATTAGTAGTATTAGATAGAAATACTTGAAACCACATAACTGTGTGCAGAATGTTGGTATTGGATAAAAATTGGTGAGACCACATAACTGTGTGCAAATTATTAGTATTAAACAGGAATACTTGAAACCACATAACTGTGTGTAGCTTATTACTATTAGATAAAAATACTTAAAAGCATATAACTGTGTACAGATTATTAGTATTACATAGGAATAACTGAAACCACATAACGGTTTGAAAACAAATGCTTATAATCATAAGATGGGAATAGTTACTTAAAAATATAATTGTATATTAATTTTTAATATCTATCATTGCCTACCAAATTCCCCCCATGACTGTACCAAATTTTCTTGGTATTCCTTGCATATACGATGGGATATTTCAAAGTTCAGTATCTATTCACTCAGAACTCATTCTATTCAAATAAAGTCCTATTGTTATTATAATCTGAGTCCTTCTGCTCAATTATAATGAACTAGCCATCATTTTTGTACGTTGATTGGGTGTAATATGTGCCGCTGATAGCGGTTTAAAGTAGGTAAAGAGTTAAATTTGAGTATACATTAGTATTGAGAAAGGTAGCTTGAAGCTGTAATATTTCCACACTTGATGACAACCCTGTGAAATTAATAGACCTGTTCACATAAGGAATAATATCTTATCTACAGAAAGTGATGTTATCGGAAAGGCATGGACTGCTATTGACAGTTTATCAATCATATAGAAATCTGATCTCTCTGATAAGATAAAGTGAGAATTCTTACAAGATGTAGCTGTATCATTACTAATATATGGCTGCAACACTAGGACTTTTATTAAACACCTGGAGAAATTCTAGCGCCAACGCCCTTAGGGAATTACATTAATCTACCCCCCTGCCATTTATTGATAAATAGAAAGCCAGACTGAACGCTTAGCCGTTGAATGACAACCAATTAAGGAGAAGAAAAACTGAATTCCAACCAGTAATCATCCGACTGCACGAATTCCTTTGACTCTCACTCGCTATCCGCCTTATTCACCATTACACTTGGTAAGTCCTCTAGACAGCACCCAATAACCGCACATAACTGATGAATGTAAGTTTTTGCTGGTCTGCTAACACGGGTGTGTCCATCTGTAGGAGTCCATCGGAGAGCGTCATTTATGAGTAAGTCCATACTTCTCAAGCACTGAACACATACTGTTCGTTTTTCTTGTGTGTTTTGCGAGATGAGAGGTCCGCACAGCTGCTATTTTATGGGTGCTGCTTCCAGGATTTGTTAAAATAGCACGTAATATCCTTATATAGTTCCCCTGTAGCTTTTCCAAGCGTTTCGTTAGAGTCAAAGTGATGCAACCATACAGTAGTACTGATACAGTTACATCCTGGAAGAATTCCCGTTTTATTTTATCAGACAGATCTCCATATGGTTGATAACCTGGAAACAACAGTCGACGCTTTACCTATGTGTATGGTGACCCCGCTTTCAGGAGATAAGATATTGCTACCGAGGTATATGAACTGGGCTACTAAATTCGCAGGCTTGCTTTTTAATAAGGAGATGGTACCATTTTGATCAAAACGTATGAACACTGTTTTATTTAATTTCACGTAGAGACCAATGACTCTTGCTGCCTACTCCATGCAATACTGCAAAGATTCGGCATGAGCAGATATGCAAAAAACATCTGGCCTTTTATCTAAGCGTTTCATTAGGCTGCTTTTTATGCGTATGGTGACATCGCCTTCAGGAGATAAGATATTGCTACCGAGGTATATGAACTGGTCTACTAAATTCCGTGTATTGCTGTTTAATAAGGAGATGTTACCATTTTGATTAAAACGTATGAATACTGTTTTATTTGATTTCACGTAGAGACCAATGCCTCTTGCTGCCTACTCCAGGCAATACTGCAGAGATTCGGCATGAGCGGGTGTATTTGCAAGACACTTCTAGCATGTGATTTTATGTAGAGACCAATGAGGAAATTGGTCCATTTTCATTAAAACACATAAACACCTCCTGTGAATGACGTTAAACTCTATATGATGGTGAGGTTCCAGTTTTGGAGGTTTGGGGAATGTGGAGCACCCCTTCATCGCCATTGCTCCCTGGTCCACTCTGACCCGGAGTGGTAGTACCTGTTAGGGTCCCATCTATGGGTTAAATAGAAAAATATATTTATAAAAAAATTCTATTATCCATTAAGAATTGATTTATTTCAAAACTTTATCGGCATTAAATAACCCACTGAGGTTGATAATGCCGTAAAACAAAACAAACCAAAAAAACATAAACACCGTTTTATTTGAGTTCGCGTAGAAACAAATACCCCTTGTTTCCTACTCCGGGTTATGTAGTAGAGATTCGGTTTGAGCAAATTTTTGCAAGAAACAACTAGCATTTTCTCCAAGCGTTTCCTTAGACTCCTAGGTGCAACTTTACAGTAGTACTGTCGAGGGTAGAGCTTGGAGGAATTTGTTTTGTCACATCCTGCTCGAGATTGACGGATTAGGTTGCTTTTTATGGAGAATATTTTTCTAATAAACCTCCACTCCTCCACCCGCCCCCAATAAAAAAACCAAACCAAACCAAAATCAATTCACTTTTAAAGGAAATCATTCCTGTTTATATATTTCTGTCAGATTAGGAAGAGCTTTATGTTTTAAATAAAACGTTATCGGATGACTTGGGGCGGTTTCAGAAAACTGATTAAATGTTTTAGTAAGTAGGGCCACCATTTCTTCGAGCTATTTCCCGTCTTTTGGCGCCTAAAACGTGCGCGAAAGGCGGCCATTTTCAAATATAAAATCACCGCTTCTGGAAATGTCACAGGGATTCCAGAACTCACAGCTAAACAATGAACATCTACATTTAAGTGGGGAAAGGGCGAGTAGAATATATATATATATATATATATATATATATATGTGTGTGTGTGTGTGTGTGTGTGTGTGTGTGTAGTTGTGTGTCAGTGAGTATATATATATGTGTGGTTTTGTATGTGTATGTGTGTGTGTCTGGGGTTGTGTGAAAAAATTCATATATATATATATATATATATATATATATATATATATATATATATATATATATATATATATATATATCAGGGCTAAGGTGGATGTATAAGTATTTAAGTGGGAAGCGGTAGGTAATATATATATATATATATATATATATATATATATATATATATATATATGTATGTATATATATATATATATGCGTGTGTGTGTATGTATGTGTGCGTGTGCAGTTGTGTATATGCGAGTATACATATGTATGTGTGAACAGCTTATATATATATATATATGTATATATATACATGTATCTATCTATATCTGTGGCAAGGTCTGTAAGTCGGCTTCTGGTCTTAAGAGAATATATGGTGTGCATAAGCATCAAATGTTATCATCTAATTCATCTGAATCATCTTATTCAACGGGAAGGAAGTCCTTTCAATGTCATATTTGCATCAAACTTAGTGTATATATATATATATATATATATATATATATATATATATATATATATATATATATATATTGATAGATAGATAGATAGATAGATACATGGATATTAGTTAGGGGGTTCATAGACAGATATGAAGAGATGTATGTATATATATTGCATCGACTGAGAAATATATATATGAATATATATATATATATATAAGAATAAACTGATACAATCATAATATATAGATTGGATCTATCTATCTATCTATCTTATCAGATATAGTGTATATATATATATATATATATATATATATATATATATATATATGTGTGTGTGTGTGTGTGTATATATATATATATATATATATATATATATATATTGATAGATAGATAAACAGATAAATAGATAAATAGATAGAGGCATACATATATAGATATGAAGAGACGTAATTATATATTTAATGGACTGAGAAATATAGATATGGAAATTGATAGATACGAATATAGAATATAAATCAGATAGATAGGCAGGTAGATCAGCCAGATATGAAGATGGATACATAGATAGATAGATAGATAGATAGATAGATATGAATAGACGTGCTTAAATATAGAAATAATTGGGCAAAAAACGTCAAATTTGCTAAGATTGTTGCCAATCCCATGGTTTTTAATGTCTTTTCTCCTAACAAAAATTATTATAAGATTCAATTGCGTTGTCACCCTTACTTATCATATTTTACACTCATTATTTCTCTATTCGTTTAAATCTCTGTCTGTCTGTCTGTCACTCTAAAGAACGTTTGTAAACTGATTTAGCCTCGTGCAAGAAAAGATAACTACTTTTTCCCGTTTTATATTAATATATGAAAATTTCACCCGCGTTCTCCCATTGAAATTCAGGAAGTACTCGCTCGTACACATGCGCAGAAGATAAGCTTTTTTTTATTCATTTTTTATTCAGTTTTATTCTAAGGTAGATAATTCCCATAGAAAAAAAAAGATTTGTGTTTTTTTATTTATTTTTTTATTTCTATCTATCTCATGAATTGCAACCTCTAAATTTATTTCATATTAATTTCCGACATTTTTTTCAATCTTCGAATATACCAGGTATGGCGAATAATTATCAAAACTTAAACCTAATTTTTTTTAAAATTATAGAATTTAAAACTGATGTCAGTTGACCAACTTTTATAGATCGGTCGGTTCTAATTTTCACAAGAATATGTCTAGTCTCAATATATTCTCTCTCTCCTTCTCGCATCTCTCTCTCTCTCTCTCTCTCTCTCTCTCTCTCTCTCTCTATATATATATATATATATATATATCTCTCTCTTTATTTGAAAGCAATAAAGAGAGATAAATAATAATAATAATCTATAAAATAGTTTATATAAGAATTATGACAAACGTATGTAATTTTGTGGGTGAATTTAAAAAAAAATATAACATTTTCTGTTCAAAATGATTCTGTTCCAGATAGAATTTTCGGCCTAGAGATTAACCGATTTTCTATCCAAAACAGCACGATTCCGACCTAACACGAAATGAGCACGTAAAGATCTCTGTGTTGCAATTTAAAAAAATTCAATATTCCTTTAAAAAATGACGTTTCAACAGCAAATGCACGATGTGCACCGGTCCAAGCTATGATCGTAACTGATCGTATCTCAATAAAAGAAAATGGTAAAACAGTATCTGTCATTGCCACTTGCCGAAATCCAATTGGATTACACAAGTGAAAACCTTGGTATGGCTACCGGTCTGTGAAAAGGAAACTCTGCATTCAAACTTGTTAAACTCCGCTTAGAAATTGAGTGTGTTTTGCATCCTGCTCATACGGTTTGGTTTCGTTTGTTGGTTTTTACGGTATGTCAACCCTTGTTGGGTTATGTGTTTGCCGAAGTTGTTTTGTTCTATTCATTCTTGATGGGTATTCAAAATCTTTTTTAAATTCAATTTTTGCAACAATTTATTTAAAACTCACATTTTTCTGTTTACCTAAGAGATGGGACCCTAACAAGTACAACAATCCGGGTCTGGGTGGACCTGTGAGTTAAGGAGAGTAAGGGGTACTGCACACTCCCTAGAGCTCCAAAATTGGAACTTCAGCATTAGATGCAGTTTAACGTACACGTACAGTAATGTTTGGTTAATATATACACAGGCAACACATTAGCTAATGGAGCTATAATAGAAGAGCGTTTTATAAGGGTTAGAGTCGTTGGAAATGGACTCGTCGCCGTGAGTTCAAATCCTGGAAAAGGCTGTTTGAATTTCATATAGCGGTAATACCCTTGTGAAAGGTATGCATCCACTTACTCTCCCTACAGCTATGGGTAAATAGTTGTGCAGATTGGGCTCTTTAACATTGGTTAAGCAACAAGTCTAAGGAAAACTCTGAATTCAAACCTGTTAAACTCCACTTAAGAAATTGACATTATGCCACATCCTACTCATGTAGAGGGTTTGGTAAATATATATATGGAGCTATAGTTGCCACTTGCCCAAGTTTAATTTGCCTGTACAGGCGACAACCTTCTATGACAACCGGTCTAGGAAAAGGAAAAATTCGTGGTACTATCGGCATTCCTATACAATGTTACTTCAGGTGCTGGGCAATAAACTCGGAACACGCTGCTTTTAGACGAGCGTGCAGGCCTTCACTGGGGAACCATGCGTTTTTAAGAAATATATGCTCATTGATAGTGACTTAATATATAATAAAATGAAAAAGAACAAGTAATATTGAATATTCCAGGCACATAAGGAGGTGCTCTATTGTAATGGTTATCGTCGTAGGAAAATGGACATAGTGACAAGGATTTA
Source organism: Doryteuthis pealeii (assembly GCA_023376005.1). Classification (NCBI taxonomy): domain Eukaryota; kingdom Metazoa; phylum Mollusca; class Cephalopoda; order Myopsida; family Loliginidae; genus Doryteuthis; species Doryteuthis pealeii. Next base: position 84,457,867 of record CM042142.1, on the reverse strand, counting down.
CATCCTGGACGAGTCTGGTTACTTTTCACATAGCGCTAATAGCCTGGGTAAGAGTATGAAACAAATTATTCTCCAACCTGCTAGGAGTAAATAGTAAGCCAGATTTGGCTCTTTAACCGGTCAAGATTCAGGAAAATGATAGGGCAGACTGGACTCTAAGTTTGGTATGACAACTAGATGGAAAACTCTGAATTCAAACCTGTTAATCTCCGCTTAAAATTTGACCTTTTGTCGCATTCAGCTTGTCGGATGGTTTGGGTAAATATATACACAGTTAAGATTTTTAAAGGTGGTGGGTATATATCCCACATCCAGCATAATTTTATGCCTTCATTTTAAATCAAACATCTTTTTTTTTTTAAATCAAAACCAGTTAAAGTTTCGGTCTCGATACTTTTTGATCAAACCACGTACATGATCATTTGCTAGGTCTATCAACTTTATTTTGAGTTTTCTTTCTTGATTTATTGTGTTTTTTTTTTCTTTTTTGAATTAATTTTTTCCCGCGATTTCCCCATTGAATCCTATTTCCCAAACTTATCTTTTTTCAAAACTTATCATTTTCTTTTCTTCAAATCATTTTTTCCTCACTTTATTCCTTCCTTCGGGAAAGATTATTTCATTTCATTCATTTTCCCAAACTTTTTTAGTTTATCCTTTTCTTTTCTTTATTATTTTGATATGTTTTTTAAGGATTCTCCTATTGTTCAGTCCAATTTATTTCGACACCCACATTCGTTTCAATATTATATATATATATATATATATATATATATATATATATATAGAGAGAGAGAGAGAGAGAGAGAGAGAGAGAGGGTATGTACAGACTATGTTAAATATTAAAAGACTGACAAAGAAAAAATACACACGCATATATATATATATATATATATAAATATATATATATATATTAGAAGAGAGAGAGAGAGAGAGAGAGAGAGAGAGAGAGAGAGAGAGAGAGAGAGAGAGAGAGAGGGAGAGAAGAGGAAGAGGGAGAGGTGTAGATATAGATATATGAACAACTCAGATAGATATATAGATAGATATGAACAGAGTTTAATATATAATTAGATAATATGAACAGTGTTAAATAACTAAATAAATAGATATATATGAATATATATATATATATATATATATATATATATATATATATATAATGGAAGAGAGAGAGATGAACACACTGTGTTAGATATAAACAATTAATTCATATACACGCATATATATATGTCTGTATATGTCAGTAACCAAATCTACATTATATATATATATATATATATATATATATATATATATATATAGAACACACTGAGATAGATATATAAATAGATATGGACAGAGTTACATAGATAGATAGATAGATAGATAATAGATGAACAAAGTTAAATAACTAAATAAATAGACAGATGTCTAAATGAATAGATAGATAAATATGATCAGACTGAGATAGATGAAAAAAAAAGAATTTGTGCAGAATTTTTTTGCTTGACTGAAATTGATATCATTGTTTCGACAACACTTTTTTCCACTTAATGTCCTGATGTAGGTTTAAAAAAAACGAAATGTTTTAACGCCGCCTTCCCAATCTATCTTTTTGGAATATTTTTTTTTTCTTATTTTCTACATACTGTCGGATTTCTTTTCCTATTTTTCCATCTATATATAGATAGGAAGAGAGTTAAATAAATTGAAAGATATAGATAGATAGATAGATAGGTAGATAGATCGATAGATAGGCTTAGACAGAGAAATGGATATATATAGACAAATATTGTGAGAGGGTTCAGATGGCTAGCAACGTAGATATATAGAAACAAACTAGAATATATATATATATATATATATATATATATATATATATATATATATAGAGAGAGAGAGAGAGAGAGAGAGAGAGAGAGAGAGAGAGAGAGAGAGAGAGAGAGAGAGAGAGAGAGAGAGAGAGAGAGATGAATAGGCTGAGATATTCGGAAAGATATATATATTTTTTTGAGGATATGTGCTTAATTGAAGTCATACCTAATTTTGAAAATTAATTAGTTAATAATTAATGAGTTTTTAGGCGGGCATATATGTTCAAATGTAAGGCTAAACAATATGCCCGCCCAAATTCATTAATTATTAAACTAATTAATTTTCAAAATTATGTATGACTTTAATTAAGCACATATCCTTCAAAAATTGTCGGCTAAAAAGCCATATCAAATAAACACATTGTTTGTTTACTTACTCTCATATATATATATATATATATATATATATATATATATATATATATATATAGAGAGAGAGAGAGAGAGAGAGAGAGAGAGAGAGAAAGAGAGAAAAGAGAGATATGGGCAAATTTAGTGAAAGGCTACAGATGGCTTGCAAACTTGATATATAGAAACAAGCTATGATTTATAGATAGATAGATAGATAGATACATACATACATACATACATACATCCTAAAGAAAGGAATTTGTAGCAAGCGTTCATTTATGAGTTTATATTTCTGAATTTTCTTTAACTGCAATTTCCGTCGTTTCCATTTATGTTTCTACCAATTTTATCTTGGACATTTTCTTTGAAAACCGGTTGTCTATCAAACTCTATTTTGTATTGTTTCATTTTCATTTTTTAATCTATGTGTGCAAATTACATTTCCTTTTACTTATGATTTATTTTGGAAAACTGTCAAGAATTCAAATCCAGACATTCTTTGATTTCTTTCTTTTTTTCTTGACTTTTCTTTCTTTCTTTCTTTCTTTCTTTTTTCTTTCTTTCTTTCTTTCTTTATTTGACTTCTTTCTTTCTCTTTTCTTTCTTCTTTATTCTTCTTTTTCTTTTTCTTTCTTTCTTTATTTGACTTCTTTTCTTTTTCTTCTTCTTCTTTTTCTTTCTTTCTTTCTTTCTTTCTTCTTTCTTTCTTTCCTTTCTTTCTTTCTTCTTCTTTCTTTCTTTCTTTCTTTCTTTTTTCTTCTTTCTTTCTTTCTTTCTTTCTTTTTTTCTTTATTTATTTTCTTTTCTTTCTTTCTTTCTTTCTTTCTTTCTTTCTTTCTTTCTTTTTTCTTTCTTTCTTTCTTTATTTCTTTCTTTTCTTTCTTTTTTCTTCTTTCTTTCTTTCTTTCTTTCTTTCTTTCTTTCTTTCTTCTTTCTTTTCTTTCTTTCTTTCTTCTTCTTTCTTCTTTCATGTTGTCTCTGGTTTACTTTCCTTGTATAATGGGACTCTACCTCATGTCTGTCTGTCAGTAATCCAATCTATATCACCACCGATGTCACAATTCCAATGATTATTTTTATTCCACAGTACTTGATTGTATTTATATGTAAATCTCAATTATTAATAAAATCGTTTTCTTTTTTTTTGTATGGAATGTCAACCCTTGGGTTATTTTCTCCCGAAGACGTTTTGTTTTATTCAATCTTGATGGTATTCAAATACCTTTTTCAACATCAATTTTTTAAACACATCGTTCAAAACTCAGGTTTTCTATTTAACCATAGATACGAATCTAATAGCTACTACCACTCTGGATCAGAGTGGACCTGGGAGTAATAGTCATGAAAGAGTACTCCACACTCTCCAGAGCTCCAAAATTGGAACTTCACCATTAGATGAAGTTTTTCATCATACCAAGGACAATAAAATTATTTTATATTATTAATACTGTTGGCCCCATCTACATACTGATATCACCTTCATGTTCCAAATTTTTTTTCGGTTCTCTGGCCAGGTCCAAGTATTAGTCTATCTTTTGGTTTTCTTTCATTTTCACTATTATTATTATTATTATTATTATTATTATTATTATTATTAGTAGTAGTAGTAGTAGTAGTTGTTGTTGTAGTAATAGTATTAGTATTCATGTTAATCTTGAAATTATTGTTTTCTCTAAGTTAGGGCCTATTAATAGATTTGCGCTAACAAAAATCTCGCTTGGATATATTATTTTTGCTCTGTTATTCTAACGTAAAATCATGCTTGTATAGAGTTATTGGGATGTTAGGAGGCAAGGAAGATATTTAGTCTAGTCCCCATTTATCAAGGACCAATATTGGTATTAGTGATATACTTACACTGAGTGATATGCTTACACTGGATAAACGGAAAGAAAGACAAGATAATCTTATTTACACATGCAGAAACATTTAATATATACACAATATAAAACAGGTAGTATTGAAAAGAGTACAGAAACGTGTTGGAACAGCTATATATATATATATATATATATATGCACATATTACTCTATGATCAAATAGTATGTGAAAGGGGTACAAAAACGGGGAAATTTTACTCGATGATAAGAAGAAGTAAAATGGCCAATATAAGATATAAAAATGTAGTACTGAAAAGAGTACACAAACGTGTTGCAACAGATATATATATATATATATATATATATATATATATATATATATATATATAATTCTATGATCAAGTAGTATGTGAAAGGGGTACAAAAACGGGAAAAATTCACCGATGATGAGGAGGAGTAAAATGGTCATATCCATGTTGGTTTTACTGTTCAATGGCCGGACAAGATAACATATCTCTATTACAATGGGAATAATTTCTGTTATGCCGTTTTTTATTAAAGGATCCATACGTAAAACATGAATTTACAATTGTATTTCATTATATTATTTGTTATATTATCTTCTTGTCTTGCAGCAACATTGTTTCTGTTGATTATTGTTGTTGTTAGAAACCCTTCTTGATAAGACCCTCTTTCTTTCATCATAAGGAAAACTTTAAAAAAATACTTTTTGCTTTTACATCAAAACATTTTCCCTGTCTCCAATAAGTATACAAAATAAATTTGGTAGCTCTACCATCAACCATTTGACCATCTCTTGAGAACAAACTCTTCGGAATTATTTATATAGGTACTCATTTCATACATGACCAGTAATATAACAGTTGGGATTTATTATTTAAAAAAAACGAGAGGAAATAAAGAATAAGACTTCTGGGACCGTTATGTGACATCCCACGAGGTGCCCAATGTACAAGTTCATTCTCTATAGGCGATAATTATTTATTGACTACCTATTGCTTATTTATACTGTAGATTATATGTATTTATTTTAATAGTTCTCAACGACACGTGTAAAATATTTTTTATCTATAAAACAAACAAGAAAAATGGGGTAAATAATGTTTCGTTATCTTTCCTCACTAACAGCCGTGAGATTAAAGATGAAGGTGATTATCATCAACGCCTGCACAAATCCGATTAATTTACACAATGTTAATTTACTATAGTCACTGTATAGTAGCAACACTAAAACGACATGTAATATATCACATTGATATAGCGGGCGAGGGTTAAAGGGACATGGTTAGTTTGCTTGTTCTTTTTTCGTTCTGTAGTCAAGGCTGCGTTATCAGTTTCGAGCTGCTATGTCAAACGCCTCTCCGTGTTTGGAGAGTGGATGCTGAGGGTTCGAAAACCATAGCTCCACCGGCTTCTTTCTTGATAACAGATTTGGTTCAGTACACTGATATTTAGCTAACACAAATGCCAGAAATTTGTATCTACTGTTAGCTTTATTTTGTACGCGGATTCAGAAGATAAGAGAGATATCGCCTACAAAGGCTTTCGCAATAAAAAAACTTTACTAATTGCTTGCTGAATTCACTTGTCTCCTGACTAATTTCTGATAATCCCACAAGTCTCTCTCTATCCTGATTACCTTTGATGGTCAAAACCCTTCTCTGTCTCCCTCATCTGACTACCCTGAAGACCAAAATCTTTCAGTCTACTAAAAAAGGGTCCTATTCATCTAACTTTGTTAAACAAATTTCAATCTGAGAATCTTCTTGTGGCTAGTTTGTCCTACCCACTTCAATGGTGATCGTGTTTAATTATTGGCTGTCCGTAATTCTAAAAAGTAATTTAATAAATGTATTTAACCCACCCAGAATTAAAAGAAAAGTTGTCTATCAACCTAATTACAAACCGTCTCTTCTACTTTGCTAATGGCAAAAATAAACATCCCATTTAAAACAAAACTTCAAAGGGCAATTTAACACAAATCCAGACTCCTCCGTGTCTGGAACATATTGGCCCCTTTTCCTTGTTGACATATGAGTCATTCTGTAATTTTAGGACAGAAGAGAGCGTTCAAAGAACAGAGGCAAAAGAGAGCGAGCATGGAGTTCTGGGGCAGTTAGGTTAATATTACTCAGCAACACGTGTGAAATATTTTATCAATTAAACAACAAGAAAAGAAAAAAAAAGAAAAAAAAAGAAAAAAAAAGAAGAGGTAAATATTTGTTTCCTTACCTTTCCACGCTAACGGCCGTTAAATTAAAGATGGATGCCACCGCAGTCAACATTTCCACAAATCCCGTGAATTTGCAAAGAAACGACCCGATGGACCAATGTCCGATCGAACTTTTGCTCACCTCATAAGGCACGCACACCAGCAAGAAGAGCAGGTCGGCCAGGGCGAGGCTGACGAGGAACGAAGTAGTCACGTTCCGGGTTTTACGGTCTCCCAGCATGGCGAACACCACCATGCCATTACCGATGAAGCCGACCAGGAATGAAAAGCTGTACACAACGACGGTAGGTATGAAGTGAGGCTCCTGTATCCAGGGCTTGCGCAGATTATCAATGTTTCCCTCATAGTATATGTCATCCAATGGGTTGTAGGTTTCCACATCTGGATATTCCCCAAGATTGACGACCACCTGTTCGTTCGTGTGGTTGTAGGTAAAAAAGTCGACCTTATTTAACATTTTTAAAGCGGTAGAGATCAGCAACAGTTTTTTAATTTAATTTTTTACCGTCGACTTTTTTTTAGTTATTCTTTTTAAAGATTTTTTATACTGAGAACCATATTGATATAATTAAACTTTAGCAAAGTATTAAAGTATCTAAATATTTACTTATGTAATATACATGTATTTTATGTCATTGTTTTTGTGTGAATACGTTCATAACTTATATATATATAAGTAAAATCTTATATAATCTTATACATAAGAAATTCAACACGCTGTAGATAGACAGGATAGTTATCGCCACCCAGGTAACTTTTTATATTTTGGAATTGTAACTAATTATATTAATTGGACGAGTATATTGTATACATTTATTTAAGATATAATTCAAATTTCTTTCCGATCAGTTTCAAATTTAGAATTTAGTAACCTTACAACTAATAGAATTAATATATAACACAATCTTATTATTATTTTACACCTGTCAAGTTTTCCCGCCTGCTCAAACAGGTGTGTTTTTTCTTACAGAAGTCTGAGTGACAACTATTATTAATAGTACAAATAGTTATATTATGGAATATAACACCTTGCCAGTTTTTTCACAACTTTTATTGGTGCTTTTTCTGAGTGACAGAAAGGCTCATCAACTCACTAGGACACTTCTAAGTACTCTAGATGATTTTAGAAGTGCTGTGCTCTGGATAATCTCGATTTTTACATTGATCTATAGTTCCTCCGATCTCATTTATTTTTCTGGCCTTCGGAGACCGTTCCAAGTCCTCCAACTACAAGTGGTATCACCGTCACTTTCAATTATTATTATTATTATTATTATTATTATTATTATTATTATTATTATTATTCATGAAAATTATTAATACAAATAGTATTATATAAGTACATGAATATATATATATATATATATGAAATTTAGTATAATTGTATAATTATGTAAAATTTCAGTGAAAAACGGATTAAGACTATATATGTTTTTATATGAATTATTAACTTATATTAACGGATATAGCTCAATACGCTTCTAAACACATAGGTGCACACATACACATGTAACAATATATCTATCTATATATATTCAAAACATTACATGTAATTATACAATTATTTATATAGCTACAAATATTGATTATTTAGTATCTAAATTTACTTCTTTGCCAAAATAATCTTTAGATTCTAAAGAAAATTTTGAATATTTTCTTTGATAAAAATGATTGGTTACCTTTTTAGAAATGATAACCTTTATCTTTTCATTTCTGTATTTTTAGATATGTGTTCATCTGATTTATTATTTAAAGAAGAAACCTTTAAAAACACATCATAAATGTCTTCTTTTAATTCCACTTTCAAATTTAAAATCGCGAGAATCTGTAGATTACAAAAGAAAAAAAATAAAGCGACGTCCTTTTTCTTTTTATATATTTTCGATACGTTTATACTTTAGATTTTATCTCAAGCATCAAATATAGTTTTTGATATGTTTCGGTAAAAAAAAACCACACACACACGAAAAAAAAAACAAAAAAAAAAAAAAAACAATGGGAATATATTTTCTAATTAGTTTTTCACACACAGTTGATATCTTAGAAAATTCGATGAACCAATCACGGCAATGGAAATCAGGCAGATAACTTTTTTGCTTTTTAATTGGATCAGATCATTATATAAACCAAAAACTAGGTGACGCCTTAAAGATTATATTTTTGAATTTGTTTTCCTGACAAGCTGTTTTATTTTGACAATTCCACGTCAAGTTATATTTGAGGAAAGTGATATTATTCAGAATGGTCAAATAATACTGGGGATGTGTTTTCTTTTCCTTTTTTTAGGATTTAATTGTAACTGTTGAAAATGAAAGTGAAAATAAGATTGAAAGTGAAAATGAAAGTGAAAGTAAGAGTCAAAGTGAAAGTAGACTTAACAAAGTTGCTGTGTATATACTCGGGAGATAATCTAAAACAACAATGAAACAGTCAAATAATGCAAATAAGACGTGTTTTTAATACGTTTTTCAGTTACATCTATATTTATGTATAGAATTCTACAAGAAGTTGTCAACTGATCATAGGATTTGAAATATGAGGCAAATAATTCGAATGTATAAGACAATATACCAATCTTTAAACTGGAAATTATTTTCCCGTTTTCTTTCTTAATAAGCAACTACGAATAGCATATATGAATCTTTTGATAGTGCTTTGGGTTATATCAATATTTATGAATCAAATGTTTCTAGAAGTTACAGTTTCCTAATCATAGTGTTCCCGAATGAAATAGACCACTTATAAAATATTTATAGCTATAAGATATTATTAAATAAAAGAAAAAAGGGGTTTCCTTTTGGCACTATTTTGAATTTGTTAGGTATATAAATAAAATATTAATAAAAGTTACATGCCTTTTAGATATCGGCAAATATTATATTGAATATATTAAATTATATATAAACATTTGGATAATAATTAATATTTCAGTATGTTTCTTAAAGAAGACACATACTTTTGTATATCAATATTTCGAATTTGTAATGAGTTATATTGATATCTATATATTGTACATTACTAAGAGTTTTCAATTAGACACTGTGATATACTAAAATTGGTATGTAACCGAATAAACAAACCGAAATATTACACACAAATAGGGTTTATGTAAAGGAAATAAGCCCTCTTCTCTTGTCACGTTTTTGGCTTGCATCAATATTTGTCCACAGAATGTTACTAAATTCTGCCAAAGCTCATTGAGATATTTTGTGACTAGAATAACTAGATTATTCCATTGAAGAATAAAAGACAATTATAAAATTATATAACATTTATACTTGAGACAGTCTTGATATATAATTGTATATGGAATCTTAATATAAATTTCCAACTGATAACAAAATTCTGAATCTCAGGAAATTATATTAATTGAATATCAATTAAGTCTATATTAGACATAATAAAAACCTATGAATAGGTAATTATCTTTCAATATATTTCTTAAAGAAAAATAAGAATTTTATCAATCAATCTTTTCACAAAATTTTGAGGTATATCTAAATTTATATATTTACATCATATAGTTACGACTTGTATAGTTTCATCGTATAGTTATATGATATCGTTACACTTATATAGTTAAATCATATAGTTACTTTATATTGTTAAGATTTGAGTTATATGTAGATATATATATAGTGAAATAATAGTCACGATATATATAGTTACATAGTATAGTTACATAATATAGTTACATTTATATACTCAATTCATATAGATACATCATATAGTTACATTTATGTAGTTAATAGTACTTACGATTTGTATAGTTATATCGTATGATATAATGACATAGATACATTTATATTGTAAATAATCTTGTTACCTTTATATAGTCAATTCATATAGTTATATCATATAGTTACATTTATATAGTTAAATCATATAGTTATATCATATAGTTACATCATATATTAATGATTTGGAGTTATGTATAAAATCTTATTAAAAAGTTATGAATAGGCCAAGATTTTCAATAACAATTACTAAATAACAAGATTATTTTTATAGAAAATTAATAAGATGTTTCTTTTCGGTAACGTCATGAGTTATAGTTACATTTATGTATGGAAACTTACTAAAAGTTTATCAGATGCTTACATTACTCTGAAGTACATATATTTGATATGTTATCTACTACATACGCATCCACATTGGCAATAGTTTCTCAATACATTTCGTAAAAGTAAACCAATATTTTTACCTATTCTCTACGGTTTCCAATTTCATTTATCAAATCTTACTAAAAGTTATCAATATTGATCATAACCTTCTGAGATTCTGCTAAATATATTACACTTACTGAATATATATTATATATTTTTACATTTATATACACATACATATATTTACTGAAGCAATATTGTCTCAGTATGTTTCTTAAAGAAAACCAATAATTTCATCTATCAATCTTTTTCTTTCGCAATTGTCTGTTGCATATAGGTATTCGTTTCTATTCGGTAAAAGATGCCATAAAGAATTCCACCATTTTTGTCATTCTCAGACACTTCTTTTATTCTGCTATTACTTGATACTTCGTTGGGGGTTCTTAGTTTTGGAATTAACGAGCCCTTGTTTATCATCAATTAGACCAACATGTCAATCTTGGAATGTTCGATTCTTTTTTTTCGTTGCTGCCACACTGATGTTGCTAAGAAATTGTACTGTTTAGATTACGTTTCATAAGAAAGATATATATTGGTATTTTTCGCTTGTATGTTTTTATTTCTTGGTTTTCTTATATTTATATCATTTAAGACAAACCCTACTGCGCGATATTGTTTTAGACAGAATGTTTTGATTTTTTTTCTCTCTCTTCCCTCTGCGACGAAGCACCAATTGTTCCAAAACGTACAATTGTTAAAGATATATATATGTATATGTTTAGATCAGAACATATTTATTTTACTCGGTGATGCTCTGTGATTAAATATATATATTTCTGGCTGTCCGTGGAATACAAATATTTCGTTGAGTCAGATATTTCTGTCGCTTGAAATTTACTAAAAACAGAAATTATCGATCAATTTTTATTTCTCTTTTTTTTTTTTTTGCGAAATTTGATGTTGTCCGTTTTATGCAAATATCTTCTGCTCGTAGGTCATTCAGGAACGACAACTCAGTTTATTTTCTCAGAATCTTCTCTATGAAATTCGAAGTGCATCTTTTGTTGCATATGCCTATTATTATTATCATTACGACTTTGCCCTAAAACAAATGAATTAATTTTAAACAACTTCTTCTGATATACTTCATTGCTTAAATTCTGTTTAAAGTAGTTTTAGCCTTTAATCCATTTTGTGCACAGTTTTCGTTCTCAAAAAAATGAACAGATCAGCAACTGGAAATGTCGGAAATGAATCGGGCCAAATTTGTTAATATCAGTCACTTTCTCCGAGGGCCACAAAGATCAGGAAGTATTTCTCGCATTCCCATCGGTGGATTCTTGTCGATGGATTCCCATCGGTGGATTCTCAAAGTTAACTGAAAAATAAAATAAAAAAATACATAATTAAACGCAAAGAAATCACCAGTGATAATGTATTGCAACTAAAGGCGTACGACTCCGAATAAAACAAAAGCATCCCTCCAAAAAACTAAACCACAAAACAATACCAAATACACTCGCTGAAGACTGTCGATTGATTGATTTTAATGGCATGTCATCCCGGGTTATTTTATGCCAACAGGTTAAGGATTACTTAATTGCACGTTTATATCAACATTTTGTATAGGTATTCCTTAAGACGTTTTTGCACACAAGAGCGTTGCCAATAGCCACACGAACAGTTTCACTGAGTCCCCAACGCTTTGGTGACCTGAACCTTTGGTTGGTTGGTTGGTTGGTTGGTTTTTTACGGCATGTCAACACAATGGATCAAGACGTTTGGTTTTATTCATGCTTAATGGTACTAAATTTTTATCTTAAACTAATTTTTAACTAATTTTTTAAACTCATTATTTTCCGATTTAACCCATATATGTGACCCTAACAGGTACTACCACTCCAGGTCAGAGTGAAACATGGAGTAATCGTGATAAAGGGATGCTCCACATTCTCCAGAGATCTAGAATTGGAACTTAACCATTAGATCTTACTTTTAGGGATTACCCCCGTACAATTCTGAAAAGTTTATAAATTGTTTTTGACACATCGCTGTGTGTAGACACCTTAATGGCGTCTTCAAACGAAGTCAATGTTGCCAATTAAAAATATTCATCAAACAATTAGAGATCCTAATTGTTACTTTAAAAGATTGATATTTACCAATTATTTTTTTTTCGTTTTGTACAGACATCTTCTTCTAAGATACTATTTAATAAACGTATCAAAAGGTCAATTATTACTGTGATAATACCCCCACCCCGGCCGAAGTATCGAAGACAAAGAACAAAATACAATAGTAAAATGGATAAAAGGCTGCATCATCCCATTGACAAAGAATTGTTTGCTTTATCTTACGGCATTTAAACCTCAGTGGGTAATTTAATGCCAAAAAAGTTTTGAAATAAATTAATTCCTAATAAATACTCATTTTTTTTTAAAAATAAAGTTATGTTGTTCTATTTAACTCATAGCTGGGACCCTAACAAGTTCTACCACTCCGGGTCAGAGTGGACATGGCAGAAATGGTGATTTAGGAATGCTCTACATTCCCCAGACCTCCAGAACTGGAACCTCACCATCAGATAGAGTTTAACGTAATTCCCAGGACATGAAGACCCTCAGTTACCGCCTTTTAACACTGATATGATAAAAGGAATTGGGGCTTGCCATAACGGCAATAGGGTAAGGGTAATCCTATAGGTGCTAGGGCTTGACATGACCAGCCGATTGATCGGAGGGAGACTTAGCAACCACCGGTCTAGCCTAAGTAAGGGTCTAAGTGGAGTATTGCATGTCAAGGACAGCTCATCCACTTGTATTCCGTCCTTAAGCATCACGAGTCGCCATCCACGACCAACAGGTGGCCTCATTTGGGGGGGGGGCTTAGTCCTCTGCAGAGGTACAGTCGGTGTATTCTACAACCCCAGCCGACAGGACGGACGAAGAATGGTGACCTAAGAATCACTAAAATCCATAAAAACTACTTCAATATACCTCTTACTGCCATAGCTGCTAAGATTTATAATGCGCCTATTAAAAAAAAAAGAAACAGAATTATTTCAAACTACTCACCCTCTGGGGTTATATTTTTAAAACGATATTTTAAATGTAAATAAGAATCGAAAAACAATTCCTGAAATAGACGAATGTTATAATACGCGAATTCTTAGCTTTATTTATTGTTGAAATTAACTTTAATGAGTGTAACTTAAAACTATTTAAAATATTCATAAAATAAATGAATTCTGGATTTTTCTACTAATAAATAAGGACACATTTTTAATTCCTCGCTTCTTGGTGTAATGGTTTAAGTCATGGGAAATAGACTCGTGGCCCCGAGTTCAAATCCTGGACGTGGAAATTGCATTTTCACTTATCACTAATACTCTTGGGAAAGGTATGAATCCTAATCTCCCTCCAGCTATGGATAAATAGTAAAACAGACTGGGCTCTTTAACCTTGATTAGGCAACCGGTGTAGGAGAAAGAAAACTTTGAATTCAAACCAGTTAAACTTCGCTTAATAAATTGACCTTGTGTCACACCCTGCTCGTGCATTTCTCCAAGAAGGCGACATCGGAATCACCAAAAACTATCTAGGTATAACTCTTACTGCCAAGGTTCATATTGCCCTTCTTCTCAATCATATCCGGCCTAAAATAGAGAAAATTCTTAGCAAAAATCGAAACAGGTTTCAAAGAAATCGATTCCCAACTTCTCTGACTATTCTGACTATTTATAGAATCGTGAAAGGAGTTTGAGCAGAAAATCCCGAGGCAATACTTTTGTTTGTAGATTTCTCCAAGGCATTGTATTGTATTTTGTTTATACACAGCAATGTATTATCGAAAAAGCATGTCGTCAAATTTCCTTGATTTTTTTTACTTCAGGAGGTATTTCATCGAGACCTGCAGCCTTTTTATTTTTGATGAATCCTAGCTTGATGTCTTGCTGGATATCAGTGCTTTCTTGCCTATGTTTATCTGTTATTTTAGGAGGGTTCCAAGCCGGTTATTGAAGTGTTCTTTTCATTTCAGAAGTCTATCTTCTTGGCTGGCAACATTGATCGCGAAGTGCTTTTCCAGCCACTAAATTCATATACTGTCTGTCATGCTAATTGGGATTTTCTATCATCTATAGAATTTGTAATTCAATTATTTGGTCTTGCGTGTATTCTAGTTGTTCTTTATTGTATGTTTTAGTTAGTTCTATCGGTGTTTTCGTGTGTTGCTGCACATTGGAGTTTGTTTGTCGTTTTTTATTACAAAGGTCGGCTTTTCTTTAAATAATATCTCGTTTTACTCTAACTGCTTTAACTTCCCAGCGGGCTGTATATATATATATATATATATATATATATATATATATATATATATATATAGAGAGAGAGAGAGAGAGAGAGAGAGAGAGAGAGGGAGGGACAATTTTCACCTTTATTGGATAAATTCCTAGCATAAAATTGTGCGTGCGCATTATCTGAAATGAACTTAATTGTTATTAAGAACACATTTTATGATATTTTTGTGTTAAAGCATGCAGTTGTATTGTTTTCGAAAAAAGTTTATAAGATTTGTTTATTTCGCACGGAGACTTTTAAAAATAGCTACCGGCTTGTTTCAAATTGAAAGTCAAGGGAGGTTACTCTAATTACCTTATTTGATAGGAATTTAGCCAACTAAAGGTGAAAATAACCTATATATATATTGGTTAGTTTGCATTCGGCTGCTACTTTTAAGTTTTCATATTCTATTGGACTATGTCTTTCTAATGTCTTTTGAAGGGTACTAAACTTGTTTCCTACAGTTAACAAATAGGGATTACATATATCATCATATGCAAGAGAAGACCGGTTATATCGTACAGGAAGCGCGTGGTGTAATGTTTAAAGTCATGGAAATGGACTCGTCGCCCCGAGTTCAAATCCCGGACGTGGTAATTGCATTTCACTTAGCGCTAATACCCTTGGGAAAGGTATGAATCCTACTCTCCCTCCAGCTATGGATAAATTGTAGGGCAGACTGGGCTCTTTAACCATGGCTAGGTAACTAGTCTAGGAGAAGGAAAACTCTGAATTCAAACCTGTTAAACTCCGCTTAAGAAATTGACCCTGTGTCATATCCTGCTCGTGCGGAGGAGTTGGTAAATATATATATCGTACAAATTTGCCGGTTTGCTTCTCATTTTAGCGCAGAATCAGGCGTATCTTTACTGCGATATAATAAAGTTAATTAAATTCTGATGCATTCTAGTAATAGATAAATAAATAGATAAATAAATAGATAAATAATATAAGAATAAAAAAATAAATGTTTATTCTAAATATTCGCAGATGAAGATTCCATCCATGATGTTTCTTGGTGGTGTAATTATATTTTTTAGAAAAAAAGGGAAATAAATTGATAGAAGCCGAGGAATTGATTGTCCACAAAGTTTGCTCGATCTAATTCCGTTTGATTTTGGTCGGACGCATTTGAAAATTCTTCTCTGCATATCAAAAGTGCGTTCTTGAGATTAACTCAAAGTCAGAATAGCAAACACAATTCGAGGAATATCAGCTCATCATTTGCTGTGATATATTTGCAGAGCTCAAGAATCGGCTCGGAAGATGGGTTGATGAGGGAGAGAACAATAATAGACTGTATAACATTATCATCCGGATGTTTTTAAAATAATGAACGATAAAGAATAAACGGAAAAACAATAAACAGAATGAATTTAAATAAATATATCGGGTTTTTGTTAAAGTTTGGTTGCTGTGTCTTCGTTATGATGGCATATAAACATTCGCGGGTTATTTAATTTCAAAATAATTGTATTCAGTAGAAAACCAGTAATGGTATTATTTAACACATTGATTGGGGGATTAGGTATTCATGTTTCCAAGGGTCCGAAAATCTTATTATAATGGAGATTGTGTGTTTGTTTGTCTGTAACCGAAACTATATTACTATACAAGTCACAATTCCCTTAGTTATTTATGTCACATTCTTCATGATTTTATTTTTATATAAACCTCAGTTATTAATAAAATTGTTTTACATCATTAAGACTGTCGACCATATCTAAATACTAATACCATGCAATTGTATTTATAAATACAACAAAATAGCAATTTACAGTGTGAATGGGAAGGCTAATTTGCATATTGATCTTAAAAATTTGACTTTAATAAATATGTGCTTAGTATTATTGATTTCTAATTGTTTGGTTTTGTCTTATTGAATATGAACAACAATCTTGGGGATAAATCTTAAAAGAAATCCATTAACACGAGGAAATAACTGTAATATTATCCTTTACTTCCTATTTTAACTAAATAGTTAAATTAGGAAAATTTATCAATGAAAAGCGGGAGTAATAGAAAATGATGGAAGAGTTAGTTTCAAAGTTGTTCTATTTTTCGATTATACCCCCTCTGTTCCAAATCTTTTTATCTGCATTCTTATTCAGTTTCATTAGCCTTTCTAATTTACCATGATATTTTATTATATTAAAACTTAAATACTTGCACCCGGAGGGTGCATATATTTGCTAGTGAATTTAATAACAGGACTGAAGTTTGAACTCGGTTAGTAGGATGTCACTGTCCAACACGTTAGTCACCACGGGAACTCCTCACATTAGTTGAAGAAACAGCAGAAAAATGTTTTTAAAAATAGAGTAATTAGAACGAATTTTAGTCTGACCGGGTTTCTTTTGTCTAATGGCATACCAATCTTCGCGGGTTATTTAATTGCAAAAGTCATCATTGTAGAAGAACACTAGTGGTACTATTTAACCATAGATGTGGTATAAGGGAATTCATGCCTTTCCCAAGGGTATTAATCCAAAACTGATTACGCGTGACTGAATTACGATGAAAACGTTAGATTATAGGAACTATAAAAAAATGCGCACTCCGGGCACAATTATTTAAGTTTTGATATGATTACATATTGTATTTAAGAATAGGGGAAAGTGTGGATATAACAACACAGACAGCATAATTTCAATTGATATTTCGCCTTATTTTGGATGAAGCTTCTTCAGAGCTTTATTGACATAAGTACTTGTACATTCGCTTTTATAGTGAAAAGCTAAATGTACTGACCAACCCCACCTGACCTTCTATCACCCATTCACGTTTTCACTAGGAAAGCGAATGTAAAAGTACATTTGTCAATAAACCTCCGAAGAAGCTTCATCCAAAACGAGGCGAAATATCAATTGAGTTTATGCTATATGTGTTGTTAAATCCACAGTTTCCTCTATTCTCAACCACATTTGGTCGAATCCTTTACTCGTCATATTGTATTTAATTAATGAAATTAAACACGAACACAAAAAAAGGTTTCATTTATTTTTATTTTGAATCTAATCGATTTCAATATAAAATTATACATAGGATTGCTTTTAATAGGTTTGATCCGTTTGTATCACAAAATCCTGTTCCCGGTATGGGTTAAATAGAACCACTTCTATTCTTCTACAATAATGGCTTTGGCATTAAATAATCCACGAAGGTTGATATGCTATTAAACACAGAAACCAAACCAAAATACTGTCTATATTTTCTCTTCTGATACCCTTCTTCTCCATCTCCATTTTGCTTTCTTTTCTTCCCCTCTGTTAAAATCAAACATTTAGAATCGAATTTCGGCTTTAATTAACCCATAACAAGTTGAATATACCGTTAAACAAATAAACCAAACGAACCTATATTATTTGATTTCTATGAGATGCCTTGTCTTGAAAAGTGAAAAAGGAAACGTAACTACGGAAATCTCACACTAATATGACACCGTTTTAATCATCAATTTAACTGCCATTCTCTCATGAATCTTCGTACAGAAAATCTTCGCTATTCAAGCCAACGTGTTAGATTTCATACCAACCACTTTTCACAAAGTGATTTTTTTCTTAAGTAAAAAAA
>CM042142.1:84432067-84437067 GCA_023376005.1 Doryteuthis pealeii | reverse complement strand
TAGTGTTGATTAACTTGGGATGTGCATTAATCCATCTCTTCGTTCCCACGCCTACCATATATGGGTAAATAGTAGGGCAGACTAGACTCTCTAGACTTGGTAAGGGCAAATGAATTGAACAACTCTATCAGCGTGGTGTGGTGTAATAACGCATCAAGTACCCATAGATTTATAATATTTGGATGGAATTCCACCAAAGTTCAGGTCCTGTGCACTTCGAAGTGCCATCATCAGGGGTGATGTGTTCCAGTTTTTAAAAAAATTATATTAATGTGGAGGCTGGAAGGAGAATAATTGATGGGAAAGGTGTTATAGATATTTTAAAATGTGTGTACTGCATTGGAAATTAATTTTGTTTAAGGATGGTTTGTATTGTTTTATTTACTCGGGACCTGAACTTTGGTGG
Source organism: Doryteuthis pealeii (assembly GCA_023376005.1). Classification (NCBI taxonomy): domain Eukaryota; kingdom Metazoa; phylum Mollusca; class Cephalopoda; order Myopsida; family Loliginidae; genus Doryteuthis; species Doryteuthis pealeii. The sequence continues at coordinate 84,436,661 of CM042142.1, read as the reverse complement.
ACTTATCCACGAATTCCACCCAAATATTAAAAAGTTGGCTAGAAAACTCGAAAAGATCAAAAATAAAATTGTTAAACAGGAGATGTGTTTTTTGTGTACTTATACATGTATAAATGAAAGAATGCTGCCCAAATACACACACACACATACACACACACACACATTTTGTTTCTATCTATCAATCTGTCTATCTATCTATCTATCTCTATCTTGGAAAGAATGTCGCACATACCTACACAAAACTTTCAACTCTCTCACGTGTACTGACAACGATTCGATTTTTCTCCAGCCATGCGATCGACTGTTTAACAGTTTTATTTCGGCTAACAATCTGTTCATAGGCGGTATGAAAAAAAGGCGTCATCCTATCGCAATCCATTTCGAGCTGAATTCATCATCTGCACTATTGAGTAATCGTTATAATAAAAAAATAAATCAGACGCAGATATTTACAAATTTATACATGGCATATATTACTTTCAGTGCGAAACTTTTAAGAATTCTTCTGCTCACGGCTAAATTGTTTTGACTTATCTAAATACGGACAGCTGATTCGTATGCTAGAAGCTTTACACACCGGCCACTTTCTTATACGAGGGTGAGTTCCTGGATGAGGTAATTGAATTTCACTTAGCGCTAATACCTTTGGGAAAGGTATGAATCCTACTCTCCCTTCAGCTATGGATAAATAGTAGGGCAGACTGGGCTGTTTAACCTTTGTTAGGCAACCGGTCTAGAAGGAAAACTCTGAATTCAAACCTGTTGGACTCCGCTTAAGAAATTGGCCTTGTGTCACTTCCTGCTCGTGCGGAGGGGTTGGTAAATATATATACGAGGGTGAGTCAAAAAGTAATGCCATTTTGTTTAGGACAGGTATAATTACCAACACAGCAACATGTATCATACATCAAAATTAAGCTGGTCCTCTATATATCACATTTTTATATTTTTTATTTCTCCACATAGTCACCGTGTCTCTCAATCGGAATGTTCCACCTTCGAATGAGGGCATGTATCCCTAACCCGCAAAATTCTGTTGACTGTTTTTTAACCACTTCGTCACTACAGATTTCACTTCCTCCTCACTGGAATAATGTTTGCCTCTCAAACCCTCTTTCACGGGGGCCAAGGGAAGACAAACAAGTGAAAAAGTGGCTAAAAAAACAGCCAACAGAATTTTACGTGGCAGATCTACATGCTCTACTTCGAAGGTGGAACATTGCTATTGAGAGAAACGGTAACTATGAGGAGGAGTAGGGATGTGATCCACAGAGGACCAGCTTCATTTTGATGTATGTTACATGTTCCTGATGTATGTTCCATGTTGGGATTTTTGGTTGTCCTAAACAAGATGGCGTTACTTTTTGACTCACCCTCACAGCATCTGTTGTTATAAACTTCTCACCCCTCTAAGTAATGAGCTGGCTCATCACTGTTTAACTTCGGTGATCAACTGAAAATTGGTGGAAATCGTTCTTTATACATTATCTAATTTATTCTAACCAGTGATTAGTCTGGCATAGGAGCCTCATATCTATTAGTAATTGAGATTCTGTCTCTATTTGTCTGTAACTGAAACTACGTCACTTCTTACGTCACAGTCATTTCAGGATTAATTAAGTTAATCAATGAGTATTTGATTTATAGTCAAACATAAATAAATCTTATTTTATTAACGATGTCTCCATGGAAATCTGAGTTAGATTTGCCTTAAAATATAATAACACGTTATTAGTACGTTTAAAAACCTTTAATATGTCGTATATATCACTAAGAAATAAAGGTTTACAATATATAAGTTGTTAATTTACAAACAGGTTTTAATAAAACTTGATTTAATAAATAATTAATTGAATGTTCTAATAGAGAATTAAATTAAAATATAATCAAAATGAGTGCAATGTTTTTACATGCCTACTTAGTTAATTTCGTTAATCTTTCTAATTTAATATATTTCATTACACTAAAACTTAAGTACTTCCGCCCAGATGGCGTATATTTCTAGTATTACCTAATGTTCGTAATCGGTCACCCATCTATGTAGTGAACAGATAGTTATATGGGTTTAAGTACTCCTATCTAATACTAATTTCAAGTAAGTATATGGTTTCAAGTGCTGTATACTCTTTCTTTACTTACTTCTATTTTTCTTCTGTTCATCTTTGGTATCTTACGTTCTTCTTTCAGCGTCTGGACCTAGTCTTGGGGACTTCATGCCTGGTCTTCTAGGTCAGTCTTGTTGCCAAGACATTCATCAACCTCAAAACCATATTATTTATTTAAACTTTTATTTCTTAACTAAACATATTTCTCTAACTAAACATAGCGCGCGTATGCAGGTGAGTCCCAGCTAGGGCAGTTATATCTTCTCTGCCTGACGTCCAAGCTGAAACTGAGAACCAAACCAGGTCCCACGTGACTTTCTGTAATATTCCATGAAAAGTCCCGCCCGTGATATGAAAAGGGCCACCCCTTCAGAAATACAGGGGGTTGACAATAATCCATGCATATATTATGTAACACAAGTAACTATTCCTCTTTTATAATAATTTGTTTGCTCACAGTTGTATGGTTTTAAGTATTACTCTCTAATACTAACATCAAACTGCATCTAGTTGTGAATTTCCAATTCTGGGGATCGGGAGAGTTCTGAGTACTCCTTCATCGCCGTCACTCCCATGTCCACTCTGCCCCGGAGTGGTAGTACCTATTAGGGTCCCATCTATGTGTTACATAGATAAAAAATGAGTTAAAAACTGATTACCCAACAAGAATGAATAGACAAAAAGTCTGTGGCATAATAACTAAAGAGTTGTCATGTCATAAAACCCAACCAACCAACCAACAAACCAACTAATACTGATAATTCAAATAGAAACCACAAGGTTCCTAGTTCGATACCGGCCCTCGCCAACTCAGCGTATGAGTAGCACAGGGATCTGTGCGGTAAAGTAAGGAGCTGATGGTAAAAATAATCTCCTTGGTCTAGCGCAAGTGAAAAGGGGATAGACTCCCTCGCTGATACAGACTTTAGGCCGCCCCGACGACTTTACTTACATGATTTCAAGTAACTTTTCATCTCTTAAAATCATTTGTTTGTACACAGTGTATGGTTTTATTAGGAAAAAACCCTCAAATGTGACTACTGATTATTTTTCAAGTTTTTAGAGCATCAGAGAGAACTTCAAACGGACCATTTTTCTTTATTTTTCATGAATCCGTAACAGATGCCACCCGGCGTTAATTCCACCAAATCCCATTAATTTCCAAAGCTGATCTCCCTTCATTCTAATCCAATGAGGTTGATATGCCAGTAAACAAAAAAACAAAAAACAAAACAAAAAAACAAACCTTAATTCAATGCAATTCAAACCACGAACACAGAACGCGTACGAATAAAAAGAAAAGAGGAGACACCGACTTCAAAAAGAAGTCAGCTTCTCAACTTTCACCAATCGGGTCAAAAGTATAATTTGTGCAGCAATTATCTCAGCCCATTCACCTAAAATGGCAGTTAATTAACCATGGCGTTTATTCACGGGACTTTTGAGAATTTTTTTTCCACCTAAAAGCACGTCAGTCAATCTTAAATATCGACAATTCTCGAGCCTGCTTATGTAACAGGTGGTCACCGATGTTCTCTTGATGCGTACAAGGAATGCATACAGCTACTTGTTTAGAATTGATGTCTGCTCAGATATGCAAAAAAGATGTACCGGACAAAGTATTATGTCCCACAGAATTGTGCACAATATGGAAACCGATTTTCAGACTTAAATATAATTAAAAAAAACATACAGAATTACAAAGCAATTGTATTTTTAAAAAAATAGTCTAGTTTATTTAACGGCATATCCACTACTTATTAAATATCTAATGTCAGTAATCTATTCATATGTAAACTTTTGATTGTAGTTATACCTTTAACTTCTATGTTCCATTGTATATCTTTTAATTGCACTTTTTTATTTCTCTATGAACATTTGTTTGAACATAGATATATGATAATAAATATTCCTATCAAAGATATATAAATTTAATACACTATGGCCCTATCACTGGGGAGCCCTGTGGGCTGCACCTCTGCAGAGGGGTAAGACCTCCCATGGGGCCACCTGTGCGCAGTGGGTGGTGACCTGACCCTGGTAGCTGCGCTGTCCATGACATACAACACTCTACTTTGTCCCTTACTGCGGCTGGTCACATCAAGCCCTAGCCTATACCATTGTTCTGATCCCATAGCCCTTATGGCAAACCACAACCCCTTTCATCATATATGTGCTAGAAGGTGTTGGTTGAAGGTCTTAGTATCCTGCTAAACTGCGTCGACTGAGGTTCCAATCTCTAGGGAGTGTGGAGTACACCTTCATTGTTATTAGTCCCAGGTCCACCCTAAACCGGAGAGTTCTATCTATGGGTTAAATAGTGTTATAGGTGACACACCCTATAAGACCAATGGAATGCGCCAACAGCTTACTATAAATAAACACGGATAATTGTGGCTTAAGCAAGCCAATGCGAGTGCCAATAACTCTGTTCGTCGGACGTAATTTCCACATCTCTCTATTGTATTGTCTACTTTCTGTTAATACAT
>CM042142.1:84397067-84427067 GCA_023376005.1 Doryteuthis pealeii | reverse complement strand
TATATATATATATGTGTGTGTGTGTGTGTGTGTGTGTGTGTGTGTGTGTGTGTGTACTATATTATATGCTCCCAAAACCCGGTAGATTTCTCTAGGGGTAACTTAAATTAACTTCCATTGCCAGCATAAAGCAATGATTGTCTGTTGTTTACAGACTGGATCTTTCAGGTGATCGTAAAATATATAAACAAATGTATGTATTTAATAGTTTAAACACCACCCCTTAACGGAAACTGTCAAATTGCCGAGAGATTAAAGAATCGGGCTGATGAAGAGACAGTCAGATTTACACTTAGTCAGAGGTAGTTGCTGTGTTAGCCACACTGAAGAGACGTGAAATGTCAAAACACAGTGTCTGTGGATGACTTTAATATATATATATATATATGTGTGTGTGTGTGTGTGGTGTGTGTGTTGTGTGTGTGTTATTTTTGAAAAGGTGACTTACCGGTGAAGATGGTTACAATGGTTAGTTGATACAAAATTCCGGAAGGTAAGACAGCGATATAACAAATAAAAAGTGCTCAATACTTTAGTAGAGAGAATTTATTGTAATACAGGTACAAGTGATAACCTACTCGAGTTTCACCATTAGGATCTTCAGGGTTAAATCCACTGGATTAATCAAGATATTACGAACCGTTTTATCGCGAAACACACACACGTGTAATCGACTGCAATTAATCAATATCTTGATTAATCCAGTGGATTTAACCCTGAAGATCCTTATGGTGAAACTCGAGTAGGTTATCACTTGTGCCTGTATTACAATATATATATATATATATATATATATATTATTTATATATAATCAACATGAATGAAGCATAGAGAAAGGAAGGAATTGGCTAATGGATACATAAAAGCTGCCCCACCCTAAAAGATATATATTTACTAGCCCCAAACACCAAACAACCCCTTGACACAAAATACAGACAGAATTTAAAAATATGCAATGACAAAATTCTAAAAAATCAGAGAAAAAGTCCACAGCAAAAGATATGTATTATTCTTTTTTCTTTCTATATCATGAATTGGGCTATCAGAAGAAGCTAGACCACTTTTAAAGAGAAGTATGGTTAGAATGAATATCTATAATAGCCAACATTCATACACATACAAGTATATATATATATATATATATATATATATATATATATATATATATATATATGTATATATATATATATATATATATATATATATATATATATATATATATAATATATATATATGTATATATATATATATATATATATATATATATATATATACACACACATAGCTTATTATAATGGAGATTGTGAGTTTGTCTGTCTGTAACCGAAACTATGTTACTATACAAGTCACAATTCCCTTTAGTTATTTACATCACATTCTCTATGATTTTATTTCTATTTAAACCTCAATTATTAATAAAATTGTTTTACATAATTAAGACTGTCGACCATATCTACATGATATTTTCCACGTACCCCACTTGTACGGGTCAGGCACAAGGCCCTATTAACGTGGGACCACCCACAAACCGAAGCTCATGGGGTGGCGGGTGAAAAATTGCGTCGATCCCGTCGGCATTCCCCCTCAAGGGGGGCGCCTAAGGCACTGGGCAATAAACCCAGCCCTGCCCCTTTAAATCGAGGGGGTAGGTGTTGCCTGGGGGGATGGCCCCCTGGGATCGACGCCGTTAATTATAGCAATGGTCCAGAGGCCGAAGCCACTGTTGACCATATCTACATACTATATTTACCGCGTACCCCACTTGTACGGGTCAGGCACAAAGTCCCTATTAACGTGGGACCACCCACAAGCCGAAGCTCATGGAGTGGCAGGTGAAAAATTGCGTCGATCCCGTCGGCATTTCCCCTCAAGGGGGGCGCCTCAGGCGCTGGGCAATAAACCCAGCCCCGCCCCTTTAAATCGAGGGGGCAGGTGTTGCCTGGGGGGATGGCCCCCTGGGATCGACGCTATTAACTTGTAAAGATCCAGGTCCGAAGCCACTGGACCCCCGGCGTTGACCATATCTACATACTAATAACATGCAATTGTATTCATATATACAGCAAAATAGTGGATTACAGTGTGAATGGGAAGGCTAATTTGCATATTGATCGTAAACAATTTGATTTTAATAAATATATGCTAGGTATTATTGATTTCTAATTGTTTGGTTTTATCTTATTGAATATGAGCAAAAATCTTGGGGATAAATCTTAAAAGAAATCCATTAACAAGAAGAAATAACGGTAATATTATTCTTTACTTCCTATTTTAACTAAATAGTTAAATTAGGAAAATTTACCAATGAAAGACGGGAGTAATGGAAAATGATGGAAGAGTTAGTTTCAAAGTTGTTCTATTTTTCAATCATACCCCCTCTGTTCCAAATCTTTTTATCTGCATTCTTATTCAGTTTCATTAGCCTTTCTAATTTAATATATTTTATTACATTAAAACTTAAATACTTGCACCCGGAGGGTGCATATATTTGTTAGTATATATATATATATATATATATATATATATATATATATATATATGAAGTTCGTTAAAAATATCTAAGACTTAATTAGATATATTGATATATGAATGTTTGGAATTCTATTTTGTTCAATTTTAGATTGTCGGACATTTCTTACATTTGTATGAGCCTCTAGACCTGTTTAAAAATCAACTTTTTCCTTTTTTCATACCCTCCTGCACGGTTTCTCATGCTTTATGGCATTGAAAAGCCGAAAACCACAACCATTTTTGTCTAAAATATTGGGAACCTTTGCCTCATGAAGCATCAATTTCTATTATATACGCGTTTTCTTAAACGACAGTTTCCGAGCTTTTTGAGGTTTGTTTTCACCTATTTTTCCACTAATAAATGGGCATAAGCAGGTTAAAGCAAGTAATTAGATGCTGACTGAAACATCAAAATGCATAGAAACATTTATGGAAATATTACATGTGATTTTTACAGACAAATTTTTTTTAAATGTAAATATCTGATTTTTTTGTGTTGACAGAGTACTAGTACTATATTAGAGTACATTCAACAGCATAAAGTGCAACATGCAGTCTAGTCAGTTTGAATAATTTACTTCACTCTAGTCACAAATTCCAATGGTTTTAGCATGCCATATCATGATCTGTTATGTTTGTTGCAGATCTGTTGAAAACTGCTAATGAGTCCAGATATAATTCACAAGATAACTTCACTATGGCATTAAGCAAGGAGCTCCGAGGACACAAGGTTGACATCTCAGAACCTCCACCAGAAGTCCAGAGACAAGCGTCCCGCCGACCTGCTACTAGATCTGCTACAGAAACCTTCCTGGTCGGATACTCATCATCCAGCATCAGTGGTTCCCAGTTACCCACCAAGAGACAGGTCTTCCAGTACTTCCTCCATCTCCAGAGTTTGCCAGAAAATGTAGGGAATCCTGGACTTCAAGACTTCTCCAATGAAACAGTGGAGGCTATCATCCTATTCTGGCAGATGGCTAGGATCAAGACCATGAGCAAGTGCAATGCAGCGCAGCATTTCATGATACTTCACAAAAAGCACAGAGGTCTATCAAGGAATAAAGGTAGAGCAGGTGACCCTGGATGGAAAAGGAGTGCCTTTTTTCCTGGAATTAGATAGCCTGTTTTATATAGGAGCTTCAGATGCCATCCAGAAAATAGAGAACAACCGACTGGTATCAAGGGAGAAAAAGGACGAGGACATCAGGTTCTATCAGAATCAGAAGACAGAGAGAAAGGCCACATGTCTGCTCATGACAAGATATTTGAGTTACGGTCCCAGCAGCAAGCAGAGAGGGCTAAAAATTGCAGTAGAGAGAGAGCAAGATATGAATTTTTCACACAAAGTATATGATTTACAATTAATTTATGATGCATGTGTATATATCTGAGGAAACTTCCTTTTGCTTACACAATTTCTACAATTGTTTGAGCTGCCACACAGCAAAGGACTGCTGCTGATGTGTCTACCTGGGCTGACCCAACCGATAGTGAAGGGAATGCAGAGGACATGGATTACCAACAGCCTCGTCCTGGATGTTCACATCACCAAGACACTGAGCTCACACATTCCCCAGGAAAGTCATGGAGTGTATTGACATCTGCAGTAGCACTGATCGTCTGGGACTGTATGACAATCAAGTGATAGCCTTAGTCTCTGCTACATTGAAGGCTGGTGAAGCTGACCTGGACAAGTTTGTCATCTCAATCTCAACAACAAGACGGAACAGGATGCTGAAAAGGTACCACATCAGCCAGGAGTACATGGCAGCATTCAGCGAGGACCCTCTCAAGTATTCTGCTCTCCACTGGAATGGCAAGATGCAGAGAGATGTCCTGCGAAGTGATCCTATGACCACGTCAGAGACTGACTGTGCTTGTCTCAGGACCACTTGCATATCCTGAAGGCAAACTACTGGGAGTACCAGTTATGGACATCTCAACAGGAACGGCTCAAACAGAGGCATCCATGGACTTACTGGAGCCATGTGGGCTTGCTAGAGTGATCACTGACCTTGTGTTTCACAACGCGTCCAGCAACAGTGGAGTACAATGAAAAAAAGAAAAAGTTGATTTTTGAACGATGTTTGCTTTACAGCATCTGGTTCGGCGTAGATTTCGCGTCGGCCTCAGTGCTGGGCAAGGCCTCCCGGACCGTAGCCGAAAATTGGCGAATTTTTCAATAATAAGTTTACGGCACGGTGGGGGTACCATTTAAGGCATAAGGTTCGGCGAGGATTTCGCGTAAACCACAGTGTTGGCCAAGTCCTACCAATCCGTAGCCGTGAATTGGCAAATTTTTAAACCATCATTTTACGACTACGGTGGGGGTTCGCTTTACGGCATATGGTTCGGCGTGGTTTTCGCTTCGGCCTCAGTGTTGGCCAAGGACTTCCGAACCGTAGCCGTATATTGGCAAATTTTTCAATCATCATTTTACGACTACGGTATGGGTTCGCTTTACGGCATATGGTTTGGCGTGGATTTCGTGTCAGATACGTGTTGGCCAAGGACTCCGGAACGTAGCCATAAATTGGCGAATTTTTCAATCATCATTTTACGACTACGGTAGGGGTTCGCTTTACGGCATATGGTTCGGCGTGGATTACGGATCGGCCTTAGAGTCTACCAAGACCTCCTGAACCGTAGCCGTAAATTGGCGAATTTTTCAATCATCATTTTACGACTACGTTGGGGTTCAGTTTACGGCATATGGTTCGGCGTGGATTTACGCGTCAGCCTTAGTGTATACAAAGGCCTCCCAAACCGTACCCGTAAATTGGCGAATTTTTCAATCATAATTTTACGACTACGGTAGGGGTTAGCTTTACGGCATATGGTTCGGCATGGAATTCGCTTCAGCCTCAGAGTTGGCCAAGACCTTCCGAACCATAGTCGTAAAATGGCCAATTTTTCAATCATCATTTTACAACTATGGTAGCTGTTCGCTTTACGGCATATGGTTCGGCGTGGATTTCGTGTCGGGTCAGTGTTGGGCAAAGACTCCCGAACGGTAGCCGTTAATTGGCGAATTTTTCAATCATCATTTTACGACTACGGTAGTGGTTCGCTTTACGGCATATGGTTCGCCGTGGATTTCGTGTCGGATCAGTGTTGGCCAAGGCCCCCCAATCGTAGCCGTAAATTGGATAATTTTAAATCATCATTTTACGACTACATTGGGGGGTGGATTTACGGCATATGGTTCGGCGTGGATTTCGTGTCGGCCTCAGAGTTGGCCAAGACCTCCCGAACCGTAGGCGTAAATTGGAAATATTTTCAATCATCATTTTACGACTATGGTAGTGGTTCGCTTGACGACATATGGTTCAGCGTGGATTTCGTGTCGGACTCAGTGTTATCCAAGGCTCCCCGAACCATGGCTGTCAAATGGCGAATTTTTCAATCATCATTTTACGACTACGGTAGGGGTTCGCTTTACGGCATATGGTTCAGCGTGGATTTCGCTTCGGCATCAGAGTTGGCCAAGACCTTCCGAACCATAGTCGTAAAATGGCCAATTTTTCAATCATCATTTTACAACTATGGTAGCTGTTCGCTTTACGGCATATGGTTCGGCGTGGATTTCGTGTCGGGTCAGTGTTGGGCAAAGACTCCCGAACGGTAGCCGTTAATTGGCGAATTTTTCAATCATCATTTTACGACTACGGTAGTGGTTCGCTTTACGGCATATGGTTCGCCGTGGATTTCGTGTCGGATCAGTGTTGGCCAAGGCCCCCCAATCGTAGCCGTAAATTGGATAATTTTAAATCATCATTTTACGACTACATTGGGGGGTTGATTTACGGCATATGGTTCGGCGTGGATTTCGTGTCGGCCTCAGAGTTGGCCAAGACCTCCCGAACCGTAGGCGTAAATTGGAAATATTTTCAATCATCATTTTACGACTATGGTAGTGGTTCGCTTGACGACATATGGTTCGCGTGGATTTCGTGTCGGACCCAGTGTTATCCAAGGCTCCCCGAACCATGGCTGTCAAATGGCGAATTTTTCAATCATCATTTTACGACTACGGTAGGGGTTCGCTTTACGGCATATGGTTCAGCGTGGATTTCGCTTCGGCATCAGAGTTGGCCAAGACTTACCGAACCATAGTCGTAAAATGGCAAATTTTTAAATCATAACTTTACGACTACGGTAGGGTTTCGCTTTACGGCATATGGTTCGGCGTGGAATTCGCTTCGGCCTCAGAGTTGGCCAAGACCTACCGAACCATAGTCGTAAAATGGCAAATTTTTCAATCATCATTTTACGACTACGGTAGGGTTTCGCTTTACGGCATATGGTTCGGCGTGGAATTCGCTTCGGCATCAGAGTTGGCCAAAACTCCCGAACCGTAGTCGTAAAATGTCCAATTTTTAAATCATCATTTTACGGCTACGGTAGCGTTTCGCTTTACGGCATATGGTTAGGCGTGGAATTCGCTTCGGCATCAGAGTTGGCCAAAACTTCCCGAACCGTAGTCGTAAAATGGCAAATTTTTCAATCATCATTTTACTACTACGGTAGGGTTTCGCTTTACGGCATATGTTTCGGCGTGGAATTCGCATCGGCCTCAGAGTTGGCCAAGACCTACCGAACCATTGTCGTAAAATGTCCAATTTTTCAATCATCATTTTACGACTTCGGTAGGGTTTCGCTTTACGGCATATGGTTCGGCGTGGAATTCGCTTCGGCATCAGAGTTGGCCAAAACTTCCCGAACCGTAGTCGTAAAATGTCCAATTTTTAAATAATAACTTTACGACTACGGTAGGGGTTCGCTTTACGGCATATGGTTCGGCGTGGAATTCGCTTCGGCATCAGAGTTGGCCAAAACTTCCCGAACCGTAGTCGTAAAATGGCAAATTTTTCAATCATCATTTTACTACTACGGTAGGGTTTCGCTTTACGGCATATGTTTCGGCGTGGAATTCGCATCGGCCTCAGAGTTGGCCAAGACCTACCGAACCATTGTCGTAAAATGTCCAATTTTTCAATCATCATTTTACGACTTCGGTAGGGTTTCGCTTTACGGCATATGGTTCGGCGTGGAATTCGCTTCGGCCTCAGAGTTGGCCAAAACTTCCGGAACCGTAGTCGTAAAATGTCCAATTTTTAAATCATAACTTTACGACTACGGTAGGGTTTCGCTTTACGGCATATGGTTCGGCGTGGAATTCGCTTCGGCATCAGAGTTGGCCAAAACTTCCCGAACCGTAGTCGTAAAATGTCCAATTTTTAAATCATATCTTTACGACTACGGTAGGGTTTCGCTTTACGGCATATGGTTCGACGTGAAATTCGCTTCGGCATCAGAGTTGGCCAAGACTTACCGAACCATAGCCGTAAAATGGCAAATTTTTCAATCATCATTTTACGACTACGGTAGGGTTTCGCTTTACGGCATATGGTTAGGCGTGGAATTCGCTTCGGCCTCAGAGTTGGCCAAGACCTCCGAACCATAGTCGTAAAATGGCGAATTTTTCAATCATCATTTTACGACTACGGTAGGGTTTCGCTTTACGGCATATGGTTCGGCGTGGAATTCGCTTCGGCCTCAGAGTTGGCCAAGACCTACCAACCATTGTCGTAAAATGTCCAATTTTTCAATCATCATTTTACGAATACGGTAGGGTTCGCTTTACGGCATATGGTTCGGCGTGGAATTCGCTTCGGCATCAGAGTTGGCCAAGACTTCCCGAACCATAGTGGTAAAATGTCCAATTTTTCAATCATCATTTTACGACTACGGTAGGGTTTCGCTTTACGGCATATGGTTAGGCGTGGAATTCGCTTCGGCCTAAGAGTTGGCCAAGACCTCCCGAACAATAGTCGTAAAATGGCGAATTTTTCAATCATCATTTTACGACTACGGTAGGGGTTCGCTTTACGGCATATGGTTCGGCGTGGAATTCGCTTCGGCATCAGAGTTGGCCAAGACTTCCCGAACCATAGTCGTAAAATGGCAAATTTTTCAATCATCATTTTACGACTACGGTAGTGGTTTGTTTTACGGCATATGGTTAGGCGTGGATTTCGCTTCAGCCTCAGAGTTGGCAAAGACATCCCGAACTATAGTCGTAAAATGGCAAATTGTTCAATCATTATTTTACGACTACGGTAGGGTTTCGCTTTACGGCATATGGTTTGGCGTGGAATTCGCTTCGGCCTCAGAGTTGGCCAAGACCTTCCCGAACCATAGTCGTAAAATGCCAAATTTTTCAATCATCATTTTACGACTATGGTAGGGGTTTGCTTACGGCAATATGGTCGGCGTGAATTCGCTTTCAGCTCAGCGGTTTGCCAAGACCTTCCGAACCATAGTCGGATTTAATTGGCACATAAATTTTCACACACAATACATCATTTTACGAATGATTTTTTAGGACATTTTCGAGCACGACTGGGTTTCGCTTACGGGCATGTAATGGATTCAGCGCCTTATTTGGATGGANGGCAAATTTTTCATTCCATCAATTTTACGACTCGTCGGTGGGGTTTGTTTACCGCAATATGGTTAGGCCGTGGACTTCGCTTGCCATCAGAGTTGGCCAGACTCGCGCAACATAAGTCGTAACTGCAATGTTCACCTCATTTTTACGACTACGGTGGGTTTCGCTTTACGGCATATGGTTAGGCGTGAAATTCGCTTCGGCTAGAGTTGCAAGACCTTCCGAACCATAGTCGTAAATGCAAATTTTTAATCATCATTTTACGACTAGGTAGGGTTCGCTTTACGGCATATGGTTATTGGCGTGGAATTCGCTTCGGATAAGAGTTGGCCAAGACTTCCGAACATAGTCGTAAAAATGGCAAATTTTTCAATCAATCATTTTACGACTACGGTAGGGGTTTGGTTTACGGCATATGGTTAGGCGTGAATTCGCATCGGCATAGAGTTGCCAAGACCTCCCGAAATAGTCGTAAAATGGCAATTTTTCAATATCATTTTACGACTACGGTAGGCGGTTTGGTTTCGGCATATGGTTTAGCGCGGAATTCGCTTCGGCTCAGAGTTGGCCAAGATCCTCCCGAAACCATAGTCGTAAATAGCAATTTTTCAATCATCATTTACGACTACGGTAGGGTTTCGCTTTACGGCATATGGTTCGGTGTGAATTCGCTTCGGCTCAGAGTTGGCAAGACTCCCGACATAGTCGTAAAATGGCATTTTTCAATCATCATTTACGACTACGGTAGGGTTCGCTTTACGGCATATGTTAGGCGTGGAATTGCTTCGGCGTCAGAGTTGGCAAGACTCCGAACATGTCGTAAATGTCGAATTTTTCAATCATCATTTTACGATACGGTAGGGGTCGCTTTACGGCATATGGTAGGCGTGGAATTCGCTTCGGACAGAGTTGGCCAAGACCCGACAATAGTCGTAAAATGCGAATTTTCAATCATCATTTTACGACTAAGTGGGGTTCGCTTTACGGGCATATGGTTCGGCGTGGATTCGTTCGGCACAGAGTTGGCCAAGACTCCGACATGTCGTAAAATGTCATTTCAATCATCATTTTACGAAACGGTAGGTTTCGCTTTACGGCATATGGTTAGGCGTGGAATTCGCTTCGGCTACAGAGTTGGCCAGATCTCCGACAATAGTCGTAAATGGCGAATTTTTCAATCATCATTTTACGACTAACGGTAGGGGTTCGCTTTACGGCATATGGTTAGGCGTGGATTCGCTTCGGCATCAGAGTTGGCAAGACTTCCGAACCATAGTCGTAAAATGGCCAAATTTTTCATCATATTTACGATACGGTAGGGGTTTGTTTTACATGCATTATGGTTAAGGCGTGGATTCGTTCGCCGTCAGAGTGGCCAAGACTCCGAACATAGTCGTTAAAATGGCAAATTTTCAATCATCATTTTTACGACTACGGTAGGGTTTCGCTTTACGGCATTATGGAGGCGTGGAATTCGCTTCGGTCAGGTTGGCCAGACTCCGACCATATCGTAAAATGCCGAAATTTTTCAATCATCATTTTACGACTAGATGAGGGTTTGTTTACGGATATGGTTAGGCGTGGATTCGCTTCGGCATCAGAGTTGGCCAAGACTCCCGAACCATATCGTAAATTGGACAAATTTTTCAATCACATTTTACGACTAGGTAGGGTTTGGTTTACGGCATAGGTTAGGCGTGGAATTCGTCGGCATCAGAGTTGCCAAGACTCCGAACATAGTTCGTAAATGGCAAATTTTCAATCATCATTTTACGACTACGGTAGGGTTTGGCTTTACGGCATATGGTTAGCGTGGATTCGCTTCGGCATCAGAGTTGGCCAAGACTCCGAACCATAGTCGTAAAAGCAAATTTTTCAAATCTCATTTACGACTAGGTAGGGTTTTGTTTACGGCATATGTTAGGCGTGGAATTCGCTTCGGCCTCAGAGTTGGCAAGACTCCCGAACCATAGTCGTAAAATGGCGAAATTTTCATCATCATTTTACGACTACGGTAGGGTTTCTGCGTTTACGGGCTTATATGGTTAGGCGTGGAATTCGCTTCGGCTCAGAGTTGCCAAGACTCCCGAACATAGTCGTAAATGCATTTTTAATAATCATTTTACGACAGGTGGTAGGGTTGTTTACGGCATATGGTTAGGCGTGGAATTCGCATTCGGCATCAGAGTTGGCCAAGACTCTCGAACCAATAGTCGTAAAATGGCAAATTTTTCAATCATCATTTTACGACACAGGTAGGGTTTCGCTTTACGGCATATGGTTAGGCGTGGAATTCGCTTCGGCATCAGAGTTGGCCAAGACTCCGAACCATAGTCGTAAATGCATTTTTCAATCACATTTTACGACTACGGTAGGGGTTGCTTTACGGCATATGGTTAGGCGTGGATTGTGCTTCGGATTAGAGTTGGCCAAGACTTCCCGAACCATAGTCGTAAAATGGCACAATTGTTCAATCATCATTTTACGACTACGGTAGGGTTTGCGTTTACGCATATGGTTCGGCGTGGAATTCGTTCGGCATCAGAGTTGGCAAGACCTTCCGAACCATAGTCGTAAATGGCAAATTTTTCAATTATCATTTTACGACTATCGTAGGGCGTTTGTTTAGCGGATATGTTAGGCGTGGAATTCGCTTCGGCTCAAGAGTTGGCCAAGACTCCGAACATAGTCGTAAAATACAATTTTTCAATCATCATTTTACGACTACTGGTAGGGTTTCGCTTTACGGCATATGTTAGGGTGGAATTCGCTTCGGCATCAGAGTTGGCAGACTTTCCGAACCTAGTCCGTAAAATGGCAAATTTTCATATCATATTTACGACTACGTAGGGGTTGTTTTACGGCATATGTTAGGCGTGGAATTCGCTTCGCATCAGAGTTGGCCAAGACTCCCGAAACCATAGTCGTAAAATGCAAATTTTTCATCATATTACGACTACCGGTAGGTTTCGTTTACGCATATTGGTTAGGTGCTGGAATTCGCTTCGGCATCAGAGTTGGCCAAGACTCCCGAACCATAGTCGTAAAATGGCAAATTTTTTCAATCATCATTTTACGACTAGTAGGGTTTGCTTACGGCATATGGTTAGGCGTGTGAATTCGCTTCGGCTCAGAGTTGGCAAGACCTCCCGACCATAGTCGTAAAATGCAATTTTCAATCATCATTTTACGACTACGGTAGGGGTTCGCTTTACGGCATATGGTAAGCGGTGGAATTCGCTTCGGCATCAGAGTTGGCCAAGACCTCCGCAACCATAGTCGTAAAATGGCAAATTTTATCATCATTTTACGACTACGGTAGGGGTTTGGCTTTACGGGCTTATGGTTGCGTGAATTCGCTTCGGCATCAGAGTTGGCCAGACCCCGAACCATCGTCGTAAATGCAATTTTCAATCATCATTTTACGACTACGGTGGGTTCGCTTTAGCGATATGGTTAGGCGTGAATTCGCTTCGGCATAGAGTTGGCCAAGGACTCTCCGAACCATAGGTCTAAAATGCGAAATTTTTTCAATCATCATTTTACGACTACGGTTGGGTTCGCTTACGCATATGGTTAGGCGTGAATTCGTTCGGCATCAGAGTTGGCCAAGACTTCCGCGAACCATAGTCTAAAATTTGGCAAAATTTCAAATCATCATTTACGACTACGGTAGGGTTGGTTTTGACGCGCATATTGGTTAGCGCGTGGATATTCGCTTCGGCATCAGAGTTGGCCAAGACCTCCCGAACATAGTCGTAAAATGGCAAATTTTTCAATCATCATTACGACTACAGCGTAGGGTTTTGGTTTACGGCATATGTTAGGCGTGGAATTCGCTTCGGGCTCAAGATTGGCCAAGACCTTCCGAACCATAGTCGTAAAATAGCAAATTTTTCAATCATCATTTACGACTAGGTAGGGTTTCGCTTTACGGCATATGGTTAGGGTGGAATTCGCTTCGGCCACAGAGTTGGCCAAGCTTCCGAACCATAGTGTAAAATGGCAAATTTTTCAACATCATTTTACGACTACAGTAGGGGTTTGTTTACGGCATATGGTGTTAGGCGTGGAATTCGCTTCGGCATCAGAGTTGGCCAAGACTTCCGAACCATAGTCGTAAATGGCAATTTTTCAATCATATTTTACGACTACGCGTAGGGGTTGCTTTACGGATATGGTTAGGCGTGGAATTCGCTTCGGCATCAGAGTGGCCAAGAACTCCCGAACATAGTCGTAAAAATGGCAAATTTTTCATCATCATTTTACGACTACGGTAGGGTTTGGTTACGGCATATGGTTAGGCGTGGATTCGCTTCGGCATCAGAGTTGGCAAGACCTCCGAACCATAGTCGTAAAATGCAAATTTTTCAATCATCATTTTACGACTACGTAGGGGTTTGCTGTTTACGGCATATGGTTTGGCGTGGAATTCGCTTCGGCTCAGAGTTGGCCAAGAACTTCCGAACCATAGTCGTAAAATGGCCAAATTTTTTCAATCATCATTTTACGACTACGGTAGGGGTTTTGGTTACGGCATATGGTTAGGCGTGGAATTCGCTTCGGCATCAGAGTGGCCAAGACTCCCGAAACCATGTCGTAAATGAGCCAATTTTTCAATCATCATTTTACGACTAGGTAGGGGTTTGGTTTACGGCATATGGTGTCGGCGTGGAATCGCTTCGGCTCAGAGTTGGCAAGACCTCCCGAACCATAGTCGTAAAATGCAATTTTTCAATCATCATTACGACTACGGATAGGGTTTGCTTTACGGCATATGGTTAGGCGTGGAATTCGCTTCGGCATCAGAGTTGCCAGAACTTCCGAACCATAGTCGTAAAATGGCAAATTTTCAATCATCATTTACGACTAGGTAGGGTTTCGCTTTACGGCATATGGTTAGGCGGTGGAATTCGCTTCGGGCATCAGAGTTGGCCAAGACTCCGAACCATAGTCGTAAAATGGCAAATTTTCAATCATCATTTTACGACTACGGTAGGGTTTGCTTTACGGCATATGGTTGGCGTGGAATCGCTTCGGCATCAGAGTTGGCAAGACCTCCCGAACCATAGTCTAAAATGCAAATATTTTCATATCATCATTTACGACTACGGTAGGTTTCGCTTTACGGCATAATGGTTACGCGTGGAATTCGCTTCGGCATCAGAGGTTGGCCAAGACCTTCCGAACCATAGTCGTAAATTGCAAATTTTTCAATCATCATTTTACGACTACGGTAGGTTGCTTTACGGCATATGGTAGTCGTGGAATTCGCTTCGGCATCAGAGTATGCCAAGACTCCCCTGACCGTAGTCGTAAATGGCAAATTTCAATCATCATTTTACGACTACGCTAGCGTGTTTGTTTACGGCATAGCTACGACAAATACGCGTTATGGGTTAGGGTCCGCTGGAATTCGCTTCGGCATCAGAGTTGGCCAAAGCACTCTCCGAACCTAGTTCGTAAAATGGCAATTTTTCAATTCATTCATTTTACGACTACTGGAGCGGTTCGCTTTACGGCATTATGGTTAGCGCGTGGATTTCGTTCGGATCATGAAGTGGCCAGATAAGACTCCCGAATCCATAGTCGTAAAATGCGAATTTCAATCATCATTTTTACGACTAGGAGGGGTCGTTTACGGGCATATGGTTAGGCGTTGAATTTCGCTTCGGCATCAGAGTTGGCAAGACCTCCCGAACCAGTAGTCGTAAAATGGCAAATTTCAATCTCATCATTTTACGACTACGGTAGGGTTTGGTTACGGCATAATGGTTAGGCGTGGATTCGCTTCGGCATCAGAAGTTGACCAAGACTCCCCAACACTATCGTAAATGGCGAATTTTTCAATCATCATTTTTACAGCTACGGTAGGGGTGTCTTGTTTACGGCATATGTGTTCAGGCGTGGAATTCGCTTCGGCATCAGAGTTGGCCAAGACTCTCGAACCATAGTCGTAAAATGGAAATTTTCATCATCATCATTTTACGTACACGTAGAGGTTTGGTTTACTGGCATATGGTTAGGCGTGGAATTCGCTTCTGCATCATGAGTTGGCCAAGATCCTCCGAACCATAGTCGTAAAATGCAAATTTTTTCAAATCATCAATTTACACACTATCGTAGGGGTTCGTTTACGGCATATGGTTGCGTGGAATTCGCTTGCCGGCATCAGAGTTTGCCAAACTTCCCGACACATAGTCGTAAAAATGGCATAATTTGTTCAAAATCATCATTTTACGGATATCCGTAGCGGGTTGGCGTCGTATGGACAATATGGTTTCAGGCGTGGAATTCGCTTCGGCATCAGAGTTGGCCAAGACCTCCGAACCATAGTCGTAAAATGGCAAATTTTTCAATCATCATTTTACGACTAACGGTAGGGTTTGGTTTACGGCAGTTATGGTTAGCGTGGAATTCGCTTCGGCATCAGAGTTGCCTAAGACTTCCGAACCATAGTCGTAAAATGGCAAATTTATTCAATCATCATTTTACGACTACGGTAGGGTTTGGTTTACGCATATGGTTAGGCGTGAATTCGCTTCGGCACTCAGAGTTGCCAAGACTCCCGAACATAGTCGTAAAATGGCAAATTTTTCAATCATCATTTTACGACTACGGTAGGGGTTCGCTTTACGGCATATGGTTAGGCGTGGAATTCGCTTCGGCCTCAGAGTTGGCCAAGACTTCCGAACCATAGTCGTAAAATGGCAAATTTTTCAATCATCATTTACTACTACGTAGGGTTTGGTTACGGCATATGGTTGGCGTGGAATTCGCTTCGGGTCAGAGTTGGCCAAGACCTCCGAACATAGTCGTAAAATGGCAATTTTTTCAATTATCATTTTACGACTACGGTAGGTTTTGTTACGGCATATGGTTAGCGTGGAATTCGCCTCGGCATCAGAGTTGGCCAAGACCTCCCGAACCATAGTCGTAAAATGGCAAATTTTTCAATCATCATTTTACGACTACGGTAGGGGTTTGGTTTACGGCATATGGTTAGGCGTGGAATTTCGCTTCGCATCAGAGATTGGCCAAGACCTCCGAACCATAGTCGTAAAATAGCAAATTTTTAAATCATCATTTTACGACTAAGGTAGGGTTCGCTTTACGGCATATGGTTAGCGCTGGAATTCGCTTCGCGCATCAGAGTTGGAAGACTTCCGAACCATAGTCGTAAAATGCAAATTTTCAATCATCATTTTACGACTACGGTAGGTGTTTGGTTTACGGCATATGGTTAGGCGTGGATTACGCTTCGCCTCAGAGTTGGCCAAGACCTCCCGAACATAGTCGTAAAATGGCAAAATTTTCATCATCATTTTACGACTACGGTAGGGTTTCGCTTTACGGCATATGGTTAGGCGTTGAATTCGCTTCGGCTCAGAGTGGCCAAGACTTTCCGAACCATAGTCGTAAAATGCCAATTTTCAATCATCATTTTACGACTACGGTAGGGGTTTCGCTTTACGGCATATGGTTAGGCGTGGAATTCGCTTCGGCATCAGAGTTGGCCAAGACCTCCCGAACCATAGTCGTAAAATGCAAATTTTCAATCATCATTTACGACTACGGTAGGGTTTCGCTTTACGGCATATGGTTGCGTGGAATCGCTTCGGCCTCAGAGTTGGCCAAGACCTCGAACCATGTCGTAAAATGCAAATTTTTCAATCATCATTTTACGAATACGGTAGGGGTTTCGCTTTACGGCATATGGTTAGGCGTGGAATTCGCTTCGGCCTAAGAGTTGGCCAAGAACTTCCCGAACCATAGTCGTAAAATGGCAAATTTTTCAATCATCATTTTACGACTACAGGTAGGGTTGCTTTACGGCATATGGTTGGCGTGGAATTCGCTTCGGCATCAGAGTTGGCCAAGACCTCCGAACCATTGTCGTAAAATGCAAATTTTTCAATCATCATTTTACGAATACGGTAGGGGTTCGCTTTACGGCATATGGTTAGGCGTGGAATTCGCCTTCGGCCTGAAGATTGGTTGGCCAAGAACTCCCGAAACATAGTCGTAAAATGGCGAATTTTTCAATCATCATTTTACGACTAAGTAGGGGTTGCTTTACGGCATATGGTTAGGCGTGGAATTCGCTTCGGCATCAGAGTTGGCCAAGACTTCCGAACATAGTCGTAAAATGGCAAATTTTTCAATCAACATTTTACGACTACGGTAGGGTTTGGTTACGGCATATGGTTCGCGTGGAATTTCGCTTCGGCATCAGAGTTGGCAAGACCTCCCGAACCATAGTCGTAAAATGGGCAAATTTTTCAATTATCATTTTACGACTACGGTAGGTTTGGTTTACGGCATATGGTTAGCGTGGAATTCGCTTCGGCATCAGAGTTGGCAAGACTTCCCGAACCATAGTCGTAAAATAGGCAAATTTTTCAATCATCATTTTACGACTACGGTAGGGTTCGCTTTACGGCATATGGTTAGGGTGGATTCGCTTCGGCCTCAGAGTTGGCCAAGACTCCCGAACCATAGTCGTAAAATGGCAAATTTTCAATCATCATTTTACGACTACGGTAGGGTTTCGCTTTACGGCATATGGTTAGCGTGGAATTCGCTTCGGCCTAGAGTTGGCCAAGACTTCCGAACCATAGTCGTAAAATGGCAAATTTTCAATCACATTTTACGACTACGGTAGGGGTTTGGTTACGGCATATGGTTGGCGTGGAATTCGCTTCGGCATCAGAGTTGGCCAAAGACCTCCCGAACCATAGTCGTAAAATGGCAAATTTTCTAATTATCATTTTACGACTACGGTAGGGGTTTGTTTACGGCATATGGTTAGGCGTGGAATTCGCTTCGGCATCAGAGTTGGCAAGACCTCCGAACCATAGTCGTAAAATGGCAAATTTTTCAATCATCATTTTACGACTACGGTAGGGGTTTGGTTTACGGCATATGGTTAGGCGTGGAATTCGCTTCGGCATCAGAGTTGGCCAAGACTCCCGAACCTAGTCGTAAAATAGCAAATTTTTCAAATCATCATTTTACGACTACGGTAGGTTTCGCTTACGGCATATGGTTAGGCGTGAATTCGCTTCGGCATCAGAGTTGGCCAAGACTTCCGAACCATAGTCGTAAAATTGCAAAATTTTTCAATCATCATTTTACGACTGGTAGGGTTCGCTTTACGGCATATGGTTAGGCGTGGATTCGCTTCGAGCTCAGAGTTGGCCAAGACCTCCCGAACCATAGTCGTAAAAGCAAATTTTCAATCATCATTTTACGACTACGGTAGGGGTTTCGCTTACGGCATATGGTTAGGCGTGGAAATTCGCTTCGGCATCAGAGTTGGCAAGACCTCCGAACCATAGTCGTAAAATGGCAAATTTTTCAATCATCATTTTACGACTAGGTAGGGTTTCGCTTTACGGCATATGGTTAGGCGTGGAATTCGCTTCGGCATCAGAGTTGGCCAAGACTCCCGAACCATAGTCGTAAAAGCAAATTTTTCAATCATCATTTTACGACTACGGTAGGGTTCGCTTTACGGCATATGGTTAGGCGTGGAATTCGCTTCGCCTCAGAGTTGGCCAAGACTCTCCGAACCATGTCGTAAAATGTCAATTTTCAATCATCATTTTACGATACGGTAGGTTTGCTTTACGGCATATGGTTAGGCGTGGAATTCGCTTCGGCCTAGAGTTGGCCAAGATCCCGAACCATAGTCGTAAAATGGCAATTTTTCAATCATCATTTTACAGACTAACGGTAGGGGTTCGCTTTACGCATATGGTTCGGCGTGGAATTCGCTTCGGCATCAGAGTTGGCCAAGACCTCCGAACCATTGTCGTAAAAATGTCAATTTTTCAATCATCATTTTACGACTACGGTAGGGGTTCGCTTTACGGCATATGGTTAGGGCTGGAATTCGCTTCGCGCAGAGTTGGCCAAGAACTCCCGAAACATAGTCGTAAAATGCGAATTTTTCAATCATCATTTTACGACTACGGTAGGGGTTCGTTTACGGCATATGGTTAGGCGTGGAATTCGCTTCGGCATCAGAGTTGGCCAAGACTTCCCGAACGCATAGTCGTAAATGGCAAATTTTTCATCATCATTTTACGACTACGGTAGGGGTTTGTTTACGGCATATGGTTAGGCGTGGATTCGCTTCGAGCCTCAGAGTTGGCCAAGACCTCCCGAACATAGTCGTAAAATGGCAAATTTTCAATCATTCATTTTACGACTACGGTAGGGTTTCGCTTTACCGGCATATGGTAGGCGTGAAATTCGCTTCGGCATCAGAGTTGGCCAAGACCTTCCGAACCATAGTCGTAAAATGGCCAAATTTTTCAATCATCATTTTACGACTAGAGTAGGGTTTCGCTTTACGGCATATGGTTAGGCGTGGAATTCGCTTCGGCATCAGAGTTGGCCAAGACTCCCGAACCATAGTCGTAAAATGGCAAATTTTTCAATCAACATTTACGACTACGGTAGGGGTTTGTTTACGGCATATGGTTAGGCGTGGAATTCGCTCGGCATCAGAGTTGGCCAAGACCTCCCGAACCATAGTCGTAAAATGGCAAATTTTTCAATCATCATTTTACGACTACGGTAGGGGTTTGGTTTACGGCATATGGTTAGGCGTGGAATTCGCTTCGGCCATCAGAGTTGGCCAAGACCTCCCGAACCATAGTCGTAAAATAGCAAATTTTCAATCATCATTTTACGACTACGGTAGGGTTTCGCTTTACGGCATATGGTTAGGGTGGAATTCGCTTCGGCCTCAGAGTTGGCAAGACCTTCCCGAACCATAGTCGTAAAATGGCAAATTTTCAATCATCATTTTACGACTACGGTAGGGTTTCGCTTTACGGCATATGGTTAGGCGTGGAATTCGCTTCGGCCTCAGAGTTGGCCAAGACCTCCGAACCATAGTCGTAAAATGCAAATTTTTCAATCATCATTTTACGACTACGGTAGGGGTTTCGCTTTACGGCATATGGTTAGGCGTGGAATTCGCTTCGGCCATAAGAGTTGGCAGCAACTCCCGAACCAATAGTCGTAAAAGCAATTTTTCAATCATCATTTTACGACTAGGTAGGGGTTCGCTTTACGGCATATGCGTTCGGCGTGGAATTCGCTTCGGCATCAGAGTTGGCCAAGACCTCCCGAACCATTTCGTAAAATGGTCAAATTTTTCAATCATCATTTTACGAATACGGTAGGGGTTGTTTACGGCATATGGTTAGGCGTGGAATTCGCTTCGGCCTAGAGTTGGCAAGAACTCCCGAACATAGTCGTAAAATGGCAAATTTTTCAATCATCATTTTACGACTACGGTAGGGGTTGCTTTACGGCATATGGTTGGCGTGGAATTCGTTCGGCATCAGAGTTGGCCAAGACTTCCCGAACCATAGTCGTAAAATGGCAAATTTTTCAATTCACATTTTACGACTACGGTAGGGTTTGTTTACGGCATATGGTTAGGCGTGGATTCGCTTCGCTCAGAGTTGGCAAGACCTCCCGAACCATAGTCGTAAAATGCGAATTTTTCAATCATCATTTTACGACTACGGTAGGGGTTTCGGCTTACGGCATATGGTTTGGCGTGGAATTCGCTTCGGCATCAGAGTTGGCCAAGACCTCCGAACCATAGTCGTAAAATGCAAATTTTTCAATCATCATTTTACGACTACGGTAGGGGTTTCGCTTTACGGCATATGGTTAGGCGTGGAATTTCGGCTTCGAATTAGAGTTGGCCAAGACTTCCCGAACCATAGTCGTAAAATGGCAAATTTTTCAATCATCATTTTACGACTAGGTAGGGGTTTGGTTTACGCATATGGTTAGGCGTGGAATTCGCTTCGGCATCAGAGTTGGCCAAGACCTTCCCGAACCATAGTCGTAAAATGGCAAATTTTTCAATCATCATTATTTACGACTACGAGTAGGGGTTGTTTACGGCATATGGTTAGGCGTGGAATTCGCTTCGGCATCAGAGTTGGCCAAGACTTCCCGAACCATAGTCGTAAATGGCAAATTTTTCAATCATCATTTTACGACTACGGTAGGGGTTGGTTTACGGCATATGGTTAGCGTGGAATTCGCTTCGGCATCAGAGTGCCAAGACCTCCCGAACCATAGTCGTAAAAATGGCAAATTTTCAATCATCATTTTACGACTAGTAGGGTTTGGTTTACGGCATATGGTTAGGCGTGAATTCGCTTCGGCATCAGAGTTGGCCAAGACTCCCGAACCATAGTCGAAAATGGCAAATTTCAATCATCATTTTACGGACTACGGTAGGGTTTCGCTTTACGGCATATGGTTAGGCGTGGAATTCGCTTCGCATCAGAGTTGGCCAAGACCTCCCGAACATAGTCATAAAATGAGCAAATTTTTCAATCATCATTTTACGACTACGGTAGGGTTTGGTTTACGGCATTATGGTTAGGCGTGGAATTCGCTTCGGCATCAGAGTTGGCCAAGACCTCCCGAACCATAGTCGTAAAATTGGCGAATTTTTCAATCATCATTTTACGACTACGTAGGGTTTGGTTTAACGGCATATGGTTAGAAGTGAATTCGCTTCGGGCCTATCAGAGTTTGGCCAATACCTCCCGAACCATAGTCGTAAAAATAGCAAATTTTTCAATCATCATTTTACGACTACGGTAGGGGTTTCGCTTTACGGCATATGGTTAGGCGTGGAATTCGCTTCGGCATCAGAGTTGGCCAAGACTTCCCGAACCATAGTCGTAAAATGGCAAATTTTTCAATCATCATTTTACGACTACGGTAGGGGTTTGGTTTACGGCATATGGTTAGGCGTGGAATTCGCTTCGGCATCAGAGTTGGCCAAGACCTCCCGAACCATAGTCGTAAAATGGCAAATTTTTCAATCATCATTTTACGACTACGGTAGGGGTTTGTTTACGGCATATGGTTAGGCGTGGAATTCGCTTCGGCATCAGAGTTGGCCAAGACCTCCCGAACCATAGTCGTAAAATAGCAAATTTTTCAATCATCATTTTACGACTACGGTAGGGTTTCGCTTTACGGCATATGGTTAGGCGTGGAATTCGTTTCGGCATCAGAGTTGGCCAAGACTTCCCGAACCATAGTCGTAAAATGGCAAATTTTTCAATCATCATTTTACGACTACGGTAGGGGTTTGGTTTACGGCATATGGTTAGGCGTGGAATTCGCTTCGGCATCAGAGTTGGCCAAGACTTCCCGAACCATAGTCGTAAAATGGCAAATTTTTCAATCATCATTTTACGACTACGGTAGGGTTTGGTTTACGGCATATGGTTAGGCGTGGAATTCGCTTCGGCATCAGAGTTGGCCAAGACCTCCCGAACCATAGTCGTAAAATAGCAAATTTTTCAATCATCATTTTACGACTACGGTAGGGTTTCGCTTTACGGCATATGGTTAGGCGTGGAATTCGCTTCGGCATCAGAGTTGGCCAAGACTTCCCGAACCATAGTCGTAAAATGGCAAATTTTTCAATCATCATTTTACGACTACGGTAGGGGTTTGGTTTACGGCATATGGTTAGGCGTGGAATTCGCTTCGGCATCAGAGTTGGCCAAGACTCCCGAACCATAGTCGTAAAATGGCAAATTTTTCAATCATCATTTTACGACTACGGTAGGGGTTTGGTTTACGGCATATGGTTAGGCGTGGAATTCGCTTCGGCATCAGAGTTGGCCAAGACCTCCCGAACCATAGTCGTAAAATGGCAAATTTTTCAATTATCATTTTACGACTACGGTAGGGTTTGGTTTACGGCATATGGTTAGGCGTGGAATTCGCTTCGGCATCAGAGTTGGCCAAGACCTCCCGAACCATAGTCGTAAAATGGCAAATTTTTTCAATCATCATTTTACGACTACGGTAGGGGTTTCGCTTTACGGCATATGGTTAGGCGTGGAATTCGCTTCGGCATCAGAGTTGGCCAAGACTCCCGAACCATAGTCGTAAAATGGCAAATTTTTCAATCATCATTTTACGACTACGGTAGGGGTTTGGTTTACGGCATATGGTTAGGCGTGGAATTCGCTTCGGCATCAGAGTTGGCCAAGACTTCCCGAACCATAGTCGTAAAATGGCAAATTTTTCAATCATCATTTTACGACTACGGTAGGGTTTCGCTTTACGGCATATGGTTAGGCGTGGAATTCGCTTCGGCATCAGAGTTGGCCAAGACCTCCGAACCATAGTCGTAAAATGGCAAATTTTTCAATCATCATTTTACGACTACGGTAGGGGTTTGTTTACGGCATATGGTTAGGCGTGGAATTCGCTTCGGCATCAGAGTTGGCCAAGACCTCCCGAACCATAGTCGTAAAATGGCAAATTTTTCAATCATCATTTTACGACTACGGTAGGGGTTTGGTTTACGGCATATGGTTAGGCGTGGAATTCGCTTCGGCATCAGAGTTGGCCAAGACCTCCCGAACCATAGTCGTAAAATGGCAAATTTTTCAATCATCATTTTACGACTACGGTAGGGGTTTGGTTTACGGCATATGGTTAGGCGTGGAATTCGCTTCGGCATCAGAGTTGGCCAAGACCTCCCGAACCATAGTCGTAAAATGGCAAATTTTTCAATCATCATTTTACGACTACGGTAGGGTTTCGCTTTACGGCATATGGTTAGGCGTGGAATTCGCTTCGGCATCAGAGTTGGCCAAGACTTCCCGAACCATAGTCGTAAAATGGCAAATTTTTCAATCATCATTTTACGACTACGGTAGGGGTTTGGTTTACGGCATATGGTTAGGCGTGGAATTCGCTTCGGCATCAGAGTTGGCCAAGACTCCCGAACCATAGTCGTAAAATGGCAAATTTTTCAATCATCATTTTACGACTACGGTAGGGGTTTGGTTTACGGCATATGGTTAGGCGTGGAATTCGCTTCGGCATCAGAGTTGGCCAAGACCTCCCGAACCATAGTCGTAAAATGGCAAATTTTTCAATCATCATTTTACGACTACGGTAGGGGTTTGGTTTACGGCATATGGTTAGGCGTGGAATTCGCTTCGGCATCAGAGTTGGCCAAGACCTCCCGAACCATAGTCGTAAAATAGCAAATTTTTCAATCATCATTTACGACTACGGTAGGGTTTCGCTTTACGGCATATGGTTAGGCGTGGAATTCGCTTCGGCATCAGAGTTGGCCAAGACTCCCGAACCATAGTCGTAAAATGGCAAATTTTTCAATCATCATTTTACGACTACGGTAGGGGTTTGGTTTACGGCATATGGTTAGGCGTGGAATTCGCTTCGGCATCAGAGTTGGCCAAGACTTCCCGAACCATAGTCGTAAAATGGCAAATTTTTCAATCATCATTTTACGACTACGGTAGGGGTTTGGTTTACGGCATATGGTTAGGCGTGGAATTCGCTTCGGCATCAGAGTTGGCCAAGACCTCCCGAACCATAGTCGTAAAATGGCAAATTTTTCAATCATCATTTTACGACTACGGTAGGGGTTTGGTTTACGGCATATGGTTAGGCGTGGAATTCGCTTCGGCATCAGAGTTGGCCAAGACCTCCCGAACCATAGTCGTAAAATGCAAATTTTTCAATCATCATTTTACGACTACGGTAGGGTTTCGCTTTACGGCATATGGTTAGGCGTGGAATTCGCTTCGGCATCAGAGTTGGCCAAGACTTCCCGAACCATAGTCGTAAAATGGCAAATTTTTCAATCACATTTTACGACTACGGTAGGGGTTTGGTTTACGGCATATGGTTAGGCGTGGAATTCGCTTCGGCATCAGAGTTGGCCAAGACCTCCCGAACCATAGTCGTAAAATGGCAAATTTTTCAATCATCATTTTACGACTACGGTAGGGTTTGGTTTACGGCATATGGTTAGGCGTGGAATTCGCTTCGGCATCAGAGTTGGCCAAGACCTCCCGAACCATAGTCGTAAAATAGCAAATTTTTCAATCATCATTTTACGACTACGGTAGGGTTTCGCTTTACGGCATATGGTTAGGCGTGGAATTCGCTTCGGCATCAGAGTTGGCCAAGACTCCCGAACCATAGTCGTAAAATGGCAAATTTTTCAATCATCATTTTACGACTACGGTAGGGGTTTGGTTTACGGCATATGGTTAGGCGTGGAATTCGCTTCGGCATCAGAGTTGGCCAAGACTCCCGAACCATAGTCGTAAAATGGCAAATTTTTCAATCATCATTTTACGACTACGGTAGGGGTTTGGTTTACGGCATATGGTTAGGCGTGGAATTCGCTTCGGCATCAGAGTTGGCCAAGACCTCCCGAACCATAGTCGTAAAATAGCAAATTTTTCAATCATCATTTTACGACTACGGTAGGGTTTCGCTTTACGGCATATGGTTAGGCGTGGAATTCGCTTCGGCATCAGAGTTGGCCAAGACTTCCCGAACCATAGTCGTAAAATGGCAAATTTTCAATCATCATTTTACGACTACGGTAGGGTTTCGGTTTACGGCATATGGTTAGGCGTGGAATTCGCTTCGGCATCAGAGTTGGCCAAGACCTCCCGAACCATAGTCGTAAAATGGCAAATTTTTCAATCATCATTTTACGACTACGGTAGGGGTTTGGTTTACGGCATATGGTTAGGCGTGGAATTCGCTTCGGACTCAGAGTTGGCCAAGACTTCCCGAACCATAGTCGTAAAATGGCAAATTTTTCAATCATCATTTTACGACTACGGTAGGGTTTCGCTTTACGGCATATGGTTAGGCGTGGAATTCGCTTCGGCATCAGAGTTGGCCAAGACTTCCGAACCATAGTCGTAAAATGGCAAATTTTTCAATCATCATTTTACGACTACGGTAGGGTTCGCTTTACGGCATATGGTTCGGCGTGGATTCGCTTCGGCATCAGAGTTGGCCAAGACTTCCGAACCATAGTCGTAAAATGGCCAATTTTTCAATCATCATTTTACGACTACGGTAGGGTTTGGTTTACGGCATATGGTTAGGCGTGGAATTCGCTTCGGCTCAGAGTTGGCCAAGACTTCCCGAACCATAGTCGTAAAATGGCAAATTTTCAATCATCATTTTACGACTACGGTAGGGTTTCGCTTTACGGCATATGGTTAGGCGTGGAATTCGCTTCGGCATCAGAGTTGGCCAAGACTTCCCGAACCATAGTCGTAAAATGGCAAATTTTTCAATCATCATTTTACGACTACGGTAGGGTTTCGTTTACGGCATATGGTTAGGCGTGGAATTCGCTTCGGCATCAGAGTTGGCCAAGACCTCCCGAACCATAGTCGTAAAATGCAATTTTTCAATCATCATTTTACGACTACGGTAGGGGTTCGCTTTACGGCATATGGTTAGGCGTGGAATTCGCTTCGGCATCAGAGTTGGCCAAGACCTCCCGAACCATAGTCGTAAATGGCAAATTTTTCAATCATCATTTTACGACTACGGTAGGGGTTCGCTTTACGGCATATGGTTCGGCGTGGATTCGCTTCGGCCTCAGAGTTGGCCAAGACTTCCGAACCATAGTCGTAAAATGGCCAATTTTTCAATCATCATTTTACGACTACGGTAGGGGTTTCGCTTTACGGCATATGGTTCGGCGTGGATTTCGCTTCGGCCTCAGAGTTGGCCAAGACATTCCGAACCATAGTCGTAAAATGGCCAATTTTTCAATCATCATTTTACGACTACGGTAGGGGTTTGGTTTACGGCATATGGTTCGGCGTGGATTTCGCTTCGGCCTCAGAGTTGGCCAAGACCTCCCGAACCATAGTTTTAAAATGGCAAATTTGCCATTTTAAAACTATGGAAATGGAAATTTAAAACAATTTGAAATGGAACTTAGTTCATCATTTTACGACTAATTAGGGTTTCGCTTTACGGCATATGGTTCGGCGTGGATTTCGCTTCGGCCTCAGAGTTGGCCAAGACCTTCCGAACCATAGTCGTAAAATGTCCAATTTTTCAATCATCATTTTACGGATTAGTATTCATACTATATATATATATATATATATATATATATATATATATATATATATATATATAGAGAGAGAGAGAGAGATAGAGAGAGAGAGAGAGAGAGAGATAGAGAGAGATAGAGAGAGAGATAGAGAGAGAGAGAGAGAGAGCATACTGTAACGTTTACCGTCGTTAGAAATGGACACGGTGAGCGGAGTTTAAATTCTTGACGTGACTGATTGCAATTCGCATAATACTAATACAATTGGGAAAAGTATAAATCAAACTATTCTCACTCAAGCTATGGTAAATAGTAGGACAGACTGGGCTCTTTAATCTTCGTATGGCATCTGGTCTATGAGAAAAAAAACTCGGAATTCAAGCGAAAGGACTCTGGACTCGTTTGTCAAAAACTACTCTATGAGCTCCACCTCCCCCTTCTCCACCTCTTCAAAATCATTTTCAATTGTAAAAATTGTAAAAATAAAAGAAATCATGAAAGAATATTTAGTATTACTAGCAAAAAAAAAAAAAAAAACAACCTTCGATTGGTGTGAAAATTGATTTTTGAAAGATATTGCTAGGATTGTGTCGGGGTTAAAAATTCAATGCCAGGGAGTTTGTACCACAAGTAAGTAATCATCAAATTTATTAAAGGACTAAAAAATAAAACAATTTGAAATGGAGACTCAGTTCAGAAATCTTTAAATAAATAAGGAAAATAAAACAAATTATATATGCATATATAATACCGGACATGTATTTATTAAACTTGTTTTAAAACACAATAAGGATTGTTTAAGTTTACATGATCGAATTTTGAGTGTATTTATTCTATGTTATGACGATTTTGAGTAATGTGACATAAGCAGTAATAAACGTAATTTGTGTTACAGACAAATAGAGACATAATCTCCATTATTAATAGATATTATCGTTTCAAAACGCATTTACCAATAGTTGGAGAGAGAATAGTTGGATTCATACCCTTCCGAATGTTATTAGTGCAATCTGCCTAGTCGAGAAATAAACATCGTGTACATTTCCTTCGACGGTAAACATTACATCATGCACCTCCAATATATATATATATATATATATATATATATGTGTGTGTGTGTGTGTGTTTTAATAACTACTCATATCGATTTTATCAATATAATGAGTGTTTGCATATGTAACGTGTGAAGTGTCCACTTTTTAAAAAATCTCTCGGGAAAAATATAAAATGAACAAAAAGCAAAATCTTATAATAGAGATTCGGTGTCCATCTGTCTGTAACCGAAACTACGTCACTACTTATGTCACACTACTCTCAAGAATTGCGTAGGTTTATCAATGACTATTTAATTTATAGTCAAAATCATTAATACACAGAATAAATCTTATTTATTAACGATGTCTCTCTGAAAATCTGAATTAGATTTGCCTCAAAACAGCCCATATTATTAATGCATTTAAAGTTCCTGCAATGGATGTTATATATCACTAAGAAATGAAGGTTTACATGAAATATGGTGCGCTTAATTTGCATACTGGTTTTAACAAAACAGTGTTTGGTAAATAATTACTTGGTGTTATTGATCTCTAATATAATTGTTTTATTCTCCAACTAATTAAAATTGATCTAATGAATGATGATAAAGAAACCAATTAAAATATAATTAAAATAAAAACTTTTATATGAGATCTTTAATTTAATTGCGTTAGTCTTTCGAATTTAATATATTTCATTATATTAAAACTTAAATACTTATGCCCGGAGGGTGGATAGTATTGCTAGTAACAATTTATAAAGTAGCTAGATAGAAAGACCTACTGATATTATTTAACCACGAAATATAAAAAGACAATAATGTGAACGTAAAATGTGTACGTATTATTCGATGGAATTTAACGATTTCTGAAACAAAGTAAAATAGTCAAATTGACATCGGATATATAGGAGAATTTGGAGTGTTATCGAATGTCGGACAGGAATTTATGAACCAAGAACAAAATATTTGCCAAACGATGAAAATAGAGAATATTATTATGATTGAAAAAGGATGGTTACCAGATACCACAATACTTGAAATATATCACCTTTCTTGAATTGTGAGTTTAATCCTTGGATCTCGTCTTCGGTGGTCTAGTGATATCTAGTTCGTATGAATGATTGCCGAATACCAAAAGAACTATTTTACGGGGAAATCTCAACAGGCAAACGTTGTCAGTGCAAACCCAAATTGAAGTTTAGGGACTAAAGGACACTGTGAAGAATATTGCCATTGCTGAGGGAGGATTGGGAGAAGCTAGCTTCTAACAGGCTTGGCTGGAGAGCCTCCATCTACCGGTCTATGAAAGAATTTGAGTCTAACCGAATTAAACACCAAAAATCGAAACGGGCTGCTAGAAAGTGTGATTTTAAGTCCAGCGATACACAAAGTGTAGAAGTTCAAGCATGTAGTTTATATGAAGAGTATATGTCTCGAGGGCTGGTCTGGTGAGTCATCTGAGAAAAGACAAGGATCCAGTGTCAAATGCTACTGGCACTCAAGTATGTTTATTATGTAGTAGATCCTTCCGGAGTCTCAGTGGACTAAAGAGTCATCTTTATGCTCACACCAGAAAAAAACAGTAAATGTTTTGCCCATGCACGAGTTGACAGCCAACACCTGAACAAAAGCTGTATGACAGATTCCGTCAGAGACAATGCGGTTATAAATTGATTACGTCGTAAACTTGGAAAAACATAGTGTGAATTTAACTCTTTGCCTACCAAATTTCCTTCCCAGCTATACCAAATTTACTTGGTATTTTTTACCTGGTATATTTCAAGGTCTCACTATCTATTCACCACAGAATTCATTCTAATCAAATACAGTTCTATTGATATTGTAACCTGAGTCCTTCTGCTCACTTATAATGGACTAACCATCAATTTTTGTACTTTGCTTGGGCGTGGTATGTGCATTGGTGTTAGAGCCGCTGCGAGAAGTTTAAAGTAGGCAAAGGGGTTAGATTTGAGAGACCCAATATAATAAGATAAATTACTGTGTGCAAACAAATGACTATAGACAAATGCAAAAAGTGCATTTAAATATGCAATGGAA
>CM042142.1:84389567-84394567 GCA_023376005.1 Doryteuthis pealeii | reverse complement strand
TTACTTGTCATGATTATTTTCAATAATTATCGAATTTCATACGATATACGCATTGTAATTGCCTTCAAAAATATAAACAATAATATACTTTACTTAATGTTCCAAAAAAATGAAATTTCAAATTCTCTCTCTATATATATTTACCAACCTCTCCACACAAACAGGATGTGACACAAGTTCAGTTTATTAAGCGAAGTTTAACAGGTTTGTATTCAGATTTTTTTTTCTCCTAGACAGGTTACCAAACCAAGGTTAAAGAGAACAGTATATATATATATGAGGCGTAAAGGATTGAGTAAATCCGACCAAATGTGGTTGAAAATAGAGGAAAAAGTGGGTATAACAACACAGCAACTAAGAAATTTCTTCAAAGGCAATAAATTGACCCCATAAAAAACGATACCCAACAAATTAAACCCATCCCTCCTTTTTCACGTCCACTCTCTATACCACACAGCCAAACCCTCCCTCTTTCCCCTTACCCACACCCAAAAAATAACCTTTTCAGTATAAAAGCAGACTGCTGAAAACATATAAATTATGAGGAAGCCTCACTAAGTACCGAGGGGTAATATCAATTGTATTTAGTTGCTGTGTTGTTATATCCACTTTTTCTTCTATTTTCAACCACACACACACACACACACACACACACACACCACACACATATATATATATATATATATATATATATATATATAAAGTCGTCGGGGCGGCCTAATTTGGAATCTAGCACTAGACCAAGGAGATAGTTTTTTAGCGTCTGACACGGAGCGCCACACCTACCATCAGCTACTCACTTTACCGTACAGATCCCTATGCTACTCGTACGCTGTGTTGGCGAGGACCGGTATCGAATCAGGAACTTTGTGATTCCTCGCCGAACGCTCTGCTGACTGAGCTAAACTGACCCTTATAATATATATATATATATATATATATATATATATATATATATATATATATATATATATATATATATATATATATATATATATATATATATATAATATTGATAGATATTTGCAGACAGGATAATGCAACTGGCACCAGTGGGATACGCAAAACTGTCCTAGCCAGGTGCTGAGAGTTGAATATGTATATTATGTACATAAATGGATATTTGTTGGTCTAAGATATTATTGTCACGGCCATGATAAATATGTTTATTATTCGCGGGCCAATGTGTGATTATAGATTCTTGGATTTGTCTGTGTCGACTCGAGGATCTTGGAGCAGCCAATTAAATTGTGTACATGACTGAGTACGCCTTTATAAGAATCTTTGTGTGGTAGCACGTGTTTGTAAACACAATAACTTATACTCATAAACATAAACGCGCCCACATACGTGCATAAACACTAACACACACACACACACACACACACACACACACATATATATATATATATATATATGTACATTTTACATGTACATTTTACATGGGTGTAGTGTAGAAGGTACGCCAATTAGTATCAAATTATTCTATCACCTACCAGGTCATCGAAGTACAATGTCGAATCCGTGATAGAATTAAATACATCGATGAACACCTCAACGTAGTCTATGAGAGCAGCGCCCATCTCCTCCCCAATTAACATATAAGAGGATTATGATTAGCGTTAAGGTTATTCTTAAATGCATAGATATATAACATTTACCCAAAACAGATATATATATATATATATATATATATATATATATATATATGCTTAATTGAAGTCGTACCAAATTTTGAAAATTAATTAATTAATTAATTAGGCGGGTATGCCAGCCTAATTCATTAATTATTCATTAATTATTAATTAATTAATTT
Source organism: Doryteuthis pealeii (assembly GCA_023376005.1). Taxonomy (NCBI): domain Eukaryota; kingdom Metazoa; phylum Mollusca; class Cephalopoda; order Myopsida; family Loliginidae; genus Doryteuthis; species Doryteuthis pealeii. The sequence goes on along the minus strand of CM042142.1, from coordinate 84,392,751 downwards.
TCAAAATTAGGTACGACTTCAATTAAGCAAATATTCTCCCAAAAATTTTCGGCTAAATAAAGCCATATCAAAACACATTGTTTGTTTGTTTGTTTGTTTACTTCTCATATATATATATATATATATATATATATATATATATATATATATATATATATATGGAAAATCAGTCATTATATATTAACTCTCATTTCAACTGGTTTCTTTGTAAGTCAGTATCATACATACAATGGAGAATAGCAAAAACATATTTTGATGTGAACCTTTTTCTCATTTAAAAACACAAAAAGATTTTTTTAAATGAAAAAATGAAAAATAAAACACAGGAGATAAACAAGGTTCTATACAGAAGCATTCATAGAACCATCTCACTTGGTCTGATGGATATATATACATATATATATATACTCGACACACACACACACACACACACACACACACATATATATATATATATATATATATATATATATATATATATATATATACTGACCAATGTTTCGTGAGCATTTAAGAATCTGTTCTCGAAAATAAGATGAGATTTTAAAATGAAAGCATCTCACCAAATCCCACCCTGAAGTTCGGTCATTAGGTTAAGAAAAAATTTTTATCAGCGAGCCGACTCTGCGTTTTCGGTAGATCACATAGTGGGAGTAAAGAAACAGGAAAACCCGGAATAATTCCCAAGATCTAGCCAGAGAACATAAGAACCTATGGGACATGGACAACCTTAAAAGAAATACGATGGCATAGTTTCGTACTATATCAAATGAAGAGTTTTAGAAGTGTTTTGTTCAATAGAATAATCTGTCTCTGTCTGTGTCTGTCTGTCTCTCTCTCTCTCTCTCTCTCTCTCTCTGTCTCTCTGTCTCTCTCTCTGTCTGTCTGTCTGTCTCTCTCTCTCTCTCTCTCTCTCTCTATATTATATATAATATATATATATATATAAGTGTTGTTATGTGTCCATCGGGAGAAAATTAAATATTTTATAAAAAAGAAGGTCCGCAAAATGGATTATGCTTTTTTTTTTCATTTTTTTTAATTATTTTACATTTGCGACACGTGTTTCAGATCATCTGATATTTTCTTCAGGCATTAATTAACCATATTCTGTTTCGATGATATATATTCTGACAGAATATGGTTAATTAATGCCCGAAGAAGATATCAGAAGATCTGAAACACGTGTCGCAAAGGTAAAATAATAATATATATATTTAAAAAAAAACATAATCCATTTTGAGGACCTTCTTTTTTAATATATATATATACCAGTCATCCACACACACTTGTTTCGAAGTTTACTTCTCATCAGTCCGGTTCGGCTTTTTAACAACTACCCCTAGCCGGGAGCAAACCCGACAGAATTTTCGTCCGTAGAGAGAGAGAGAGAGAGAGAGAGAGAGAGAGAGAGAGAGAAGAGAGAGAGAGAGAGAGAGACTACATTCCTCTGAAGGAGAGTCAAGTCCCCGAAATATTATCATGAAATAAAACAAAACTTAACATTTCACAAACTGAGTTTCTTATATATTTCACACCTAATGCTTCACACTAAATCCCAAATAATATATAGTATAGACATTTATATAGACATAACATATATACTAATATAATATATACACACTGAGAACCAGACTCATCAGATATTACACACACACACACACACACACACACACACACATATATATATATATATATATATATATATATGATTTTACTACGTGGATGAGGTTAAAAGAAAGACCATGCCACTGCTATACAGGATATCAAACTATAAGTTTGGAAGTGCCTAACATAGACCTGAACTTAATATCGTAAAACGATAATTGACAAAACGGATGACTGATAAGCACAAAATTTTTAACACGTGCCAAATTCGGAGAAAAAAAAACTGTATAGGACTATTTACTTCATTAAATTCTGTCCGGCCATATTTTATCTTTACCCCATTTCATATAAGGTGTTTCTATTTTCTCTTTTTTTATCGTTTTGCTTCTATTACCGCGGAACTTAGTTGTTCGCTGAAGCAGAAATGACGAATCACCTTAAAACTCAATTGGTAAGTTGGATTACGGCCCGGGAGATTAATTTATTGAATTGCAATTTATACATAATAGACTTAAAAAAAAAACCAAAAGGGAAAGAAAATAAGGACACACGTGAGTAAATTGCTGAATCTGGTTGGCTGGTTTGTTTAGGCATCCTCCCGTGGTGTTATGGTTGGCAAACTAGTCCTGTAGATCCATACTCTACATAGACCCCCCCCCCCAAAAAAAAAAAACCCCGGAAAGATAAAAAGGGCACCATGTGAGCAAATCCTTGAATGTGGTTGGCTGTTTATTTGTTTGTTTTTTCAATCATCCCATTCTAGTATAATGGTTATGAACCTAGCAAGCTAGTCTCGCAGAACCAGACACGACATAGACAAAAAAAAGAAAAAAGAAAAAGAAAAAGAAAAAGAAAAGAAAAACACACGTGAGCAAATCCTTGAATTTGGTTGGCTGTTTACTTGTTTGTTTTGTGAGAATTATTTCCCCCCACCCATCTTTCTATAACCTGGTAGCGAGTTGGTGAGGTGGTCGCCGACTGGGTTGTCCCGTTTCCCTCTCTTGAAGCTGACACCCCCTCGTTGTGGTTTATTCCAAGGCCTTAAAAGTCCGGCTGCGAGGCGGGTGAACAGTACAAGCTGAAAGCGAGTTGGTTAAACGTGCAATTCCACATTACTTCTTTCCCCTCAACTAATTGACCCAGTACGAGTAACAGTGGGTTGCGTTTTTGAAGTGGTTAGTTGCAAAGCCCACTAAATTTCGCAACCACTTTATTTACCTGGTCTGGTGGCTACCCCACTAATGCTCGCTACTGGCCCCTCCCCGCTGCGTCGGGATAAGCGCCTCATATATTTCCCGATAATTTGTTTCCATCCTGGTATAATGGTTATTAATCTAGTTACGCAGATCTTTTACTACTAAACAGCGAATCCGATCCACGGTGAGTGTCCCATACTTGCCACTCTGTGTCACATCCTACCTCTTGCAAACGGGTTAGGTAAATGTCTTCTTTCACTCAGTGGCCTGCTGAAAAGGCAAAGTCTGCTAGCTGTCAACCTTTTTTTACCTAACAAGGTCCGACTTTCTGTTTTTACAAACGAATAATATTTACATGCAATAAAACAAGTACACACCTA
>CM042142.1:84382067-84384567 GCA_023376005.1 Doryteuthis pealeii | reverse complement strand
TTTCTCTTTCTCTTCTTCTTTCTCTTCCTCTTTCTCTTCTTCTTTCTCTTCCTCTTCTTCTTTCTCTTCTTTCTCTTCCTCTTTCTAGACACTCCGTTTCTTAAGAACAAAAATACAATTTTGCCGTTCAGGCAAAAACGGGTCCCTTTTATAGCCAAACAAAAGTTGCAATCCACTATGGGTAGTCACCCGTAATGCTTTGCAACCTCTATAGAAAGTCCACTCATCCCCTCCAACTTCTTGACACTTCTTACTCAGAGTGGGTACAGTGGCGCACCGCCCCAACCACATTCCTTCTTCTGTCATGGTTCATTTTGCAGGTCAGACACCGAGGACGCTTTGAGTCAGATAAGTTCGACTCGTCACTACATATATGTAAAATAATAAAAGAAATGTTTTTATCATTGCCATATTGGGATTTTCCCTCCTATTGATCTTACCATAAAAAAGTAAGAAATCCTTAATAACTTAAAACTGATTAACATTACGTCTTTTCGATAGCACTTTTGAATTCCTTGGACCAAAAAAGCTTTTATACAGCAATTTTTAGTAGAAGGGAAGCTCTAGAAACCCCCTTTACAGACACAAATAGATTATAAAAAGACACAATTTTTCGCGCCTCTCTCCAAATTTGGAGAGCCAAAAATCGACATAACTCGGCCAATTTTTGGAATTAAAAGCTCAAATTTTGGGTATTGTCTTACTTTAAAATAGTCCAAATATGGATATAATTTCAGAAAAATTGAAGGGACTGGGTGACAATTTTATTTTTTCTGGATGATATGACATGGAATTACCCATATAACCAATCCTTTTTTCCCATTAAAAGGAACTGAAGGAATACGTTTAAGCCTCCACACCCCAAATTTTTGTTACGCTTTAAAAAAAAAACGAACAACAACATTGTACCGAATAAAAACATAATAGATGAGAAGCTAATGAATTGCGTGCTGTAATCTTAAAGTAATTTTTTGGCGTAATGAATTTGGAAACTTAAGTGCTCTTAGTCAACTTATCAATATAATCGTATGTGAAGCTAGCTCGTACCTCAAATTTTAGCTCATAACACAAAACAAAAAAATCGACCGAGTGACAGCTCGTAACTCGGAAAACTCGTAAGTCAAGGTACCACTTTACAGGTAAATTACAGTAGTTTTCTTTATGTTTCATTGTTGTATTTTGACAGTCGCACGAGCTCTTCATTCCTCAGAGTTCATTGTTATCTTTCATCTTTAATCAATAACATTCAGTGTTTTTAGCTTCGCAGCACGGGATGCTTTTCCTTCAAACGCTAGAGCCCTAATTGGGGTTAAATAAGAGCAGGTGATATTATTAAATGTGAGAAACACAAACAGGAATTGCTTGCTTACCTGTGCTTACAAAAAATGCGGCAACAGGTGAACAGATCGAGTGCAACCAGAAAAGGTCGCTGCAGGTTCGTGCGGTCGTCCAGAAAATTCGAAACTAAAATGGCCCTTGAAATAATAAAGGTGATTCTATAATATAATATATAATATGGTTGGCAACCTTCCGTCTATTTTAGACGATGGCGTAGTTTTTTTTCTTTTCTTTCTCTCTCTCACTTACAGCTACGTGAGTGGCTGAACAGACCGATCCTCGAATGGCAGTCTCTGGTGCAATGGCTACAAACAAAAGGTGATGCTTTCTGTAGGTGTTGGGGTGCTGCTGTTTCTCCTTTCTTTTAGCTCTCTTTTCTGTGGCAGCTTTTTTCTCTCTTCTTCACTTCTTTTTGTTCCTTGTTTGACGAGGAGGGCGCCAGGTTGCACGGTCTTCTGCACAAGCCTCCCACGTGTCTATGTCGATGCGGCATGTCTTCAGGTCTCTCTTGCAGACATCTTTGAAGCGTAGGCGTGGTCTCCCTGCCGGTCGGGTGCCCTCCACTAGTTCACCATACGGTAGGTCTTTGGGGATGCGGCCTTTGTTCATCCTCATGACATGGCCAAGCCAGCGCAATATATGATATATGATTTATAATATATGATATTTTAAATAGTGAATCAGAATCTATATCTGCGAGTCAAGAGAGTGTTCGTCATCAATATGAAGTGGGCTGGAGTCCCCATGGCCTTGTGGTTAACGTAAAAGACTGCGACATTGTGGTAAGCGAGTTCGAACTCCGATCGCGCTATTACATTCACTTTCGGAATAACCTTGGGAAGGTATGAATCCATCACCCCCAGCTATAGGTTAAATAGTACCACTACTATCCTTCTCCAAGGATGGCTTTTGCGTTAAATAACCCACGAAGGTTGATATACCATTAAAAAAGAAACAAAACCAAAGCAAAACATGAATGTTAAGAAAATACAAAAATGTAATTAAATATCACGTACCCTTATAATTTATTTAAACATAATGCAATATATATAAAGGGTCGGGTTAGCTCAGTCGGTAGAGAGTTCGGCTAGAAACCACAAGGTTCCTAATTCGATACCGGCCCTCGCCAACTCAGCGTATGAGTAGCACGGGGATCTGTGCG
>CM042142.1:84337067-84374567 GCA_023376005.1 Doryteuthis pealeii | reverse complement strand
TACGATACTCGAGTTCAACTATATCATACCAAGGACACCCTTTTAGGGTTCTTACGCTCTGTAATCGGCAAATAAATATACAATGATATCTATTTATAATGGATATTAGCTTCTGGTTTTTGTCTATAACAAAAATTACGTCACTGCATAGAATAAATACACTCAAAATTTAAATATGCAACATTAAACAGTCCTCATTGTTTTTTAAAACAAGTTTTAATAAATGCATGACTGGTATCTATATATAGTTTGTTTTATTTTAATACATATTTAAAGTTTACATTTGAAATTGTTTTATTTTTTAATCCTTTAATGAATTTGATGATTTTATTTACTTAGGGTAGAAACTCGCTGATATTGAATTTTTTACTCCCACCCCTCAGACAATATGTTTCAAAATTTTTACATCGCCCGGAGGGTGTTTTTTTATTCTGTACTAGTATAAATAACATTTATAGTATAGATTTCAAGGAGTACTCGATATAAGAAATAAATAGCAGGTCGAACGTCTTATCTACTACCATTGTAAAAACTCAGACATTCGGTATGGCCTAGTGTACATCGACAGCATCCTCATCAAATAGATAAGAACCCCCTCGAAAAAAACACAGGGTGTCTTATGTATAACATTAAACTGTATCTGGTGTTGAGGCTCTAGAGATCTCTGCAGTATGGAGTCATCCCTTACTTTCGATTACTCCCAAGTACACTCTGACTTACTATTTACTTGTAGCTGGGCGGGGATTAGGTCACGCTATGTGAAATTCAAACAATTACTTTCAGGATTTGAACTCGGTTGATCGATTTCATTTGCTATGACCATAACCGTTACGCCAGACAGACTTTTAGTACATATATAGCCTTTATGTTTTTTTGGTTTGTTTTCCAACGGTAATTTCAGTGCAGTGCCGGTTGAATCTCCGGCTGATTTGAAATCAGTTATGGTTTTTAACCGAGAAAGAAACAGAACATTAAACGGGAAGAACTGGGGAAAGTAGGAGAGAAGGGAACGTGGACAAAGAGGGTGTAGAGGAGGGAAAAAGAGAAAAAAGAGAAAAGGGAGTAAAAGGGTAATGAGAGAGAGAGAGAGAGAGAGAGAGAGAGAGAGAGAGAGAGAGAGAGAGAGAGAGAGAGAGAGAGAAGGGTCAAATAAATGTTTGAAAATCATTCGTATTCGACCATCTATAATTAAAAAATTCCGAAAAACATTGACACAAAATATATAAAGGTATGTTATTTACCAACCTGCCAGTATAAAATAACCCTTGCTGGGTTGACATACCGTTAAAATCAATCAATAAATCATATTGTTATTATTAATATAGGTATATTTTTAGAATATTGAGCACGCTACAGAAAATAATTAAAGAAATGTACAGGAAAGAAGTTATTAAAAAACGAATTAAAACTTTGTTGCTACTTAAAGTTTCGTGTGACTATCGTTACAATCATCAGACTTTTAACGCTTTTAACTCTATTTTGATTAACTTATTATAATGGAGATTGTGTGTTTTCCATCTTTAACCGAAACTATGTCACTAATCAAGTTTCAAATCCCCCAATTATTATTAAAATTATTTTACATTATTAATACTGTTGACATGCAATTGTATTTATATATACAAAGAATAGCGGATTACTGTTGTGAACGGAAAGGCTAATTTGCATATTGATAAATATGAGCAAAAATCGAGGGGATAAATCTTAAAAGAAATCCATTAACAAGAAGAAATAAGTGTAATTTTATTCTTTACTTCCTATCTTAACTAAATAGTTAAATTAGGAAAATTTAGCAATGAAAGACGGAAGTGATGGAAGAGTAAGTTTCAGTTGTTCTATTTTTCGATTATACCCTCCCTGTTTCAAATCTTTCTATCTGCATTTTTATTTAGTTTCATCACCTTTTTAATTTGATAAAATATTTTATTACATTAAAACTTAAATACTTGCACCCGGAGGGTGCATACATTTTTTGATAATAATAATAATAATAATAATAATAATAATAATAATAATGTTGATAATAATAATAATAATAATAATAATAATAATAATAATAATAAATTAGTATAAGATTAACAAATTCTTGATGAGGTGAGGAGACTTTGTGACTTGCTCGTTAAAGTTCACGAAAAACTGTTAGTGCGAAAACTGACCGAATAAACGATAAAAAATGAAATAACCTATCTGACTGCCCCTTTAAAATACCAAAAAACAGTCTCTGTTTTTTCTTTTTTCAAATTAATAATACACCGAATTTTAATTAACCAGAAGAAAAGAATTTGTCATCTAGTTCATTTTGCCACAGAATGACCCCTCCCCAACACATATACACCTTGAAAAACTCGAAAAATACACGGTCCTTGTCAGAAACCTGAAAGACCTGTGGAACAGAAAAATAACGGTGATACCAATCATAGTGAGAGGCCTTGGAACAATCCCCCAGAATCTAGAAAAAAAGACTGGATTAACGGGAGATCAGAGGAAGAATCGAGATTATCCAGACGATAAAATTTATCAAAATATCCTTGGATACTTAGAATAATCCTGGAGATCTGAAGGACTTGTTGTCACTTAGAATTCAGTGGGAAAATAATTTATTTCAAGATGGCGTTAAATACTCGCAAATACTAGAATGATAAATTTTTCTTCCAATTGTAAGTTGTAGTCTTAATTGAAGTAAAGTGACAGCAAGTCTTCCTAGTTCTCCCGGACTGTCCTCATTATTTCTGCCAATCGCAATAGCGATGTGGTCGGTATGGTTTCAAGCATTCCCTTGATCTACTGTTACCCCTCTTATGAATGTTTCACGACGATTTTCAAATAATTTGAAAATTTATTTGAAAATCGCAAAACCGATTCGTTATTATTTATAACGCACACACATTTTAATGTTAGTAAATAAAAACGTCACATTTTAGCTAAGAGTATATTTTACAAGAAAAAAATGTGTACAATTATTTGTCAAATTTGAAAGAATAAAATTTAATTATTGAATGAAAAATGAGTCAAATAAATAGTTTAAATTTATTTGCAAAAGTTTCCTTAGGCCGTAGATACGGATTAATTTTATTTTTTTTTGCTCCGTATCTTTGATTATTTTTTTGAGAAACGAGAAAAAGCCAATTTTATGAGCTACTGCACGATTAGACAGTGGCACTTGCAAAAAGGTTTTTTTTTTCAGGAATTTGATAGTGAAAAATGAAGACTTAGGTTGCTAGAAATAATCATAGTCTTAATTATTAATAAAACTTTATAGTTCAATTTAGGGGAAATACAGAGGGCCCTAATAAATCAATAAGACCATTTCAATTTTTGATCACAAATCACAAGGTAATACCCGATCCCTGTCGCTTGGCCCCAGTTCTCTCGCCTAGAGATACATGAAGACCTAGGTTGCTAGAAATAAATATAGTCTCTTATTCCACCAATTATTAATAAAACTAGCAAAATAAAAAGACACCCTCTGGGCGATGTAAAAATAATTTTTTAAAAGATCTTGCCTGAGGGGATGGGAGCTGAAAATTCAATATCATAGAGTGTGTACGATAAGTATGTAAAATCGTCAAATTTATTAAAGTAGTAAAAAAAAAGAAAGAAAGAAAGACAATTTGATACCTTCTTTAATTTATTTACCCCCTTACCTACATGTATATATTTGTAGTCATTACCAACGCTGAAAAAAAAAATTAAAAGATTAAAATCCGTATTCAACTTCGACCAAATTGAATATGAAGTAATTTGTATATTGCTACTAGGGGAACCCCCCCCCAAAAAAACAACAAAAAAAACAAAAAACAAAACAAAACAAAACAAAACAAAAGACTTCTCAATTGTTACGACTTACATTCCTTTCAGTCTCATATATCCAACCCGTTTTTCTTCTTAGTAACATCCTAGCCATGCCAATGCATTTATTAAAAATAAAATGTCTGAGTCGCGCAATCCTGTTTATAACAACTACTCTTATCAATGATTGGCTGTAGAATCGGCCATTCAGATATAAAGAGTCCGAGGATGACGTAGTTTAAACGTTTTTGTTGGCGTTGCACAAGGGTGGCGTGTTGGAGTTTGATCGTCTCCAACGGGGTCTGGCTGGCTGAGGGGGTATTATGTTGGAAGACCCGAAACCCCCCTGTGAAGCCAGCCAATAACATAACTGACGACGCCATCCTGCGCTAAGTCTAGCGTATTTCAAACACTGAAATGGAAACAGTGCCGATAACTTTAAATATCATATTAGAATTAAACAATCTATATATAAATATATAACGCCGGGCATCTATTTATTGAAACAATGAGGATTGTCTAACGTTGCATGCTCACATTTTGAGTATATTTATTCTATGTTATGACGTTGAATTATGTGTTGGGTAATATGACGTAAGCAGTGACGCAGTTTTTGTTACAGACAAAAACCGGAAGCCAATCTCCATTATTAATAGAAGACTTTATAGTTTTAGGGGAAATTCAGAGGGTCGTTATAAATCAATAAGACCATTTCAATTTGTTCATCACAACTCACAAGCTAATACCCAATCCATGTCGTTTGGTCCGAGTTACCCCTCCACTCACGCATGACCTGTTCTCTCACCTAAATGGCATGGGCTGGGTTAATTGCCCAGTTCCTGAGGAGCCCTTGAAGGGAAATGCCGATGGGACTATGCATTCTTTAATGGCCAGGTATAAGTTTCGATTCGTGTGTTGACTCCCACGGTAAAATGACTAGATGCTCCGTACTTGTGTCACATCCTATCCGTGGCACCTTAAGTAGAGTTCAAATTTTAATATTCCTTTTTTTAAACATATTTTAATACTCAATTTCTATCTATTCAACCCATAGATTGTACCCTAACAGGTACTACCACTTGTTTCAGGGTGGACCTGGGTTAATGGCGATGAAGGGGTACTTCACGCCCCCCAGAGTTTCAGAATTGGACCTTTACCACTATATGCAGTTTAATGTCATACGCAAGACACTAAGACCCTCAGCCACCACCTTCTAGCACATACATGTATATGATAAAAGGGTTTGGAGGTTACCATAGGGTAATAGAGTTTGGAATAATCATATAGGTGATAGGATTTGACGTAACCATTTGATTATTCGGAGGGGGCTCTCCGACTGCCCGTCAAGCCTACGTAAGCACTAAAGTGGAGTATTGCATAACATGAACTCTCTCAGCCACCAAGATTCCATCCTTAAGCATCATATCGATACCCACGACCAACAGGGCCTTACCTCTCTGCATAGGTACAATCGGTGTATCCTACAACCCATCGAAAGGGCGGAAGAATAAAAATACTATGTAAGAACCGCTTTGTCGGTGGGGCGTTAGAATACACCGAGTGAAGCTCTGCAGAGGGGTGAGACTCCCCAATTGGGCCACCTGTTGGCCATGGGTAGCGACCCATGATGCTTAAGGATAGAACCCAGGTTGCTGAGCTGTCCATAACATGCAGCACTCTACTTTGGCCCTTACTTGGGCTACACGGGATGTCAGAGAATACTGATCAATCAGCTGGTCACGTGAAGCCCTAGCACCTATATAATTGTTTCAAGCCTATTGCCCTTATAGCAAGTCCCAACCTATTTTATCATTTGGGTGCTAGAAGGCGGTGGCTGAGGGTATTCATGTCCTGGGAATTACGTTAAATTCTATCTGTTGGTGAGGTTCCAGTGCTGGAAGTCTGGGAATATGGAGCACCCCTTTATCACCATTGTTCCCTGGTCCACTTTGAGCCAGAGTGGTGGTACCTGTTAGGTCCCATCTATGCGTTTGAATAGAAAATGTGTTTATAAAAAATTGAGTATCCATTAAGAATGAATTTATTCAAAACTTTGTCGGCATAAAATGACTCACTGAGGTTGATATGCCGTAAAACAAATCAACCAAAAACAAACTAAGTAAGAAAGAAGGAAACCAGGTGACAGGAAAAATTTAATATGAGTTAAAATTTAGAGCATGGGAAGGAATAGAGATGAGAGAATGACAAAGATCTGCAAGACTGCTAGAGTACCAGGTGTAGAGAGAAGGGAGATCCTGTTCCTTTATCTTAAGTGGTGTCCATCAGAAATTGCTGTTGTGAAAACACAGCACGTTAAAAATATTAAATTGCATATCTGACATCCCCTGAGCAGAATAAAACCCGATTCTTTCATCTTATTTCCCTAATATTAATGACAAATCACTTATGAAACCGATGGATTCGTGCTGTAACAGTCCGTAATGATATTGATGCTTCTGTTGAGGAAGAAACATTCTTGGGGGTTTCTTTCTTTCTTTCTTTTTTCTATCTTTCTTTTGGATTTTCTTTCTTTCTTTCTTTCTTTTCTTTCTTTCTTTCTTTCTTCTTTCTTTCGGGTTTACATTACTTTTCTCTTTCTTTCGCAAAGCTCATTTTGTCATTCATTCAATTTTTTCATTCTTTCTTTTCTTTCTTTTCAAATTTTCGCTACATCTTTCTTTCTTTTTCCATGCCTTTTCTGTCTTTATAGTCTTTCTTTCTAGGTGCTCCCCTTTCTTTCTTTCTTTTGGATTTTCGTTCTTTCGTTCTTTCTTTCTTTCTTTCTTTTGGATTTCTTTTGGATTTCTTTTCTTTCTTATTTACGTTCCTTCTCTCTTTCTTTCGCAATGCCCATTTTGTCATTCGTTCATTCAATCTTTCATTCTTCATTTTTCTTTCTTTTGGATTTCTTTCTTTCTTTCTTATTTACATTACTTCTCTCTTTCTTTCGCAATGCTCATTTTGTCATTCATTCATTCAATCTTTCATTCTTCATTTTTTCTTTCTTTTGTTTTCGTTACATTCTTTTCTTTTCTTTTTTTCATGATCTTTCTGTCTTTATACTCATTCTTTCTACGTGTTCTCCCTCCTTCCTTTCTTTCATTCTTTCTTTTCTTTCTCTTGTATTTTCGTCACCTCTTACTTTCTTTGTTCTCCATTCTTTTTCTTTCTTTCATTCATTTTTTCTTTCTTCTTTTGATTTTTTTTTTTACTTTATTCTTTCTGACATTATCCATACTCTTTCTTCTTTTATTCATTCTTTCTTGCTTGCTTTCATTCTTTCATACTTTCATTTGTATTTTCCTTCTTTCTCTTCCCTTTTTCTTCTTCCTTCATCTCTTTCTTTCATTCATCCATTCACTTTATATTTATTTGTCTATGTTCATTCATTCATTCATTCATTCTTTTGAATTTTCGTTAATTCTTTTTTCACCATGCTCCTTCTTTCTTTCTTTCTTTCATTCCTTTTTTTTCTTTCATTCATTGTTTTTTTTTTTTACTGAACTCTCGCTTTTCACTTTCATACTACTAATAATAACAGAAACACCTACAAATCCGTTCGTGTCATGTTTGTAATAACGGTCCATGATAATATCGATGCTTCTATTTACGATGGAGAGAAAAATTCTAATGATTACATTTACTGGTATATAAGATGCATTGTTTACAAAATGTGTTTTCGGACCAAACCCGTCGCTGAAACTCATGGAACCCCCGTTTCTGTTTCTTTCGGGCTTCCCTAGGTGTCACTCTTGTCATAATACCAGTATTAAACGCTGGGTCATAACTTGACATTCGTCGTAGACAGAGTTCCTGTGGCGTAGTGGCTAACGTGCTGGACTACGACATCGTAGTAAGCAAGTTCGAACTCCAGTCGCGTTATTATATTCACTTTCGGACTAATACGATTGGGAAAGGTATGACTCCCCTTATCCTCCCCAGCTATATCTGGGAAAGCTGACGGAAGGTTTGGCATTCCATCTCAATCAAAAATAATCTCCCTGGACTAGCGCTAGCAAAAAGAGGATAGACGCAGACCTAAAAGGTTAGATAGTTCCACTACTGTTTACCAGAATGACTTTGGCATGAAATAACCTATACAGGTTGATATACCGTTAAACAAAGTACACAAACAGAAAAAATAGTCATGGATCTATTTCAAGTTTAAATGTGCGTCTTATATGCTAGAAAAACGGTTGTATTTCCGAGTTATCTCCGTTATATCGTTAGTTTGGATGGTTAAAAAAAATGACATTCAGTGCGAACACAGACACCACAAAATCATCATTCACCTGCAGAATAGGAAATTGTTTTATTGACTGTCAGCTTATTTTAGTGTATTTCACTTACAAAAATCTCTCTATGATGTGCCGGTTTTGTTAGATTCTGAGTTACATATATACGAATATAATTTTAGTAATACAGTGGTACCTTCATTTCCAAATTTGAATTCGTTCTGCTCGTAACTCAATTTCCTCGTATATCAAATCAATTCTTCCAATTAAAACAGACTGAAATGCTATTAATCCGTTCTAGCAATCCCCACCAAAACATCCTCATTTTTTTATTATTTTTTAATAAGAAAAATAGTATTGTATTGTATAAGTAAAGTAAAGTCGTTGGGGCGGCCTAATGTCGGTATCGACGCAGACAGCGAATGAGTCTATCCCCTTTTCAAAAGCGCTAGACCAAGTAGATTATTTTAGCATCTGAGGTGGAGCGCCACACCTACCATTAGCTCTTCCACTTTACCGCACAAATCCCTGTGCTACTCATTCGCTGAGTTGGCGAGGGCCGGTATCGAACCAAGAACCTTGTGATTCCTAGCCGAAAACTCCACCGACTGAGCTAAACTGGAAGCATAATGAAATAGAATGTAATGAATTATATTCTGTAATATGTTTTGATATTCATTTTTATTATAAATAGTATTTTTCTTTGGCGTGATAAATATATTGTTTGTTTGTTTGTTTTGTTTTGTTTTACGGAACATCAACCTCAGTGGGTCATTTAATGCCGATAAAGTTTTGAAATAAATCAATTCTTAATGGATAATACAATTTTTTTATAAAGACATTTTTCTATTTAACCCATAGATGGGACCCTAACAGGTACTACCACTCCGGGTCAGAGTGGACCAGGGAGCAATGGTGATGAAGGGGTGCTCCACATTCCCCAAACCTCCAAAACTGGAACCTCACCATCAGATAGAGTTTAACGTCATTCCCAGGACATGTAGACCCGCAGCCACCGCCTTCTAGCACCCATATGATAAAAAGGGGTTGGGGCTTGCCATAAGGGCAATAGGGTTGGGAAAATCATATAGGTGCTAGGGCTTGACGTGACCAGCCGATTGATCGGAGGGGGCCTCTCCGACCGCCCGTCTAGCCCAAGATAGGGCCAAAGTGTGATAAATATAGAAACTTAAATGTTTTTAGTGAACTTATTTGCAGCTGGCTCAACACAAATAAATAAAAAATCAGCCGAATAACAGCTCGTAACTAGGAAAGCTCGTAAGTTAAGGCACTCGCAAGTCAAGGTAACACTGGTATATGGCGAAATACTTTTATCAGGTGCCGTTCCAATGAACCATATAAAGATAACTTCCTATAGAAAACAAATGAAAGTTCTGAGCCATTCTTGCAATGGAGTTGCATACCATTGAAAGGACCAGTGGAGATGCCAATCATTACCCCAACAATCAGTGCGCATGCGTGCATTGAAATCCAGGATAATTTTCTCGTTTCTTTCGGTGTAAAATTGGTTTGCTGATGGTGAAGTCATTTTTCAGGACAATAATGCATCTTGTCACAGAGCAAAAAGAAGCATAAAATCTTTTCTTCAACAAAGGCAATAAAATCAATGACATGGCCAATGAACAGTCTGGATCTAAATCTAATTGAAAATGTTTGGATTGGTTTGGTTGTTTGGTTTTATGGCATATCAACTCTTGTGGGTTATTCAATGTCAATGAAAATGATATAAATTTTAGTTGGTGAACTTGGAACGGTTCCCAAAAGTTTATTCTTTTTTGGAGTGGTATGTATGATTTGTAAGAAAAAAGAAAATCAATAGAATGTTGATCAAAAGAATAATCGATTAATTTAAATATTCTTCCTCGACCAAAGACTGACCTTGATCTGGACGTCCTTACACCTCAAGAACAGCAGAACCCGTTAAAAGTGGGAGAGGAAAAACAAACACACAGACACACAAACACAAACACCCACACAAACACCCACACACATATATATATATATATATATATATATATATATATATATATATATATATATATATATATATATATATATATATATGTGTGTGTGTGTGTGTGTGTATGTGTGTAAGACAAAAAACACCAAACACCGAACTTCCTCAACTAAAGATAGACCTCGATCCGGACGCCCTCGCACCTCAAGAACACGTTAAATGTGTGAGTTACACACACACACACACACACACACACACACACACACACACACACACACACACTATATATAATATATATATATATATATGTATCGGGTGTGAGGTCTTCAAAACAAAAAACAACAGACCGGCTGACGAAATAATATATCGAAATAGATTTATATCGAAAACAAGGTATTTATTCATTTATTTATAACACTCCGTATATGCAAAAATATATACGCACATCTTTACATGTACATTTGAGTTCTAAATTTTGATTGAATTCTATAAAAGAAACACTTGATATCATCCATATATATATATATATATATATATATTTAGTGTATTTAGGCAGCATTTTTTATTTTACACATGTTGTGTTAAACTCTACAGACGATTCTTGTCGCACGAGTTTTTGTTCGATCCTTTCTAACTACCTTTTTACTACCCCCCACTACCAATTCCTACGCTACTGCTCGTTTTAAAAACAAGACACCTAAAACATTCCACCAGTTTCACACCTGAAAATGGCAGATAGATATGCCGAAAGCGCTCATGAAGAAACCTTTGGTGGATTGCACCAATTCCACCCTGACATTAAAAAGATGGCCAGATAGTTAGAAAGGATCGAACAAAACTCGTCCGACAAGAATCGTCAGTAGAATTTAACAAATATATATATATATATATATATATATATATATATATATATATATATATATACTTCTGCCCCCTCCCACAAAAAAAATCACTACTGCAACGCTCGCTCGAACCACTACCATTCCTACAACCTCCTACTACCAATGTTTATTACCTCCCACTTCTAATTCTTTGCTACTACTCGTTCTCGTTAAAAACGAGACACGAAATCATACCATCGTTTCCTACCTGAGGATGGCAAATTGTATTGCCGAAAGCGCTCGTTTTGAAACCTTTGGTGGACTGTTATACCAGTTACACCCCGACACCAGAAAGATGGCCCGAAAATTGGAACGGATCAACCAAAGACTTGTCCGACAGAATTGTCAGTACAGTTCAACAAAACTTGTATAAAAGAAAAATGCTGCCACTTAATATATATTATATATATATATATATATATATATATATATATATATATATATATATAAATGTGTTTTTTTAAAATTGGGCGTTATTGTGAAGCATTAAAATAAATAAATGAATGAACTCGATATTATGGAGTATTGGATTCACTTATTTTTTAATTATTTTTTCCATAAATTTTCAGGTTCGTTAGATACCCTTTGTCAAATGTTATTACTGTTCAACGGTTTCTTTGTCTCTGTTGTTATCGACAGTGGCAGCGTTTGTAAAATATTTGTAATAACGGAGAATTCCGATATCTGCGTTTAATCCCATCACGTGCGTTTGTAATTTTAGAATCCATTTAGTTTCTGATTGTTTTCTAGATTGCGTTGTTGGAAATGCGTGTTCTAATAAGATGCATTTGAGGTGTGTAAGGTTGTGTGATAAGGTGTTAAAATGAAGTGCTATTGTACTATGCGGGGATTTGAGATTTATAGTGGATTTGTGGTTATTTAGTCTTAGTCTAAAGGGTGTTGATGTTTCTCCCACATATCCACTATTTCTACATTGTGTGCAGTATATGTAGTATATAATGTTAGCGCTATCGCATGTTAGGTGTGGCGGATGGATTGTTATGTTTGTGTAGGGTATTTTTATTTCGGTTTCCGTATGTATGTGGCTGCAAACTTATATATATATATCAGTTGCACGTTTTCAAAATCGTGAGTTACGAGTAGCCACTTTTAAAGCGAAGTCAAAATGATTGCTTCCAAGATTTTTAAACACAGGCTACGACAGAATTACCCCCACATTTCTAAGTAGCACTTACATGGTGCATGTGAACTTAGGTGAGTGATAATGTTAGCTTCATATCGGTAAACGTTTGTCACTTTTTTTTTCAAGATACAATCAGTTATAATGATGACTTGACCTGTACGCACCGTGTGCTTTTTAAACGTTTATTTAGACTGGTGAATTTGTAATTACTACATAGAGTGATTTTCGTGCGCATTTCCTGTTACATTGGAATGATGCTGTTAGCGATAAAATTTCCAATCTATTGCAGTATCAATTTTCTATCCGGAACCCCATCATTCCGACCTAACATGATGTCATTTAACTGTGTACACAAAACCTATTAAAAAAACAACTACACAAAAGACGTGAATATGAATTTACAATGAATGTGTTTTCCCTAATTAGGCATTAAATAACCCCAGACGTATTGACATGCCATTACAATTAATCTATCTATATCTATACATATATAAAGGGCAGTTGTGTGTATCTCTATGCTAGGAAACTTCAAAAATAAAGCAATTAACGACAAAGTAAATATATATACGCATTAAATATCACCAGGTCTTGGTTTTTGAGCAAAAATAATGAAGATTTGATTTATATTTAGAAAGATATTTAAAAATTAAAATTTGAAAAGTAACAGAAGGGAAAGTCATTTACATGTTATTTTGTTTATCTTTTTTTTGTATGTTTTTTTCGCTTTGAAATATAATATTGATTGATTGAATTAATTGCATCATTTATAACTTGATTTTTAAAAAATTGTAAATGATTGAATGAAAATTTCTTACTATATTGTCATATATTTCCGTGAGGATTTTTATGGGGCAACCAGCGAGGATCTCACTCACCATAGATAATAATGGATCTGCGAGACTATTTAAAAAAATCCCCCTCTACCCAGGCGACGTTGGGTAGCCACTTCTAGTCAATAATAAAGTATAACGCTAAAAGCATTTTCATCAGTAAAATATTCATCAAACGGGAAACTCAAAGACGTGAGTTTTTTTTTTATCCTATTATTATTCTATTTTATAGCTGCATAATTATATGTATATGGAAGAAGTTGCGTATAGAGAGTGGATACAGTATTGCAAGAGTTAATGGTGATATTAGGAAAGGGTCCAGTTGATTTGATGAAACTTGTTGCCACTTGATCTTTAGTGAGGTCTATCAAAAACTGCTGATGCGAGAATTATGACTACAATAAGAAATAGCAAGGCTGGCGTCTCTTCTACTCGCACAGGACAATTTCTGTACGTTCCTCTTTTCATCCTAATAATAATTATTATTATAAACGTAAGAAAGGGAATTCACAACTGTAATTACTGAAAAGTCTGTCTACATAGTGATAACGTCATACACTTTTCAACCTGCTGTTAAGTGTCAAGCCTCGAGGTGGAACAGAAAAAAAGTATTTAAAAAACTACTATACTACTACACTACTACTACTACTACCTAATTAGGCAGGTGTAAAAATCTCCCATTGAGTGAAATAACAACAACAACAACAACAACAATAATAATAATAATAATAATAATAATAATAATAATAATAATAATAATAAACTGTTCTTGAGAATGAAACGCATAAAATTCTCTGGAACTTCGATATAAAGACGGATCTCATTATCCAGCCAGGAGACCAAGCCTAGTATTGATTAACAAAAAGAAAAAAAAAAGAAAGAGAACTTGTCAACTGGTAAACTTTGCGATTCCAGCAGATCATAGGGTGAAGATGAAGGTGAACAGAAAGTGATACCAATTGTAGTTGGTGCACTTGGCAAAAAACTGGAGGAACTGGAAATCAGATGAAGAATTGGGACCATCCAACAACTTTCATTGCTGCAATCGGCTAGAATACTCAGAAGAGTCCTGGAGGCCTGAGGAGATTTGTTGTCTCTCCTAGACTCCAGTGAAAAACCATCACCTATCACTGGTGGGAAATATATATATATATATAAATTATAGCTAAGCAAAAATAGATACGAAAAAAGGAAACAGCAAATGTAGGGTGTGTATATACAGAGATGAGACGATCACCTATATACTAAACGAATGTAGCAAACTAACACAATTAGAATACAGCGCTATACACGACTGGGATGGAAAGGTGGTCAACTGGGAATTGTGAAAAAAACCTAAATACTGACCATACAAAAATGGTATATACATAAAGTATTCTTGAGAATGTGACAATTTTTTCTGTGACTTTATTCCAGTCAGAAGACCAGACCTAGTATTGATTAATAAGAACTTGTCAACTGGTAGATTTTTCAGTTCTAGCAGATCACAGGCTGAAGATGAAAGAAAACGAAAATATAGACTAATAACTGAGCCTTGCTACAGAATTGAAAATAAAACAACAAAAAATAAACTGTGTAATATGAAAGTGTTATATGAAAGTGTAATAATATGAAAATGATATCAATTGTAGTTGGTGAACTTGGAACGGTCCCCAAAAGTTTATAAAACAGACTAGAGGAACTGTAAATCAGAGGAAGAATTGAGAACAATCAGAAAATAGCATTGATGAGATCGGCTAGAATACTCAGAAGAGTCCTGGAGAACTGAGGAGACTTGTGGTCACACAGATTCGAGTGAAAGACCATGAGCTAAAGGTGATGTGAAAAACTCAAAAAGGGTGAAATAAAAAGGATAATGATAAAAAGCAAAATATTCTCTGGGACTTAGAGATGTTACTGGATAACCCAATCCCAGTCAGTTCCAGTGATTATAAAAAAAACAAAAAAACAACCCCCCCCCCCAAAAAAAAAAACGTAAAGATTGACAATAAATACTTGGATCTTGTCAGAGAACTAAAAAATGACAATTGTAGTAGATGAAGGTGACGGTGAGAATAATGGTTGTTAGTGTCCGTGTACGGTGCAAAGATTTAGAAAAAGGACTAGAGGAATTGAAAATCAGCTTCCAAACCACAGCATTGTTAAGATCAGCTCGAATACTCAGAGTTGTTCAGATCCTGTGAGAACACTTGCTGTCACACAGACTTCAATAAAAGGTTAATAATTAAAACTAATGTAAAAAAAATCTCTCAGATAATTAACACACACATACATATTTACATATATATCTATATATAATGGAGATTCAGTCACTATTTGTCTGTAACCGAAACTACGTCACTGCTTACGTCACAGTAATTTCGTGAATTAAACAAGTTTGTCAATGAGTACTTAATTCATAGTCAATATCATTTCTACATAAAATTACATGAACAACTCATTTATATATATATACTCAGGTCTAGGAAGAAAACGATGGTACACCGTTTTTAAAAGAAGTCTTAAAAAATACATGTACGATATCAGTGATTTATATATAGTTGTTTTTTTTTTCACTTTGATAGACATTTAAAGTTATCTAACGTTTAGATTTTTACGGAAAAATATTTACAAACCTGAAATTGTCATATATTCTTCTTTGAAATTAAATTCGAAAAAGTTTGTGAATCTAACTGTATCTTGTCTAAATAATAATGACAGTGATGAGACGCATAAAATTATTTGGGACAAAGAAATACAAATGAATCATAGCCCTGTCGCCCTGGCTTGTAGAATTCACCAACTGCACCTCTGCATAGGGGGAAAATCAGCCAGTGAGACCACCTGTTGGCTGTGAGTAGTGACCCGTGATACTTATGGACGGAATCTTGGTGGCTGAGCAGTCCATGATATGCAACAATCCACTTTGTCCTTTATTTAGGCTAGAGAGGCGGTTGGAGAACCCCCTCCGATCAATCGGCTGATCACACCAGGCTCTAGTATCTATATGATTATCCCAACCCTATTGCCATTATAGCAAAACCCCACCCTATCATATATGTGCTATAAGGCGGTGACTGAGGGTATTAGTGTCCTGGGTATGACGGTAAACTGTATCTAATGGTGAAGTTCCGAATCTGGAGCTCTGAGGAGTGTAGAGTACCCCTTCATCACCATTATTCGCAGATCCACTCTGATCCTAAGTGATAGTACCTTTTATTGTCCCATCAATGGGTTAAATAGACAAAATAAGTTTTAAAAATGGACTTAAAAGAAAATTGAGTTTAAATAAAAAAAATATTGAATGTCCATCAAGAATAAATAAAACAAAATGTCCTCGGCATAAAATGACCCGACAAGTTTTGACATGCCGTAAAATATAACCAACCAGCCAACCAACCAACCATATTCCGCACAAAAAACCAGATCTCAAAAGAGTAACTGATTCTCTTTTAACAGCAGTATAATATAAAGCCGCATGACCAACGGCATTAAAGCGGGGGTTGATAATACACAATATAACAGCAATTTTATCATACGTGGAGACAGAAATGAACCGGTTAATCCCATATGTGAGTGAAGCAAAGTAGCACAAAAGGAAGCAGTGTTGTATGTTGATAAACCATTGTTTTTTAGACGGTTAGTGTAGTTGGATTTTGAATTAAAAGTCGTTGGAATTCAAAATCCGTAGAGTTAGATGATTGACACTCGATGACATCGAATTGATCGCAACTTCCTGCCAGTGGGAAACGGTGAGAACGGAAGTTTAGTTTAGCTTAGTTAGTTAAGCGATAGACTTCATGATGCAAGCATTGTGTCCGCCGACTCCGCTGTGGTTGAGAAGTCTGGTTCAAAATTTTAAAAATATGTGATCCCATAAATATGTACCTCTTGTTGTCTCTTCTAATGGCAGCTTTTTCGAACCAGCTTCTACAGAACCAGACCAGTTAGAAGAAATAAAGAGAACGAACCGACCAGTTAGAAGAATGTTCCAGCTACGCAAGAAACAGAAATAAGGTACCAGCCGAGCTACTCCAAGTTAGTAGAGAGATTTGGAGGAGGTGGGCATAACCATGGATGCTCACATATCAGCATATCTCATATCTTCTTGTCTCAAGTAAAAAAGACTTAAGTATGCGGAAGACATGTCTCCCACCTCTTATCTCCCATAAGAATAATAGAACTCTTTCCCCATTTATATACCAGATTCAACAAAGGTATATACAACAGCACGACTGGGTGGAAAGGTGATTCACGGGAAATTGTGCAAAAGATTAAATTTTGATCATACTAAAAAAGAAGACCCGACATAGTATTAATTACAAAAAAATAAAAAAAAAGAAGAAAAAAAGAAAATTGTCATCAGGTGAATTTTAGCGTTACTACTGATCATGTATTGAAAATGAAAGAAAATAAAAAGATAAATAAATACTTCGGCCTTGTCTGACAGCTGGGAAAAAAACTCTGGAAATTGAGGGTGAAGGTGATACCTATAGTAATTGGTGCCCTTGGAACGGTTCCTAAGGGTTTGAAAAAAAAAAGACAGAATGAATTAGAAACCAGTTGAAGATTCGAAACCATACCCACCACAGTATTTTTAAGATCGGTTAGAATACCCAGAAGAGTCATGGAAACCTGAAGAAACTCGTTGCCTATCCACTAACGCTGTAGTGTACTACTACTACTACTACTACTACTACTACTACTACTGATAATAATTGATTGCCTGGGATAGGAACAGGTCAACCAATCCAGGCAAAAGACCAGATCGTGTGGTAATTCATAAGAAAAGAATTTGAGAGTAAGGGAACATAACGGTGATATTAAAGGAAAAGGAAAAACTCGATAATTACCAGGACATTGCCAGAGAACGGAAAAAATAAGGACTGCAGAATATGAAGGTGACATTGATACAGATTATAACTGGGACCCTAAGAATGAAGACGAAGAAACTGAAAAATGAACCGTCGAAACTGGAGATCTGAGAAAATACTGAGACTGTCTTGACCACACACTGTTGAAATCGGCTAGAATACTAAGAGATGTTCTGAATAATTTGTTGCTGCTCGCACTTCAGTGAAGACCGTCATTTATTACTACTGCGAAATTTTGCCAGTGTAATAATTGTAAGCGAATGCAGCAAACTATCACAAAAACAGTACAAGACTAAGTACGACTGGGTGGGAAAAGTGATCCACTAGGAAGTGTACAAGAAATTAAATTTTAACCACACAACTAAATGGTATATGTACAAACGTGAATCTTCTTGGAGAATGAGACGCAGAAAATTCTCTGGACTTTGAGATATAGACGGATTACCTAATCCCGGCCAGGAGACCGGACCTAGTATTGATTAACAAGAAGAAGAGAACTTTGCATCTTGTGGATTTTGGCATCCTGGTTGACCACCGAGTGAAAGTGAAAGTGAAAGAAAGTGAAAATATAGAGAAATACCTGGACCTTGCCCTAAGAAAACTATGGAACATGAAGGTGATAGTCGTGCCAATTGTAACTGGTGCCCTTGGAACGGTCCCCAAAGGTCTAGAAGGGGAATTTGGGTGAATTGGAAATCCGAAGAAGAATCGAGACCATCCAAACAACAGCACTTTTAAGATCAGCTAGAATAGTCATGGAGAGTAATTGCTGGTCACCAGTGGAAGCAGCTTCCAGACCGGAGTATGACTTGGCAGTCAGAGACAAATATCTGGACCTTGCCAGAGAACAGTGATACCAACACAATGGAAATCATTGAAACCATTCAGAACACTGCAAATCTGCCAGAATACTCAGAAGAGTCCTGGAGACCTGAGGGACTTGCTGTCAATCAGATTCCAGTGAAAGACCATCAGCTAACAATGTGAAAACTCATAGTAATAATAAGAATAAGAATAAGAATAAGAATTTGGCCCTTCGAGGTAAACAGATCACCCAGTCACAGTAAGAAGAAAAGAACTTGTCCTCTTATGGGTTTTGCAGATCCAGTGAACAATGGCGTGAATATAAAAGGAAACAAAAAGACAGCCAGATTTTCCGAGAGACCTAAGGAGACGAGCTGTCACTCAGACTTTAGTGATAAAAACACTAGTTCAATCTGTTATGAAAAACTCGCATAGAATAAAAACATTCATGCTATTTAGTTTGCACGTAGATATATAGTATCTGTGACAGGTTGTTCAATGTGCTACTGGCACTATGTAACCCAGTACTACTGTTTCATACTTGGATCATCAGCAACTAAACCGGTAACTCAACAGATTTTGTCTAGTGAGGAGGGATGCTAGACACCCAGCTGAACGACAAAAAGACCTGTAAAAAAGTGGTGGAAGCTCATTGCTCAACTGCCATCTGGCTCATTATTTCAAAAGTTCAATAGTCCACATTATTTTAAAAGTTCAATAGTCCACATTATTTTAAAAGTTCAATAGTCCACATTATTTTAAAAGTTCAATAGTCCTCATTATTTTTAAAGTTCAATAGTCCACATTATTTTAAAAGTTCAATAGTCCACATTATTTTACAAGTTCAATAGTCCACATTATTTTAAAAGTTCAATAGTTCACATTATTTTTAAAGTTCAATAGTCCACATTATATTTAAAGTTCAATAGTCCACATTATTTTAAAAGTTCCACATTATTTTAAAGTTCAATAGTCCACATTATTTTTAAAGTTCAATAGTCCACATTATATTTAAAGTTCTCCTCATCGCGACAGGGATGTGTTAACTTAATTGTGTCAGGGCCATGCCATCGAGAACTTAAGTTCCTGTATGATCACCCAAGGCGGACAGGTCTGGCACCCAGTGGTATTAGGTCCTCAATCTGGCCAAAGGATCTCTGGCGAATATCCAAAAGGCGTCTCCGTCATCGTCGGGAATCAACGGCTTTTGGCGTACTTGTCACAGCGTCTGTGGAAAATCTGCAATACACAAGGACATCTCCTACCCTTGATCAAGATATGCATGCGGAGTTAGGGGACCACTTGTGAATTTCATATTCCCTTGTTGCTCTTCTCATGCATTCACTACGGGTGAATTCGTTGGTTGGAGCCGGCTCAACCGACCCAGGGTGAATGCCGTCACAGAAACTAAAATAGTTTTTCTCACAGTTATATGATTTCAAGTATTCCAATCTAATACAAATAATTTGAACAGTTTTATATTTTCCAGTATTCATATATAACACAAATACTTTACGCACAGTTACATAGTTGCAAGTATTCCAGTCTAATAATAATAATTTTCAAACAGGTCTACTTGACCCACAGATCAGATCATCAGTGGTACTACCACTCCGGGTCAGAGTGAACCTGGGTGTATTAACGATGAAAGGGTATTCCCCGTACCCTCTCCGTGCTTCGGACCACCAGAGAATCAGAACAAGAATCTCACACCAGCTTCGGGTGGAAATTTTACCCCTCTATAGGGGTTGCAGTAGGCCCTAACAATTGATGGGGCGTTGGAATCTTGGATAAACTTCTTGTCACTTGATTACAATTTCTAGTGTGAAAAACAAATAACCACAAATAATAATAGTAGATCTTGGGAATAGCTTTGGTTTTGTTTTCTTTGTTTAATGGCATAGCAACCTCCGTGGCTTATTCAATACCAAAGCCATCCTTGTAGAAGAAGAGTAGTGGTACTATTCAACCCATAGTTGGTGGATGAGTGCGTCTTACCTTTCCCTAGGGTATTTGACCGAAAGTGAACGTAATGGCGCAAAGAGAGTTCGAACTCACTACTACGATGTTTCAGTCCAGCATGTTAGCCACGATGCCACAGAAACTCCCTTCCAGAGAATGATTGAATACATTCGGGAAACAGCTGAACTGAAACCGATGAGAATGAAAGAAGAGTACGAGTACCAAATGAGTCTTTCACAATGGGTCCTGATCCAAACGAGTAGGAGTACTGACAAGGCTTACTGTCACTTGATCCCAAATGAGTTTCCACAACGAGTCTTGATCCCGAATGAATAGGAGTACTGACAAGAGTCCTGTCACTTGATCCCAAATGAGTCTTCCACAATGGGTCCTGATCCAAAGGAGTAGGAGTACCGATAAGGCTTACTGTCACTTGATCCCAAATGACTCATCCACAATGACTCTTGATCCCAAATGACAAGGCTTACTGTCACCTGGTCCCGAATGAGTCGTCCACAACGAGTCTTGATCCCAAAGGAGTTGACATACCAGCAAGGCATATTGTCACTTGATCCCAAATGAGTCTTCCACAATGAATTTTGATCCCAAAAGAGTAGGATTACTAATAATGCTTACTGTCACTTGATCCCGAATGACTCATCCACAATGAATTTTGATCCATAAAAGAGTAGGATTACCAACAAGGCCTGCTGTCACTTGATTCCAAATAAGTCTTCCACAGCGACTACTGGTCAGAAAATTCCCTCCGGAAGTTCTGGATTTTTTAAAGATATCGGGTGCTTAACTAGCGTATTAAGGATACTTGTTGTCACTTGGTCTTCATTTGAAGTCATTAAATGCCACTGCTATGAATGTCCAATTCTTGATATCACAGGGAGAGAATTATAGCCAAGCTACGTTTAGTCGCAGTCAAATTATCAAAGTTAAGTCACAATAAGCCTGCTCACTAGTCAGGTGGGTAGGCATATAATAACAACATTTACTATAAGCAGCCTGAGGCCTCTGTGCAAGACTCATTAATGCTAATGTAAATAACAAGTTAAGCAGAGATGAGACTTTTCAGTATGTAGATGGGTGACCACT
Source organism: Doryteuthis pealeii (assembly GCA_023376005.1). Lineage (NCBI taxonomy): Eukaryota > Metazoa > Mollusca > Cephalopoda > Myopsida > Loliginidae > Doryteuthis > Doryteuthis pealeii. The sequence goes on along the minus strand of CM042142.1, from coordinate 84,352,987 downwards.
ATGTAACAGCAGTTACTACAAATAACCTGATGCCTATCTGCCAGACTCAGCAAAGTGTAATAATCAGTTAAGCAGAGATGAGTCTGTTTGGTACTTAGATGAGTGACTATTTTGTAACAGCAAGCACCTGAATCAACCTGGGTGGCAAACCCAACAGAGTAGCGAAATATCCGAAGAATTACAGAGAGAGAGAGAGGGAGAGAGAGAGGAAGAGAGAGAGAGAGAGAGAGAGAGAGAGGGGGGGGGCAAATTCAACAGAGTAGCGAAATATCCGAAGAATTACAGAGAGAGAGAGAGAGAGAGAGAGAGAGAGAGAGAGAGAGAGAGAGAGAGAGAGAGAGAGAGAGAGAGGGGGGGGCAAATTCAACAGAGTAGCAAATATCCGAAGAATTACAAGAGAGAGAGAGAGAGAGAGAGAGAGAGAGAGAGAGAGAGAGAGAGAGAGAGAGGGGGAGATTTGTGGTTAAATCGCATTAGAAGCACTGGTTCTCATTAGATCACCGAAGGTAAGCATCGATGTGTCTGCTCATTATTTAGATGAGTGACCATTAAGGAACATTTGATACCGAGAGAAATCTGAAGCTAGTCTGCCTGACTAAGCAAAGTTTTGTAATTTTGGGCTTACGTTCGATTCCTGCTGAAAGCACTGTTTCCAGCCAGATCATTTCAAGTGAAGCAATGATGAGCCTGTTCAGTACTTAAGAGGGTGACTCCGTAGGGAACAGCAGATACGGTAAACGATATGAGACCTGTGTGCCAGTCTAGCGCAGCTGAATAAATTATTGGTTTTGTGAATGAAACTAAACTGCATCTGGTGGTGAGGCTCCACTTCTAAAGACCTTTGCAACATGGAGTACCCGTTTGACATTATTCCCAGGTTCACTCTAACCCGGCATAGTTGTTCAATCAATAGGTCAAATTGATCCACTTGAAAATGATCATTACTGGATACTTGAAACCACATAACTGTGTGTAGATTATTTCTATTAGATAGGAATACTTGAAAAAACTTAAATGTGTGTACATTATTAGTACTAGTAAAATAAAAAAACGCCCTTCGGGTAACGTAAAATAAATATTGCTTGAGGGGATGGGAGTTGAAAATTTAATATCAGAGAGTTAGTATCATAAGTAAAGTAAAATCATCAAATTTATTAAAGGAATAAAAAAAAAAAATTGAAATGGAAACTTAGTTCTGATAACTTTAAATATATATTTAAAAAAAACTATATATAGATAGATAATACCAGGTATGTATTTATTGAAACTTGTTTAAAAAACCAATGAGGACTGTCTAACATTGCATGCTCAAATTTTGAGAGTATTCTATTTATGACGATTTTAGGCAGTGTGACGTAAGCAGTGACGTAGTTTTTGTTACAGACAAAAATCAGAAGCAAATCTCCATTATTAATAGATAATATATAAGATAGAATACTTGAAACTACATAACTCTGTGTGAAAAAGCAAGAAAAGTCGTCGGGGTGGCCTAAAGTCGGTATCAGCCAATCAGCGAGGGAGTCTATTCTCTTTTCACTAGCGCTAGACCAAGGAGATTATTTTAGCGTCTGAGGTGGAGCGCCACACCTACCATCAGCTCCTTACTTTACCGCAGAGATTCCTGCTGTCATACGCTGATTTGGCGAGGGCTGGTATCGAACTAGAAACCAGCAGGTTTCTAGTCGAACGCTCTACCGACTGAGCTAACCCGGAACTTGAAACCACATAACTGTATGTACATTATTAGTTCTGGATAGGAATAATCAACATTATATAACTGTGTGCATATTATTAGTATTAAATAGGAATACTTGAAACAACATAACTATGTAGATTATTAATTACTAAATACTTAAGCACATTGTTTGCATTGGATAGGAATACATGGATTCATATAACTGTGCAAACTAATGATTGTTATAGACAAAAAAGAGCGATTTAAAAAACGATTGCAATGGAACGTTGAGCATATGAATAATTATGGTTATAATCAAATATTTATAAATAAATCACATCTCTGCTTTAAGTAACCCATAAGGAGTTGTCATGCCCTTAAATAAATGAAACAAAATCAAACTAGATTCTAACAATGCTCGGGAGAGAGCTGACGTTTTCAGAAGATTTATTTTCACTGGGTATCTATCAGATTTGAAAATTCATGAAATACATGTGCAAATTGGTAACTATTGTAAATTGGTTGGGATAGATGTGTTGACACATATTGTCCAGTATATATATATATATATATATATATATATATAGTAAATGGAGAAAAAACTCTAAACTTGCTTCATGACAATAATTTATTTCAACCGTATTAATACGGCATCTTCAGGTAATCACAAGGACTGGACTCTTACTGAGAATTTCCCAAAGTAACATCGCTTTTAAATCTATCAATTTGGGGGAGGGATGGTTGGTGTTCTTAGTTTGAGATGGGCAGTATCGGTTTCTTTGAATGAGGCGGGGAGGTCTATGCTTTGGATGAGGTGTGGCTTAGATGGGGGACCGATTCGTTGGGGGAAATAGTTGTAAAACTGTACACAAAATGAGCAGAATTAAAAGACTAGAAATAAGGAGAAACACAATAAAGAAAAATAAAAAATTAAAAATAACAAAATAATAAAAAGATATAAAAATAAAATAAAAAATAAATAAAAAAATAAAAAAATGAAAAATAAAAAAATATATATATAGTTAAACCTAATGAGTCAGATATACCTACTAACAGTTTCACTTAACAGTTATATATATATATATATATATATATATATATATATATAATATAATATAATATAATATAATAATATAATAAGATAAATATATAGAGGTTTTACATATCTATTTATTAGGTGACAAAGGATTATTCACAACCATATTGGTTTCATGCGATGCATTCATCAGGTGAAGATGTTTTCAAATGTCTATATATGTTTTCAAATGTTATATTGAGCACTCTACCAATTAATACTGCCTTTGGTACACCATTGACCATCTCACACTACAGTATATATATATATATATATATATATATATATACTATTAACTATATATACACGCACACACAAACTTAAGTATATATACAGACGCACAAGCTTAACTATATATATATGAATACACACACATACACTTAACTACACACACACACACACACTTATTCATCTATAAATTATACGCATAAGCTTAAGTGTATATATAAGTACACACTTAACTATATATACACGTACGCATACACGTATCAAAATAAACACACGGGCATATATAATATATATATATATATATATATATATATATATATATATACTCACACGCATACACACTCATATTTAATGTCACTGGGGTTAAAAATCCCGCAAAACAAGTAGGTTAAGAATACAGCGAAAATAGCCGGAGTATTCAGGTGTCTTTTTGTCACTTGATCATAACCAATTTTAATCAAAAGACTCTTAGATTAAAAAAAAACATATTAATATCAATAACGAAAATAAACATAAAATACTACTACTACTACTACTACTACTACTACTACTAATATAATAATAATAATGATAATAATGATAATAACAAATAGGTTAAATAGTACGCATACTATTATTTTATAAGTATGTCTTTGGCATTAAATAATCCACGAAGGTAGATATTCCATTAAATAAACCAACCAACCCACCAACTAAAATAATAATAATAATAATAATAATAATAATAATAATAATAATAATTGAAGAAGAAGAAGAAGAAGAAGAAGAAGAAGAAGAAGAAGAAGAAGAAGTGGGTCTGTGTATATATCTAAAAAAATGTGACTTGTTGTCTCTTGGTCCCCAGCGACTGCTACCAGGCACCATTGGCGCAATAATAATAATAATAATAATAACAATAATTAGAGGAAGAATCAAGATCATACAGACGACAACATTGTAAAGATCGGCTAGAATACTCAGAAGTGTCCTGGAGACCCCGGGGTGATTTGCTGTCATTCAGACACCAGTTAAATATCACCAATTAAAATTGGTGAGAAAAATTCACAAGGTGTACATTTAGAATAATTAGGAGCTTGTAGAACATGAAAGACCGGGTCGTGCCGGTAATAATTGGCATACTCGGAACCATGCTCAAATACTGTAGATGATCATCAAGATTGGATAAACAGGTAATTTGAGTCAAGTATTGAGACAGTTTGTACCTTTGCCGAAATCGCCCTTGGTCCTTAAAAGGGGGCTGGGAATTGTAAGGGGGCTTATTCTAAAGCGAAACTCCCACCCTCAAGACAGCTGTTATAAATGTAAAAATCGATAGTAATAATAATAATAATAATAATAATAATAATAATAATTAGAAGAAGAAGAAGAAGAAGAAGAAGAAGAAGAAGAAGAAGAAGAAGAAGAAAATAATGCTTCTTGAGTATGTGTGTATATTAAAAAAGAAGAAAAAACAATGATAAAACCTTGGAGTTTTGTGGTCATTTGTTATTTCTTGGTCCCCAGCAAAGGCGACCTGGCATATTTGGCACAATAATAAAAAAAAGTAAAGTCGTCAGGGTGGCCTAAAGTCGGTATCAGCCAGAGAGTGAGGGAGTTATATCCCCCTTTTATTAGCGCTCGACCAAGGAGATTGGTTTTGCGTCTGAGGTGGAACGTCACACCTACCATGTGCTTCTTACTTTACCGCACGGATCCCTGTGCTACCCATACGCTGGCAAGGGCTGGAATCGAACCAGGAACATTCTAGTCCTAGGCTGACGCTCTACTGAACGAAGCTAAATAATAATAATAATAATAATAATAATAATAATAATAAGAAGAAGAAGAAGAAGAAGAAGAAGAAGAAGAAAGTGACAGTGATACCAATCATATTCGGGGCACTTTGAACGCTTCCTAAGAACCTGGAAAAGAAACTCGTAGAACTGGAGATTAGAGGAAGAACTGAAACCATCCAGACCAAAGCACCGTTAAAATTGATTATGAATACTTAGAAGAGTCCTGGAGACATGAGGAGATGTGCTGCCACTCAAGCCCCAGTGGGAGACCACCAGTTCAATCAGGTGTAAAAATATCGCATGCGTAAAATTGATATCTCCTTTGGAGAGTAATATCAATGTGAGTGGAAAAGTAACAGCCAAAAAGAGACAGCAAAAAACATAGATACATAGATACATGCATATAATCACTACCTTCCCTCACGCTAGGTCTTGGATAAAGATTCATTGAAGGATTGTAAAGAACAAGTATGATAATACAGGGTCGTAGCAGTTGGGGGACGTTGCCTTACCCAAACCAATTTTTACCACTTGTAATATTTTTACAGGGTTCCATTTTAACAGAATACAATAAAGAAATATAAGAAGAAAAAATATTGTCCTCCATAAAAGACATTTATCTCTGCAACGGCTCTGTAATATGAGGAGACTTTCTGTCACTCAGCCTCCAGTGAACCACCGGATAGGACAGGTGTGGAAAACTCTCACGGAGAGAAATTATAATAATAATAATAATTGTGGAACATGAAGGTGAAGGTAGTACGAATCGTAATTGGTGCCCTTGGAATGATCCCCAAAGCTCTGGAAAAGAATTTAGATGAACTGGAAATCAGTGGAAGAACCGGAACCATCCAAACTACAGCACTGTTGGGATCAGCTAGAATACTCAGAAGAGTCCTGGTGATCTGAGGAGACTTGCTGTCACTCGGCCTCCAGTGAACCACCAGCTACGGCCGGTGTGAAAAACTCGTAATAATAATAATAATAATAATAATAATAATAATAATAACACAGAAGACCAGACAAAGAGAACTTGTCAAATGGTAGAGTTTGCAGTTCCGGCTGGTCACAGTTTGAAGATGAAGGAAATCGAAAAGATAGACAAATACCTGGACCTTGCTAGAGAATTGAAAAAAGCTGTTAAATATGAGGGTGGAAGTGATACCAATTGTAGTTGGTGAACTTGGAACTGTCCCCAAAAGCTTAGAAAAGAGACTAGAGTAACTGGAAATCAGAGGAAGAATTAAGACCATCCAAGCAACAGCATTGTTGAGATCAGCAAGAATACTCAGAAAAGTCACAGAGACCTGAGGAGACTTGTTGCCACTCAAACTCCTGTGAAATACCATCAGCTAACCCTAGTCGGAAAAACCCACGCGGAGTGAAATAATCAGGAAGTGAGGTAACCGCAGAAAGTGAAAGTTATGGTCGTGCCTGTAATAGTTGGCACACTAGGAACCATACCACAAATACTGTAGAATGGAGATTGTATGGATTGGAAATTTGAGACTAGAAATGTAAGTGTTCGATACCTTTGCCGAGTTCCTTAAAAAGATGCTGGAAAAAAAGTAAAATAAAAAAGGGATGGGTCTCATAATTAAACGAAACCCTCACCTTTTAAGACAGCTGGTATGAAAGTTAAAATTCAAAAAGAATCGAGACCATCCGAATTACATCATTGTTAAGATCAGCTAGAATACCCAGAAGAGTCCTGGAGACCTGAGGAGACTTGCTGTCTCTCAGCCTCCAGTGAACCACCGGCTACGGAAGGGTGTGAAAAAACTCGGATAATAATAATAATAATAATAATAATAATAATAATAACAATAACAATAATAGTAATAATAATAATAATAACAACAACAATAATAATAATAATAATAATAATAATAAAATAATAATAATATACTTACTGTGGGTACTGTTTCGGCTGGTCTCTGTTCTTCTCAGTGTTTTAAATCCGTGTGATAATTTCTATTATTGTTATTTCTTCCCATATGTCGATAGTTTTTTTTTTTATTCAAATCTGATTTATTTTTAAAAACATTTTTAAACAGAGAGAGATAGAGAGATAGATAGATAGAGAGACAGAGAGAGACAGAGAGAGAGAGAGAGAGAGAGAGAGAGAGAGAGACTGGATCTTGTATAAAACTTTTTTTGTTTTATCTTTTGTAGATACTGTATGTTTGTTTAATGTTTCGTTTAATTATTACCTTTTAAAAGAGTTTTAGGCGACTTTTCTTAATTCAGTCATTGTTTTTGTTCCTGTTGTTCTTTTTTTTTTTCTTTTCTTTTTTTTATTAAACCAGGCAGAGATATCAAACTGTTTATCAGCACCAGATCTTTGACTAGTGAGGGTTTTCCCCCTTTTACTTTCTTTTTTGTTTGTTTTTTTCTTTCTTTCTTTTGTTTGTTTTGTTTCAGAGCATAAACAAGTCGTTGTTTCAGTGTTCACCTGTTTGAAGGCGACTCAACCTCGCACGAGCGGTTGATATCTGTTTGTGCGAGACAAGCCAGCACAGGACGCACGCCTTTACTCATCAGATGGTAGAGAGAGAGAGAGAGAGAGAGAGAGAGAGAGAGAGAGAGAGAGAGAGAGAGAGAGAGAGAGAGAGTGTGCGCGCGCAAATGAAGCCGGTAGTGGGCGCCCACAATGCTGAGGCAAGATAAAGGCGCTGAACAGTAGGGTAAAGAAGGGATAAACAAAAATTCATCCTCGCCGACTACTCAGTCTGTCTTTTCGGATCTTTTCCACATTTTCATAGGATTTTTCCATCTTTCTTTATTTGTATATTAGGAATATTCTCTTTAATTCTTTTCGTTCTTTCTTTCTTTCTCTCTCTCTCTCTTTACTTACTGTGTTATTTTTTCCTGAATCATACCACGCTCTTTTGTTTTTTTCTTCTTCTTTTACTCATTCATTCATTCATTCATTCATTTTACTTACTAGCTATTTCTTTCTTTCTTTCTTTCTTTCTTTCTTTCTTTCTTTCTTTCTCTTTACTTAAGAGCTATTTCTTTCTTTCTCTTTACTTACGAAATATTTTTCTACTTTTTACTATTTTTTCTTTCTTTCTTTCTCTTTATATACAGCTATTTCATTATTTCTTTCTATCTATTTACTTACGATCTATTTCTTTCTTTCTTTCTATGTTTTTACTTACGAGCTATTTCTTTCTTTTTTTCTTTCTTTCTTTCTTTCTTTCTTTCTTCTTTCTTCTTTACTTACGAGCTATTACTTTCTTTCTTTCTTTCTTTTTTTTCTCTTTACTTACGAAATATGTTTCTCCTTTACTATTTCTTCTTTCTTTCTTCTTTTCTTTCTTTCTTTCTTTCTTTCTTTACATACAGCTATTTCTTTCTTTATTTATTTCTCTTTACTTACGAGCTATTTCTTTCTTTCTTTCTTTCTCTTTACTTTCTAGCTATTTCTTTCTTTCTTTCTCTTTACTTACGAAATATTTTCTTCTGTTTACTATTTCTTTCTTTCTTTCTTTCTTTCTTCTTTCTTTCTCTTTACACACATCTATTTCTTCTCAGTCAATAGAGCGTTCGGCTAGAAACCACAAGGTTCCTAGTTCGATACCGGTCCTCGCCAACTCAGCGTATGAGTAGCACAGGGATATGTGCGGTAAAGTAAGGAGCTGATGGTATGTGTGGCGCTCCACCTCAGACGCCAAAAACAATCTCCTTAGTCTAGCGCTATTGAAAAGGGGATAGACCCCCTCGCTGACTGGCTGATACCGACTTTAGGTCGCCCGACGACTTTTTACTTATGAGCTATTTCTTTCTTTATATCTTTACTTAAGAGACATTTCTTGATTTCTTTCTTTCTTTCTTTCTTTCTTTTTTCTTTCTTTCACTTTAATTAGGAGCTATTTCTTTCTTTCTTTTTTTTTTCTTACTTACTAGCTATTTCTTTTCTTTCTTTCTTTCTACTTACCTCATATTACTTTCTTTTGTTCATTCATTCATTCATTCTTTTTATTTGACAGATATTTCTTTTTACTCACACAAGAGTTTGTTTTTGTTCATTCATTCATTTTTCTTCGTTCTTTCTTTTCTTTTTACGCTCGTATTTCTAATTCCTTTTTTTTCTTTTCCTTATTCTCATCGTGTTTCTTCTTTCTTCTTTCTTTTCCTCTTCTTTCTTTCTTTCTTTCTTTATTTATTTCTCAACGCTCTTTACTTATTTATTCATTTTTCTCTTTCCTTTTCTCTTTCTTTTAATTTCTATTCTCCTCTTGGCTTTTTGCTTTTGTTTTTTCTTTTCATTTTCTTTCTTTTTCTCTTTTATTTATTTACCGGATATTTCTTTTTTAATAACCCACATTTCATTTTTTTCTTTTCACCCATTCTTTCATTCATTCTTGCTTTCTTTTGGATCGTCATTTCTTCTCCTTCCTACTTTCTTTTTTAATCTGGTGATTTTCTTTCTTTTTTCTCTTTCTAAGTACATTTTCTTCTTTCTTTCTTTTCTTTCTTTCTTTCTTTCTCTCTTCTCTCTTTCACGCTCTTTCTTTCTTCACACTATTTCTTTCTTTTCTTTTGGATTTGTCTTTCTTGTACTTTCCTCTCACTTTTTTGTTTTTGTTCTTTGTTTGTATCTTGGTTGCTTTTTTACTTCTTAATTATTTCTTTCTTATTTTCTTTTCTTTTCTTTGATTTCTTTCTTTCTTTTTTTACCTGCTATTTTCTTTCTTTCTTTCTTTCTTTCTTTTCTTTCTTCTTTATTTATTTATTTATTTTATTTACCTGCTATTTCTTTCTTTCTTTTTTACCTTGCTATTTCTTTCTTTCTTTCTTATCTCTTTCTTTCTTTCTTTACTGCTATTTCTTTATTTCTTTCTTTCTTTTACCTGCTTTCTTTATTTTCTTTCTTCTCTTTCTTTTTTTCTTTCTTTCTTTTTTTACTGCTATTTCTTTCTTTCTTTCTCTTTCTTCTTTTCTTATTTCTTTCTTTCTTTCTTTCTTTCTTTCTTTCTTTCTGTAAAGAAAGAAAAAAGAAAGAAAGAAAGAAAGAAAGAAATAGCAGGTAAAATAAATAAATAAATAATCAAATAGCAGGCTGCTATTTCTTTCTTTCTTTCTTTCTTTCTTTCTTTTCTTTCTTTCTTTTACCTGCTATTTCGTTCGTTCTTTCTTTCCTTTCTTTCTTTCTTTCTTTCTTTTTACCTGCTATTTCTTTCTTTCTTTTACCTGCTATTTTTTCTTTCTTTCTTTCTTTTACCTTGCTATTTCTTTCTTTTTTTCTTTATACTTCTTTTACCTTCTTTACTCACTCTTGGACTTTTGTTATTGTTTTTCTTTCTTTCTTCCATTCTTTCTTTCCTTCTTTCTATTTACTTATCTTGTATTTCTGTTTAACTCACCCACATTCTTTTGTTTTCATTCATTCATTCATGCTTGCTTCCTTTTTTCTTCTTTTGGATCGTCGTTTGTTCTTTCTCTTCTTTTTATGTTTGTGTCTGTTTCTTTTTTGTTTTCTTTTAGTACATTTTTGTCTTTCTTTCTCCATACTCTTTTTTTCTCTCATTTGTTTTTTTTCCTTCTTTCATTCATTCATGCTTTTTTTCTCTTTATTTACTTACGAGATATTTCGTGTTTTTTTTACCTACCCACGTTCTTTTATTTTCGTTCGTTCATTCATTCATTCATTTATTTATTTTTCCTTGTTGTTTTTCTTTTGGATTTTTCCTTCTTAGACTCCCCTCTAGCACTTTCATTATTGTTCTTTCTTTCATTCTTTCACAATTTTCTTTCTTTTTCTTTCTTATGGACCTTTCTTTTTTCTTTTGGATCTTTCTTTCTTAAACTCCTCACTCGCTTTTTTAATACTTACCAGATATTTTTATTATTCACACTCGTCATTCTTTTGGTTATTCATATTATTTAATTCATTGATTAATTCAGGTTCTTTTTTCTTTTGGATGGTCGTTTCTTCTTTCTTCTTTCTTCTTTTTTTTCTTTCTTTCTATTACTTTCGTATTTTTCTTTTTAACTTTGTTTAGTGTATTTATTCATGTCTAGTTTCCATATTATTCTTTCTTTCTTCTTTCTTTCTTCTTTCTTTCTTTCTTTCTACTTACCAGGTATTATCTTTTACTCTCCCTCACTTTTTGTTTTCATTCTTTGTTTGCTTTAAAAATTATTTTTGGATCGTCATAACTTTCCTATCTTTTAACTTCTCGTATTTCTGTTTATTTTTTTTATTTTGTTGTTGATTGCATATCTTTTCTTTCTTTCTTATCTCTTTTATTTATTTATTTTCTCCATACTCATTTTTCCTTTATTTTTCGTTTTGGATTTTTCAATCTTTCTTTCTCTCCAGACTCTTTCTTTCTTTATCTTTATTTCGGATATTTCTTTCTTTCTTTCTTCTTTCTTTCTTCTTTCTTTCTCTTTCTTTCTTTCTTTCTTTCTTCTCTTACTGATATTTCTATTTTTGAAATACCACTTAATTTTTGCTCGTTCATTAATTCATTCTTTTGTTCTTTCTTTAATTTGTTTTTTCTTTCTTTTCTTCTTATCTCATGTTACTGTTTCATTTTCTTTTTGTTAATGCGTTTCCTTCTTACTTTTTTCCACATGCACATTTTTCTCCTTTCTTTCTTTCTTTCTTTCTTTTCTTTCTTCTTTATTTCTTTATTTACTTACTTATCTGATATTTTTTTTTTTTACTCAAGTCGTTCTTTTTTTATTCATTACATTCATTCATTCATTTATTCTTACTTTCTATTTTCCTTTCTTCTTACTCTTGTATTTCTGTTTCGTTTTTCGTTTTTACTTCTTTCTTTATCAGAGCGTTTCTTTCTTTCTTTTTACATACACTTTCTTTCTTTTTTATTTTACTTATTAGCTATTTCTATCTTTCTTTTTTCATTCTTTTTCGATTTTCCTTTAATTCCCTTCTCGCACTTTCATTTTTTCTTGTTGATATGTTTCTTTCTTTCTCTTTATTTACCTAGCAGATATTACGTTTGTCACTCAGCCACTCTTTTGTTTTTATTCATTCATACATTCTTTCTTTCTTTCTTTCTTTTGGATTTTTTTTATCTTTCCTTTATTTCTTTTTACTCTCGTATTTCGGCATTTGGTTTTGTTTTGTTAATGAGTCTCTTTCTTTCCTTTTCCTTTTATTTTCTTCTTCTTTTAGATCTTTGTTTTTTTCTTCCTTTCTTTCTTTCACCACGCTCTTTTTTATCATTCTTTCTTTGAGGTTTTCGTTTTATCTTTCTTTTCTTTTTTCTACCTATTTCTGCATTTTCTTTTTCCATACTCTTTTTCTTCTTCTTTTAGATCTTTGTTTTTTTCCTTTCTTTCTTTCTTTTCTTTCTTTTCTTTCTTTCTTTCTTTCTTTCTTTCTTTCTTTCACCACGCTCTTTCTTTTGGATAATTCTTTCTTTCTTTCCCTTTTCTTTTATACTCCCTTCTCGCAGTTTTGCATTTGTTATTGTTTGTTTGTTTCTTTTTTCTTTCTCAACGTATTTTTCTTTCTCAACGTATTTTTCTTTCTTTCTCTTCCTTTCTACTTCTTTCTTTCTTTCATTCTTTCTTTCTTTCGAGATTTTATTTCTTTTTATTCTGTCTCTCACTATTCCGTTTTTTTATCGGTTTTATTTGCTTGTTTACTTGTTTTTTTTTGTCTATGTTTTGTTTGTTTAATTTTTTGTCTCTTTGTTTATTTTCCCAAGGCCTATACATAATACTATTATTCTATCTCGGGGCCCAGCTGTTCACAAAGTTCACGCGGGTAAGATCATTCCAGAAGTGAGTTCGATCCTCACTGAATACCCGTATCTATGTGTTCTCTTTTTCTTTTTAATCTGTTTCATCTTCTTTGTAAAAGAAAAAAAAAACAATTAATAAAATCATTTGTACGGGTGAAATTATTTTTCATGCATCTCATTTTACTTCAATCGAATTACCAACTCACCTCATTATTCTTATCTTTTTAAAACTATTCAGTATTCATAATTAGAAGCGGGGTTTCCTCTTTCCTTGCTCGCGAACACTTTTTATTTATTTATCTACCTATCTTTCTCTTTCTCTCTTACCTAATTTCATTACTCATCTCTCTCTCTCTCTTCTCTCTTCTCTCTCTCTTCTCTCTCTTCTCATTTTTGTCTGTCCCTCGCACCCTCTCTCTCTCCCTCTCTCTCTTCTCTGTCTCTCATTCACCTTCCTTTTCTTAACATATTACCTTTTCTTTCACTTTCTCTCATTACTTAATTTTCATTTACTCATCTCTATCTCTCTCTCTCTCTCTTCATTTTTTTTTTCTGTCCCCGAACCCCCCTCTCTCTCCCCCCTCTCTCTCTGTCTCTCACTCGTCTTCCTTTTCTTAATATATCTACATTTCTTTCCCTTTCCCTCTTACCTATTTCATTACTCATCTCTCTCTCTCTTTCTCCTCTCTCATCTCTCATTTTTTGTCTGTCCCCGCCCCCTCTCTCCCCCTCTCTCTTCTTCTTTGTCGTCTCTCAGCCAGCTTCCTTTTTTCCTTGACATATTTACTTTCTTTCACTTTCCTCTCTTACATAATTCATTACTCATCTTTCTCTGTCTTATTTGTCTGTACACGCCCCCTCTATCTCTGTCTCTATCTCTTGGTCTCTCTTTGTCTCTCTATCTCTCACTCGCCTATCCTTTTTCTTAATATATCTACCTTTCTTTCCTTTTCTCTTCTTGCCTAATCTTCATTACCCCACCTTTCTCTCTCTCGCTCACTTTAGCCTGTACACCCCCTCTCTCTCTCTAACTCGTTTTCATTTTTCTTAACATATCACCTCTCTTTCTCTTTCTCTCTTGCCTATTTCATTACACATCTTTCTCTTCTCTCCATTTTTGTCTGTACCGCTTCTCTCTCTCTCCTCTCTCTCTTTCTCGCTCTCGTTTCGCTCGCAGCTCTCTTCTCTCTCTTCTCTCTTTCTCTCTCTTCTCTCTGGCTCGTCTTCATTTTCTTAACATATCTAAACCTTTTCTTTCCCTTTCTCTCTTGCCTAATTTCATTACCCCATCTTTCTCTCTCTCTCATTTTGTCTTGTACCCACTTCTCTCTCTCTCTCTCTCTCTCTCTCTCTCTCTCTCTCTTCTTCTCTCTTCTTCTTTCTAACCGTCTTCATTTTCTTAACAACATCTACTTTTCTTTCCCCTTTTCTCTCTTGCTTAAATTTCATTACCCATCTTTCTCTTCTCTCTCTCTTCTCTCTCTCATTTTGTCTGGTTACCCGCCTCTCTCCTCTCTCTCTCTGTTCCCTTCTCTCTGTCTCTCTCCTCTCTGATCTCTGTTTCTCTGTCTGTCTCCTCTTCACCCACGTCTTTCCTTTCTTAACATATCTATCTCTTCCCTTTCTCTTTTTTAGCCTTATTTCCTTGCCAATCTTTTTAATTGTCATTTCTCTCTTTTAACATTCGTATTTCTGTTCTTTTTTTATTTCTTCATCAACATTTATTTTCATTTTCTTCCTTTTTCATCTCATTCCATTTTAATTATCCCCTCCCACATATCTTTCTTCTTTCATTACCTTTAAATCTACCTAATATTTATAAAGGGCGGGTTAACTCAGCGCGTAGAGCGTTCGGCTAGAAACAACAAGCTTCCAGTTCATTTAACCGCGTCCTCGCCAACTTCAGCGTATGATCTATGCGGTAAAGTAAGGGGCTGCGGTAGGTGTTGGCGCTCCACCTCAGACGCAAAAACAATCTCCTTGGTCTAGCGGCTAGTGAAAAAGGGGAATAGACCACCTTCGCTGATTGGTCTATTCCGATTTTAGCCCCCCCGACGACTTTACTTTTATATATATATATATATAATAAGTAATATATGCTTATCTAGTAATGGCAGATTGTGTGTTTTTCTGATCTGTTAACCGAAAACTATATACTACTCAAGTCACAATTCCTTAATTATCTTTTACGTCAAAATTCTCCATTGATTTCATTCTAAACCTTCAGTTATTAATAAAAACTATTTTTACATTTATCCCAATTTACTGTTGACTCAATCTACCGTACTTAATAACAGGCAATTGTATTTAACATATACAACAACATAGCGGTTTAGCAGTTGAACGAGAAGGCTAATTTGCATTTGATATAAGAATTTTATTTTAATAAATTATTGTGGTATGGTTTTATTTAATTGGGAATTTCCTAAATTTTTGGTTTATCTTGAAGAAAATATAAATCAAAAATTTCCTGGATAAATCTTAAAAGAAATTTATTTACGAGTGAAGAAGGAGTAACTGTAATATTATCCTTTTACTTTCCTATTTTTAATAAAATAGGGTTAAAAGTGAAATTACCAATGAAAGAGGGAGTAATGAAAATTGGAGGAAAGTTAGTTCAAAGTTGTTCTATCTTTCGATTTATACCCCCTCTGTTGCCAGATCTTTTTATCTGCATTCTTAGTTCAGTTTCATGAGGCCTTTCTAATTTAATTATGACTATTTTTATATTATCAAAACTTAAAACTTTGCACCCGGGAGGCGTGCATATAAATTTGCTAGTAATTATAATTTTGATTCCTTAAATTTCTTTAATTATTCTACTTTTCTCTATTTCGGCATTTCTTAAGATTTGGTCATATTTTTCTTTCTTTCTTTCTTTCTATTGTCATATCTATCGCCTTTATCTCTCTTCTCTTTGATCTCTCACTCGCTCACACAAACACACACACACACACACACACACACACACACACACACCACACACACACACACACACACGCATACATAGAGTCTTTCTTGCTTAATTCGTAATTTCTTATCTACTTTCTATCACCTGCACTTTTTCAAAAAATTTTTCTTACCGTATCTGTTCTATTTTCTCTAAAGTTTAATATGTAGGCTTGAAATATTTCCCGAGTCTGACAAGATATACATGAAGAAGGCCGGAGGGCAATATCGGCCGAAACGTGTAACAATATAACCGTGAAGAGGGACAACTAGTTCCGAATAACCAGATAATACTATCTGTTTTTTTTATCTTTCTTTCTTCTTTTCTTTTCTTTCTGTCTTTTTTCTTTCTGTCTTTTTTTCTTATCTTTTCTTTTCTTTTTTACTCCCTCCTTGTCTATTTAGTCCTAGCCTTTTATGATTAATAAAATTCCTGTTTCACCCCCACTTTTCACTTTCTTGCTTATCATACTCTTCTATCTCCTCTT
>CM042142.1:84310086-84336967 GCA_023376005.1 Doryteuthis pealeii | reverse complement strand
GAGGTTTCATGTACTGGAATGACGTTTAAACTCTATCTGATGGTGGAGGTTCCAGTTTTGGAGGTTTGGAAATGTGGAGAACTCTTCATCACCATTGCTCCCTGGTCCACTCTGACCCGGAGAGGTAGTACCTGTTAGGGTCCCATATATGGGTTAAATAGAAACATGTGTTTATAAACAAAATTGATTAAAATGAATTTATTTCAAAACTTTGTCGGCATCAAATGACTCACTGAGGTTGATACGCCGTAAAAACAAATCAAACCAAATCCTCAAGTTTTAAATGTGATCCACTGAGTTTTTGAGGCTAGTTTTCCATTTAGATGGCATTCTAATTATTGTTTTAGAGTGTTCATCCGGTTTTAAGATGACACCCAGATTTTTACTTACTATGTGTAGAGTTTCTTTTCTTGTTTCCTTGAGAGAGACTAAAAATTCATTAATTTCAAGGCAAATTTTTGTCTGTGAATAATTTTTCTGTTTCTCATGAGAGAAAAAACACTCTTATCTGGAAATGTTAAATCAGAGGTATTAATTCCAAATTTGTTATTTGGTTTTTTAACTAAACTGTTCAGTAATTGAATGCAGTTTTTGTGTTAAATATTTTTTCTATTTCACCTGAGAAAAAAACATTTTTAAACTCAGTATTGAAATCTATGAATTAATACTCGTTTTCCACGACTGTAATCGTCTCAGAACGCCCTCTGGTTAATAAAAAGACCGTCCAAGATGAAGTGCAAGAGTGTCGTCACCCCAGCTAAACAATGGACCATTCCGTTTATATAAAGGAAGAAAGGGAAGAAAACATACTACACAGAAACATATATTAAGAAAGAAAGAGTGTTGGAGAAATATATAGGAAAGTAGTGAGCGCGCGGAAGCGATAAAGCTAATCTGTTTAATCGAAAATAATGGAAAAAGGTGAAAAGAAGGAAAGAAAGAAATAGAAAGAGTAAGACAGAGTTAAATCTAGATTTTATACTTTTTACATATTGAACTATTACGCAATAGCTCTTAAGTAAACATATCAAACGTTGTAATAAAATTAAATTATCATACTGTGGTATATACACAGGTCTTGTTAGTAGAGGTATTATTTCCGAATTTCTTCAAATAAGTATTTTGAATATTCTCAGAAACGTTACTGTTTAAGTTTAGAAAATTTTAGTTTCTGAGTAAAGGTTTTTTTTTTAAAGAGTTTTTTTAAAAACGTCTTAGAGAAGTGATGAATTTTAAATCATAAGGATCCTGAAGTATATTGGCGCCTTCCTGAACGAAGCCGTATATCTTTTGAAAAGAAATTTCAAACAAAGTCATTTTCCTGAAATAAACAAAGAAAAGAATTGTTTTTTTTACCAACAAAACCTTCAGAAGAATTACTAAAATGGAAGAAAAGGAAAGAAAATTGAAAATCCTGCATGAAGAAAAGGAAAGAAAATCCTCATTGGTAGAAACAAAAGAAATTTGAAAGTTTGTTGTTCCGTGTGTTATTTTTGTTCATTTCTTTGTTAAAAAAATATTAACAAGTTACAAAGGGTGTAATATTGTTATTTATTTTTGGTATCTAGCATATGGGAAATTTGTAAAATTTTTACAATTGTATTCAATAAATATTTTTGTAACTTAGCAAGATCTTTCACCTACTTTATTCCCACGTTGTATTTTCGTTTAATTTTTTTTTTTTATGTAGGTAGACCTTTCTTTTACTTTAATGCTTCATTGTGTTTTCGTTACTGATATATCCGGGTTAAGGGATATATTATGAAGTTGGTAGTAAGGTATATTATCGCAGTAGTAGCTGGTGCGTCGAGTAGCAGTACGTCTTACGAGCAGTCATGGTGGTAGTCTGACTGGTAGGCGAGAAAGCTTAGGGATATTTACATGTACCCCACTTGTACACGAGGCCTTTTTACGTGGGCCCACCCACAAGCAGAGACTCATGGTTGGTAGGTAGAAAAATTGCGTCGATCCCGTCGGTATTCCCCCTCAAGGGGGTGCCTCAGGCGCTGGGCAATAAACCCAGCCCTGCCCCTTTAAATCGAGGGGGCAGGTATTGCCTGGGGGGACGGCCCCCTTCGATCGACGCTATCAACCAACTAATCCGGTCCAGTGGTCGAAGCACACTGGACTAGTAGGCTTAGGCGCTTGTACCACCACAGTGTCGAATATTTATAGATGACACTGTCCAATCAGATTATAGTGAGGGGGTACCAAGGTATTTACATATTCATTACACCAGTTACTTATTTTTCGTTACTTATTTCGTTACTTATTTTTTTATATATAAGTTACTTTAGTTAGCTTAAGTCGGTTAACTACACATGGTTAAAATTATATGTATATATGTATATACAGATATTTATCTATATATGTACATATATGGATATACACACAACTTCTAAAAAAAAAACTCCCTCACACATATATAAGAACATTAGGCCTAGATTATAGTGGCCTATCAAACACTTAAAAAAATTTTGTTCAACAATTTAATTTTTTAATAACTCACTAAAAACATTTTCTTCAAACAAGAAATTTTCTCCTGACGATGACCTAAGGTCGAAACTAGTTGAAAAAAATAAATAACATAAAAGAAATATTCCTGTTTGTCTTATTACTTTTTATTCATCTTATATATATCTATATATCAGTCGAATTTCGGTCCTGGTCAGAAGTAATTGCTATGTCTTGCCACACTGATGAGACGTGAAATGACTTATATATATATATATATATATATATATATATAATATATATATATATATATATATATAATATAAAGATTTGAAGGCAATTTACAATGCAATATGTGTTGAATTTATTTAACTTTTTTTTTTTCAAAACTAAATATTGTAATCTTTTGTTGTTTAAGAAGTTGATGAACGCCGTATATTTGAATTTTTTTTCCGTGATGTTAAATCGGCTAATTCCGTGATGTTAACTCGGCTCAGCTGTTCCTGCGCGTGGTAAATGTTCGAAATTCTTTTAATTTTTTACTATAAATATAAGCCTTGCTCGGCATAGTGAAATAAAGTTTGTTTCTTTATAGTATCATTGAAGCATTGTGTGTATGTGTAATATAAAGATTTTGAAGGCAATTTACAATGCAATATGTGTTGAATTTATTTAAATTTTTTTTTTTCAAAACTAAATATTTTCGGAAGTAAAATTCGCCGTGGATAAGTACTATAAAAAAATCACCTAGTACTTTCAATACTTTCAACTTTCAATAACTCTGAAGATGGAATTTTACTTCTGAAAATATTTAGTTTTGAAAAAAAAAAAAGTTAAATAAATTCAACACATATTGCATTGTAAATTGCCTTCAAAATCTTTATATTACACATACACACAATGCTTCAATGATACTATAAAGAACAAACTTTTATATATATATATATATATATATATATATATATATATATATATATATATATATAACCACTACGCAGGAACATGATGTGATACAGGTCAGTTTCAAGCAGACTTTAGCAAGTTTTTAGTTCAGTTTTACCTCTCCTAGACTGATTGCTATACTAAGGTTAAGTCTTTCCTACTATTTACCCATAGCTGGAGGGAGGATAAGTGGATTCATTCATTTCCCAAGGGTATTATTTTCTATCCTTGGCTGATGCCCCATACCTATGACCTTGTTTCACATCCTACCTGTGGTTACTGGATTGAGTAATTACCTACATTTCCCAAGGGTATTAGTGCTACGGGAATTGCAAATAGCTTTGTTCCGGATTTGAACTCGGGTCGCCGTATACTTTTCTTGCGATGATATCCATTAAACTACAAGCGTCCCCGTAAGTGTACAAGTGAATGATATACAGTTTTGAAAACAAAAATGATATCACCATGATCGACTTTATAAATATATATATTCTTTTACATATTTATAGACATTTACAGACAAATTAAGTTTGTGAATTTCAGTTGTTTGTTATGTTATTTTCTTCTCATTTATTTTAAATTGACGCACCTTTGTTTGTTTTTATGCCAACTGAGACAATTTAATTAAATGGAGAATCTTTCGTCTGGATCGTCGAGTGAATACGTTGAGAATCTAACTAAAGTCGTGGAAGAGTTGATTGGTTGGTTGATTGGTTATGCATGTGTAACACAATGGTTATGTCGTGGAACCATGATGGTGGTTTGAGTCATTAGTTAGGGAAAAGTTTGAATAGTGGCGTGATATGTAACGGAAAAATTTGAAGGATGATGTCAGAAAAGACGCGTGGCATTGTTTTTTGATTGGAAGATGAATGTCGTGTCGAAGGGGAGAAAGGAAGTGTAAGAGATGATAGTAGGGAGATTCAGTCTGGTCGTCGAAGGGTTAAAACAGGCTGAGGCCTGGTCTCCCCGCGCGGTGATCATGGGCATAAAGATAAAATAAAAAAAAAACTACTTGATCAAGCAACAAAAAGATGTCTTTGTGATTCATTTACTTTAAACAAGCAAAACCCAACAAACGTCTTTAGAAGAACTTGACTCTCTTAATTAGAAGTCAACCCAACTAGACAACAAGATGGCAACCGTAGTAGATGGTAGAAGAATCAGCAAGAAAAAATATGATCTCCTCACCAAGTAAGTCTAATCTGTCTATCTTTCTAATCTCTCTCAAATCTCTCTCCAATATCTCTCTATCCCTGAATAAATTACTTATCAAAGAACTCTCACTCTCTCAGTTTCACACATGTTTAATTTTGCGTGTTCTTTTTTAATTAAAAAAAATTAAAACCTTAAGTTATTTGATTTTGCTTGCTAAAAAGGGTTGGTTTAATTTCTTTGTTTAATAGTATATCAACCTAGTATTTCTGTGAAGAAGGCCGGAGGGTACATCTGCTGAAACGTTGTACAGATAACAATGAAGATGAGGACAATAGTCCGAATAATACAAATAATAGTAATATCAACCCAGGCATTGGGATTTGTGTGGGGAGCCGTAAATGTCATGCTGAGGAAGAGAACAATATTGGATTCTCAGGATTGGGAGAGCACACTTGGGGGTATGACATTTGTTTCGAACTTTGAGGTCTTTCTTTAATGGCTTATCAACTTTCGTTGGTTATTTTATGCCATCTTTTTAGAAGAACAGGCGTGGTGGGATTAAACCCATAGTTGGTGTATGGAAGGGTTCGTAAATTTTCCAAGGGTATTATTCCGAACGGAAACGTAATATCGAGACTGCGGTTAAAACGAACTCGCAGTTCAACACATTTAGCCACTTCGCAACAATGACTCCACTTGTTCAAGAGACTGGTTTCTAAGTTAAATAAGCCAAGTATTAATATGCTCTAAAACCAAACAACCAACCAACCAACCAACCAACCAACGAACCACATGTTAGTGTCTGAACTCAAAAGTACATATAAAGATTTTGCGTATATACATATAATTATCTGTGTATGTGCATATATTTCTGTATACGAGTCTTGTATATATATATATATTATATATATATATATTAATATATATATATATCATGTTGTATTTTCGGGGTCTCCGTATGCTTCTCTCGGTATATATTTTTATGTTTTTTTTTATGTTGAAGTTGGGCGTTATTATGAAGCATTTAGCGGCATTCATTTGAAAAAGGGTATCTAACGATCCCGAAAATTTATGATAACAAATAATAACAAATAAGTGAATACAATACTCCATAACATCGAGTTCCTTTATTTATTTTTAAATACTTCATAATAGCGCCCAACTTCAACATAAAACACACACACACACACACACACACACACACACACACACACATATATATATATATATGTGTGTGTGTGTGTGGGGGGGGGTTGAAGATAGAGGAAAGGTTAGCGGTCTGATGAAACTCATAGGTATACACAGATAACAGTGGGCAGAAATAGATATATAACCGCAGAATGGTCCTTTTGTTAAGCCTTTTTCTTTACCATATATATATATATATATATATATTATATTATATATATATATATATGAGAAGTAAATACACTAGCGATGTGTTTATGATATGGCTTTTTTTAGCCGACAATTTTTGGAGAATATGTGCTTAATTAAGTCGTACCTAATTTGAAAGTTAATTAATTAATAATTAATTAATTAGCGGGCATACCTATTTAAATGTATGGCTAAACAAATCGAGAAAAATCAATCTCTGTATGTACATTTCGGCGTCTTCTTATCTATAGCTCTGCTGATGAGGCTTAATAGGCCGAAATGTACATACAGAGATTGATTTTTTCGATTTGTTTAGCCTTACATTTAAATAGGTATGCCCGCCTAATTAATTAATTATTAATTAATTAACTTTCAAAATTAGGTACGACTTCAATTAAGCACATATTCTCACCCCCAATATATATATATATATAATATATATATATATATATATATATATAAAAGTAATTGGTAATTTGCTTGAAGCATTGTTAAGTATGTTATAAAATAATAAAATTCGAATTTTATTATTTTATAAATATATATATATATTATATATATATATATATATATATATATATAAACAAGGTTTAATGTTTAGAGAAGAAAAAATAATAAATAGATATATTTTAAAATATAAATTGAATTTTTCCGATATTTTTATTCTAGTCACTGTGGATATAAATCGGTGTAATCTCTTTCTCAGTGGCCGAATACCAAATCAGATTGAAACGTAATTAACATCTAATGTCAAGAACAGTATGAGACATATTAATTCTGTCGGTAATATATGAATGGTTGGATGGTTGGATGGTTTTAGAACACGTCAATACTAGACACGTGGTGTAATGGTTATCGTCGCGGGAAATGGACACGCCCGGGACGAGTTCAAATCCTGGAAACGGCTAATTGCATTTTACATAGCGCTAATACCCTTGAGAAAATTATGCATCCAACTATTCTCCCTTCAGCTATGGGTAAATAGTAGAGCAGATTGGGCTCTTTATCTTGCAATAGCCACCAGGGTCAAATCCTACTTAACGGATCTAAATTCCACCATCTTTTGTCACCCCACCGAAAGAAAAAATACTAAATATCAAGGAATTAACCGAATTTAATGAAATTTTCTGTGTTGATATATTGATGAATCAACAATATAATACACCAGTTCTTTTATTTGAAAACTCGTACATTTTTTCAGGTCAGTTAACTTTGAACAACGTATATTTAAGGCGTAACTCATATTCACAAACATACGTGGTTCAAAGTAAATTGACCTGAAAAAATGTAAAAGTTTTTAAATAACTGGTGCATTATATATTTTATTCATTAATATATCAACACTGAAGATTTCATTAAATTCGCTTAATTCCTTGATTTTTAGTATTTTTAGTATTTTTTTCTTTTGGCCGGGTCACATACGATAGTGGAATTTAGATCCGTTAAGTAGGATTTAACCGCCACCAGTCTAGGAGAAGGAACACACTGAATTCAAGCCAAACATGCTCTTTTCTCCTCCTATACCACCACCTCCTCCTATTGTATATTTAATCATCATGACTTCTTTTAAAATGTCGACGACCTTCACACAATGCAATTTAGATGTCACCTTAAGCGTTTTACCAAAATATTTTTCTCTTTATTTTGTTTGTTCCGTTTTGTAATCGTGTTCAAAAAACACGCACCTGCTAAAAAGCTCCCTTTGAAAAAGAAATCTCCAAAATTCCGGTTAATTATCGGATTTTTACAGAGTTTTCGGTACTTAAGTAAAAAAAAAAAAACAACAAACAAACAAAAGAACCAAAAAAAAAACAAACTCCAAGGTTTCTTTAAAGATATTTTGTTTTATTTAAGATTCTTTGGATAACCTGCTGTTTTCTTTATTTTATATCATGTGGCAACAGAACTTCAGTCATTTTGTTAATTTTCTTCACTTGATGAATTTGATCTTGCGATAATTTTTACACTTTTTAAAAAAAGATAATTCCATCGAGAAATACATTTTGTTTACCGTTTTTAGGACTTAATTTCAAAAATGTTCGCATGAATGTCTTACTTTTTTTACTAGTTTACAAACGGTCCAATATAACTATTCAAATAGTTATGTTTACAAAGAATTCGTGGTACCATTATAGTATGTGGCCTACCTTTTGAATGTGGCCTACGAAATCATATCTCTCTTATAGTATGTGGCCTACCTTTTGAATGTGGCCTACGAAATCATATCTCTCTTATAGTATGTGGCCTACCTTTTGAATGTGGCATATGAAATCATGTCTCTCTTTATAGTATGTGGCCTACCTTTTGAATATGGCCCACGAAATCATATCTCTTTTCTAGTATGTGTCCTACCATAAAAAGCATATTATAAGGTTATAATAATAACTGCTACCCCTACATCTAACCCTAACCCTATTTCAGAATTTTAGAATATTTAAGAATTAAATAGATCTCTGATTCATGTAAATTATGGATAAATTCTTTTTTTTTATTTATTCTTAATTACTATATACAGTTTATAACTGAATTGCATTTCTTGAAATTGAATATATGTGAAAAATAATTAGTTTCAATAAATTGCCTACTACTTATATCTATAAATATGCCCTTACTGAGGTAAGACACCATTCAAACCGAGTAAGCCACATACTATAATGGCATCGAATTGTATTAGATAGTACCGTGTGTAAAAGCAAAAACTCTTATGAAAAAAAAAAAAAACTACACATTAGTGAAAAAAATGAACGTACACATTTTGCTTTACCGTTTTTAGTATTTGATTCCAAAAGTGTTTGTATGGATGACTTACTTTTATATTAGTTTACAAATGGTAGAATATAACTATTGAAATATGTTTATAAAGACTTTGTATTTAATAAAACTATATGAAAAAGGCAAAACTCTTAAGAAAAACCTTTACATAAGTCGAAATATGACTGTACAATGAGTGCAATTCCCTATCTTATCTTATTATAATGGAGATTGTGTGTTTTTCTGTCTGTAACCGAAACTATATTACTAATCAAGTCACAATTAACATAGTTATTTACATCACATTTTTCATGATTTTATTTATATTTAAACCTCAATTATTAATAAAATTGCTTCACCTTTTTTATTAGTGTTGTTCATATCTACATACTAATAACATGCTATTGTATTTATATATACAACAAAATAGCGGTTTGCAGTGTGAACGGGAAAGCTAATTTGCATATTGATATTAAAAATGTGATTTTATTAAATATGTGCTTAGTATTATTGATTTCTAACTGTTTGGTTTTATTTTAATGAATATAAGCAAAAATCTCTCCAATGAATCTTAAATGAAATCCATTAACAAGAAAAAATAAGTGTAATTTTATTCTTTATTTCCTAATTTAACTAAATAGTTAAATAAGTAAAATTCAGCAATGAAAGACGGCAGTGATGGAAGAGTAAGTTTCATTTCTATTTTTCTATTATACCCCCACTCTGTTTCAAATCTTTTTATCTGCATTCTTATTAGACTTTCTAATTTAATACGATATTTCATTACATTAAAACTTAAATACTTGCACCCGGAGGGTGCATATATTTGCTAGTAAATCTAACATAGATGATTAATATACCATTAAATTATGTAATGATACAATTGGATCTACATCCATCTATTGCTTATTGGTATTAATTTCTAAGGGTAACAATTTACTGAACATACAAAATATGGGTCCTTCTTCAGGGTAAAATGTTTGATATTTTTGTATTTTTGTATATTTTTGTATATTTTTTATATTAAAAAATATCAAACATATGAACTGATGAAAGCTATTTATCTTTGTATGAATAAAGATTTTATAATTTTCTATTTACTCCTTTTGAGTTTTCACATCAGTGTTAGCTGATGGTCTTTCACTGGAGTCTGAGTGACAGCAAATCTCCTCAGATCTCTAGGACTCTTCTGAGTATTCTGGCAGATTGCAGCAGTGCAGTGTTCTGAATAGTTTCAATCCTTCCTCTGATTTCCAAACCCTTTCCCAATCCTTTTGGGACCGTTCCAAATGCACCAACTACAATTGGTATCAATTTGACTTTCATATTCCATAACTTTTTCAGTTCTCTGGCAAGATCCAGATATTTGTCCATTTTTTTCATTTTCCTTTAGCTTCACCCTGTGATCTGCTGGCACTGCAAACTCCACCAGTTGACAAGTTCTTTCTTTTTTGTTTATTAACACTAGGTCTGGTCTTCTTGCTGGGATAAGGTTTTCAGTTTTTATTTCAAAGTCTATTATTATTATTATTATTATTATTATTATTATTATTATTGTTTCATTTTATATTCAAAATAATAATAGATAGAATACATGTGTATATGAACAAACTCCTAGCCGAAACACGTGTTAGTAACTCATACTAAACCTATTTTATCCATTCAACATTTTCTTTCCTTTATTTATTTTTCCTTTCAACATATAGTCGGATTCATTTCTATTTTCAACTTACACACACTCACACTCACACACACACACACACACACACACACACACACACACACATAATATATATATAATAATATATATATATATATATATATATATATATATATCACCGACTCTGCATAATTTATGACTGATAAAAAACAACACATATCAGCTAATCCTACTAATTTTGAAGCCCTAGTGTATATAAAAGTACATGATTTATAAATATATTTCTTTTATTTGTTTATCTGTCCTTGCAGACAATATTAATATTTTGAACAAACTAGCCACCCAAGTACTTCCACCCGATAACGACAAAAGAAAAAAAAAAAAGAAAAGAAAAAAAGGACGCGTTTCTCTCAACGTGCAGTTAAATGAAGACGTTGATTTTTCTAAGCGGGGCGCCTAATTTTTCTGGCCACAGCTAAGCTAAAATTGTAAATACTACTTCTTAAGATCGTCTATCGTTTTCATAAGACAACCCAACCCCTCTGATGAGACTGCTTATATGTCGTGGTGGTAATTGTTATGCTTAAGGACGGAATCCTGATGGCTGAGCAGTTCTTGACTTGTAACAATGCACTTTGGCGCTTACTTAGGCTCCCTCTGATCAAACGGCTGTCATATCAATCCCTAGCAACTATATGATTGTACCGAACATATTGCTCTTATGTCAAACCCAAATCTTTTAAAAAAATCTTATATGTGCTAGAAGGGGGTGGCTGGGGGGAGGGGTCTTAGTATCCTCGGCATGATGTTGAATTGCATCTAGTGGCAAGTTTCCAATTCTAGAGTTGTAAGGAGTTTGTAGTACTCCTTCATTCCCATGACTCCCAGGTCCACTCTGATCCAGAGTGTCAGTATCTATTAGAATCTCATCTATGTGTTAAATTGATGAATTAAAATGTGTTAAAATGTGTTTAGAAAGAAGAAACCCAACAAGACTGAATAAAATTAAAAAAAAAAAAAAAAAGAAAAGAAAAAAGAAAAAATTACTATGCTCAGGACTTTTGTAGTAATTGGTTTTAACAATGTGTTAGCACCATTGGGATCATGTTGTATGAAGAGGTAATCCACATTCCACAAAGATCCAAAATTGTTGTTTGGTTGATTTTTAGGATAAAAACTCACAATGTTGCTGATCATCAGATAAGCTAGAATTCAAAAAATATTTTGTTGTGTGTGTGTGTGTGTGTGTGTGTATGTGTGTGTGTGTGTGTGTGAGAGAGAGTGTGTGTGTGTGTGCATGTATTAAGAATTGTTGCTTGACAATAATTGATTATGAATTATCATTAAATAGTAATAATTAAACTATAAAACTGCACAATTTATTTGTAATAAGAATAGTTTACAAATGATTATTATTTTTGATTGGTTGGTTGGTTGATTTTAATGGCATGTCAACCTATTCTGGGTTATGTCATGCCAAATATTTAGGAATTAATATATGTTGTGTATTTATATTTATACTTTTGTAGTAATTGGTTTTAACAATGTGTTAGCACCATTGGGGATCATGTTGTATGGTATTGATTAAGTTCATGTCTATATTCTATGGTATAATTTTATTTCCCTCAAAAAAGAGAGAATATCCTCCATGTTGACATTTTCAAACAGATCTTTCATATTGTTTGCTTTAAAATAACAGTTTCTGATGTGAGCAAAAAACCTGCATTCCATGAATGTGTTTAACTGTCAAAGGTGTTTGACATGTTCCACATTGTGGTTGTTATTCTTGTTTGAGTAAATAGAAGTGCATTAGTCTTGTGTGACCAATGCGTAATCGGGACACAATGACTTGTTCCTTTAACAAGCATTTTAGGTAAAGAATTGGTTTACTACACACAATGGTGTAAAGGTGGCCTAAAGTCGGTATCAGACAATCGGCGAGGGAGTCTATCCTCTTTTTACTAGCGCTAGACCAAAGAGATTGTTTTTGCGTCTGAGATGGAGCACCACACCTACCATCAGCTCCTTACTTTACTGCACAGATCCTGTGCTACTCATACGCTGAGTGGGCGAGGGCCGGTATCGAACGCAGTACCTTGTGGTTCATAGTCCGACGCTCTACCGACTGAGCTATATCGGCACTTAAGACACAAGATATAGTCATGGATTAATTAGCAATTGATAAGTTGCATTTATAAATCCGTGAAATAACTCGCTCAATTCTCTCGTCCGACGCTTACTATTAGAACATTCACGACAATATTGGTTTCATGCAATGCAATCATCAGGTAAAGATGTTTCAAATATATATATATGATTTTAATATATATATATATATATATATATATATATATATATATATATATATATATATATATATAATAATATATATATGATTTTAATATATATATATAATAATATGTTTCAAATATATATATATATATATATATATATATATATTATATATATATATATATATATATATATATATATATATATATATATATATATATATATATATATATATATATATATATATATATATATATATATATATATGATTGTATATATATATAAAAATATCGATTCCATTGTCCTTCTTTGTGTATTTTATGACACTGATCAACCAACCAGCCAACAAACCATTTGCGATCCAATTCTTGACTACTTACCCACCCTAAGTGGGTACTTCAGCTAGTTATTCATAGGTTTGGGTTTTAGTGTTAATTTAAGAGGAAATCGTTCGGCTTTCCTCACCCGATTAGCGATAAGGAACGATTCCATTGTCCTCCTTTAGGTGCTATATGACACCAAACAATCAGCCACTTGTGATCCAAATGTTGACCTCTTACCTGGCCTAAGTGGGTACTTCAGCTAGTTATTCATAGGTTTTAGAGTTCTAAAAATGTCCACCGCACGAATTCAGATATATCAGTGCACAGCTTTGGGTTTTAATGTTCATTTAACAGGAAGTCGTTGGGCTTTCTTCATCCGATTAATGATAAAGAACGTGAACTGGAAACTAATTACGTTTGACACGACACTTCAAGGAAAAGCTAAAAAAATCTGCTTCTATAATTAATATCAAAGTTGGAAATAATTGCACTTAAATACATCTTCAAACATTAGATATTCATTAAGCACTAGAAGCGGCTACACGACGTTGTCTAGGTAGAAGGAGGGTAATAAAAAGTTAGTCTCGCAGATCCATTGATTGTTTTGATCTTACATCATTGATTTGTTTATGTTTTAATCACTTACTCCAGCAAGGACTTTCCCTTCTTTCACTAATCCAATCCTAATTTTTAAATATCTTCCTAGATATAAATAAAATCTTCTTTATTTTTGCACAAAACGCAAGCTTTGGTGATAGTGAATGTGTATATATGTTTACTTTATCATTAATTGTTTTATTTTCGTAGTTTTCTCCGGACATACATACATACATACATACATACAACTGCCCTTTACATATGTACTAGCAGCGACTACCCGGCGTCGGCTGGGTAGAGAGGGATTTTTAAAAGTTAGACCCGCAGATCAATTATTACCGAATCATTAGTTGATATCCTCGTGGGATTCCCAATTTAAATCCCTATGTAAAAAAAAAAAAAAAAAAATAGACCTTGCATTGATCCAGCTACTCTGAAAAGAAATGTTAATTTCTACTATCTAAAATACTAAATGAAAAAAAATCCATGCTGTTTAAATTTTATTTTTTAATTATCTTCACGAATATAAATCAAATCTCTGTCATTTTTGCTCAAAAACCAGGCCCTGGTGATATTTAATGTGTATATATATTTACTTTGTCATTAATTGTTTTATTTTCGAAGTTTCCTCCGGACATACATATACACACAACTGCCCTTTATATATGTACTAGAAGTGGTTACCCGGCGTCGCCTGGGTAGAGGGGGGATTTTTTAAAAAGTTAGTCTCGCAGATCCATTATTACTAAATTATGAGTTGGATCCCCGCTGGATGTCCCATTAAAATGCCTACGTAAAAAAGACCTTGCGTTGATCCAATCACTCTGAAAATAGAAAATTATGTCTACAATATTAAAGGGAAAACATTCCATGTTCCCGCGTCCGACAAGAAATACCTGAAGGCCGGAGGACACATTGGCCGAAACACATTGGCCGAAACGTTGTACAGATAACAATGAAGATGAGGACAATAGTCCGAATAATTCAAATAATACTGTAATTTAAACCTGGCTCAAATCAACTATTTCTCTGGTTGATTTCATCGATTAATTGATATATTGATTTTAATGGCATATCAACCCATCTAGGGTTATTTGATGTCCAGATGTTAGGGATTCGCGGGATGTGCCATACTTGCGAGCTTGTGTCACATCCTACCCGTGGCAAACGTGTTGGGTAAATACTGACCTTTTTGTGCAGTTGCAATGAAAACATTTATTTACC
Source organism: Doryteuthis pealeii (assembly GCA_023376005.1). Classification (NCBI taxonomy): domain Eukaryota; kingdom Metazoa; phylum Mollusca; class Cephalopoda; order Myopsida; family Loliginidae; genus Doryteuthis; species Doryteuthis pealeii. The sequence goes on along the minus strand of CM042142.1, from coordinate 84,322,189 downwards.
AACCCTTCCGCACGAGTAGAATGTGACACGAAGTCAAGTGAAGTTTACCAGGTGTAAATTTAAAGTTTTCCTTCTTCTAGAGTGGTTGCCTAACCAAGTTAAAACGTCCAGTCTGCACTACTATTTCCCCATAGCTGGAGGGAGAATAGTTGGACACATGCCTTTTTCAAGGTTATTAATAGTATCTGAAATGAAAACAGTCTCGTCCAGTATTTGAGATCGTTTCGCCTGAATCCATTTCCTACGACGATAACAATTACTCGAACCCTGTGATCAGTAGCTTCAGCTTATGGACCGGTAAGATAAAAAAAATCCCAGGAGGTAATCCCCCAGGCAGTACCCGCCTTTTCGTCTAAAAGGCGTAGGACCGGGTTTATTGCCCGGTGCCTGAGGTGCCTCAAAGTGAAATGCCCAAGGGATCAGCTACTTTTTGCCCTGGCCACTGCATATGCTTCAGTTCGTGCGTGGTCCCTCACGTTAAAAAAAACTTTCTGTCAATCCAGCCTGGTGGGAGGTCAGGAAAATATTTATTGAGCACTTGCAGCAGATACTGAGAGAAAAGTATACAATTATTTCTCTCAGTATCTGCTGCAAGTGCTCAATAAATATCTCAACTTCTGTGCTACGTGGAGAGGCTTGAATCCGGTTGCTGAGTTGATGTTGAGTTGACTGACTGTGCTGTTTGGAGTCTGGAACCAACTTGGGATGCTAGGGGACATCTTGTCATTTATAGTTTTTAGTAATAACACAAGGGCACTTCTTTTTCTCTTGAGATTTGTTTGTATATAAGGAATTTTGTTGTATATAAGGCATGAGGCGAGTAGTCACTTCTACTTATAGACTCGTTGACTATCACGTGACCTGAGAAAGATTCCTATTGTCCAATCACTGGCAGTGCTGCTGCTGCTGTTGGTGTATTTATAGAGGTCTGATTCTTAACCTTGGCTCATTGCTATTTGGATCATCTAGCGCCTGTGTGTGATAAAAAGAGGTTGGTGTTCGCCCTATGAGAATTTGAAGAAAACAGTTGGGACAATCATACAGGCACTAAGTTTTGACATGGTGAGATGATTGATCGAAATGGATTTTTGGGTGTCATGGGACCGCTATGTACACGGGTCATGGACCGCCCTGCCACCACAATGCTGTCCTTGTGCATTACTAGTCGCCACCTACGACCGACAGGTGTCTCCATCGGGGAGGATCTCAACCCCCTGCAGGGGTGCAGTCAGCGTATTCTAGTAGATTATTATCTTGAACATTTGTGTTATGTTACACACACACACACACACACACACACACACACATATATATATATATATATATATATATATATATATATATATATATATATATTATTTGTTCCACGCATACTTTGCAATGCTATTGCTAATAATACATCCAGGCATTCCCAAGCATATGATTCGGCCATAGCTGAACACTTGTCATCTATAAATGCTTGTAGGGCCGACCATACAGACGAGTGTTTCTCCGTCTTGCACAGAGCCAGGTCTAAACAGCACTTAACCATCCTCGAAGCTGTTTATATTTCTTTCTTTCGCCCTACTCTGTGCAAACAAACACCAAAACAGCCCCTTTATTTATTGGGTGATCTTTCTAACCCTGTTTCGATCTAGGGTTCATACATACACCCCCTTTTTTTTCTTTTCTTTTGCCCCCCGCTGGCTCACCCCCATTCGTTCTTAAAGAATATTTCTTATACAATCTGACTTTTATTCGTCGCCGGTGTGTATACTTGTAAAAGTACCAGTCGAAAAGGCCTTCATATTCCCTTTATTTTATATTTTATTTTATGATAAAATATTAACCCCCTATATACATATGATTCCTCCACTTTTAGTATTATATATATATATATATATATATATATATCGAACCAGGAACCTTGTAGTTCCCAGGCGGACGAACTACCGACTCAGCTATATATAATATATATATATATATATATATATATATAGCTGAGTCGGTAGAGCGCCACCGTGGAACCACACGTTTGATACCGACTTTCGCCAACTTGTATGAGTAAGTAGCACTGGGATATATATATATATATATATATATAATATATATAATATATATATATACTTTATTTCTTTAGCGAACACTCTTTTTCAACTTTGTGTGATTCGTTCTCTCTTGTTTTCCTTTAGATATTCTTAATTGTAATAGTTAATATAACCTTCTTGTCGTTATTAACTTTATCACATTTAAATATAATGATTTAAACCTAGTTTTCCTGTCTGCAATCTATCTGTTCACTTGATTTTTATCATTTATTTAAAAAAATCTAGATCTCTTAGTTCTTCAAGGCTTCCGGCATCCTTGTTACATGAATAACTTTTTCTTATCCTCTGTCATTTATTTGAATTTTTTCTTCTTTCAGTTTCACCTTCTAATTAATAAACTAGTTGCAGAAAAACCAAATTCGCTTCAGAGTTCTAATTGCCGCGAGGTGTTTATCTGACTCTCATAGATACACACGTGATTCCGAACGAACGCATACTGGGAGGCAGTCATCGTCATTATCACGGCTTGGCTTGGTCAATGAAGTTTAAGGCGGTGGTCCAAGTTGCCTGCAGGCATGTTTGTGGCTGATAATGCCTATTTGGGATAGACAGATATCAGCTGACACAGACCTGCACTAGCAATGACTTCAGTGACACAGAAGAATGTTCGTTTGATACAATGGAAAAAAATGTCGGAGTTTCCGAAAATTCCGATCCAGACGTCCAGAGTGCCGACCATCGTCCCAAAGAAGACGATATCGACGACTCAAAAGAAACTCGTCTCACTTCAACTACTTATTGATTGGTTTATAAGATAGAGAAGTAATCAAATACCAACAAAAGAGACCCAGTCTCTACTGTATATTTAAAATTAATACCCTTTTCTTTAAAAAATTATATCTTTTAAAATATTTTAAATCTGAAAAACTATGAAATAGCAGAGGTAGTCACTACTAGAATAGGCTCAGTCCTAGTTAGTGATCATCCTACACATATTTGTTGCTTTGTTTTTTAATATGTGAAAATAAACATCTTTTTTTTCTTGCAGGCACAGTCGCCGTGGCTACAGTTGAAAGTCTGGTCAGTTTAATGGCTTTTTATTGTGGTTCTTCCTCCTATGTTTTTAGTCCTTGAGGGTTGGTCTGTGGGCGTTTTCAAAGGAGACAACATTGTTTGTGATGAGATGCCAAGCGTCACGGTTCTCAGCTAGGATGGATCAATTGTAATGGTTGATGTGGCAGGCAACAGGGGATATTTAAGCAGTTCTTGTATCACTTCTTTGGTGCACCTTTGTCATGAAGCCTAGTAGAGAGTTCACTGTTGAGTGTTGTGCAGGCCATGATTCCTCCTCCTGTGACGTGTCCTGCCCAGCGTAACTAGGATTTTAGTGGTATGGCCTCTATGCTGGTAATGTCCCAAACTATAACAATAACCAGCAGTATTGTTTGGCTGCACCACTTGGACTTTAACGAAACGCTTGGAGAGAAAGCTAGATGGGAACTTGGAATATTTTGTATATTCCAACAAGTTCCCATCTAGCTTTCTCTCCAAGCGTTTCGTTAAAGTCCAAGTGGTGCAGCCAAACAATACTTTTTTGTATATATATATATATATATATATATATATATATATATATATATATATATATATTTACCAACAGACCAAATATATATATATATTTACCAACAGGACGAAAGGAGCAGGATGCGACACAAGGTCAATTTTTTAAGCGGAGTTCAACAGGTTTGAATTCAGGTTTTCCTTCTCCTAGACCGGTTGCCTAACCAAGATTAAAGAGCCCAGTCTGCCCTACTATTTATCCACAGCTGGAGGGAGAGTAGGATTCATACCTTTCCCAAGGGTATTAGCGCTAAGTGAAATGCAATTACCACATCCAGGATGTGAACTCGGGGCGACGAGTCCATTTCCCATGACTTTAACCATTACACCACGCGCTTCCATCAATATTTTGTATATAAGCTGTGGTGCAATCTACCACTTAAATTTATAGACTAAGTGAGGTCACGAGGTTTAAACATCGGCCAATCATCAGCTCAAATACGTGGCTGGTTAACTAGTTAATCGGCTGATATTGATAGATGTCCATTTGCACTCATTGCCGAATTACCTGCCAGACTGAAGAACACCAAGGAACAACCAAAGGATCATACCCAATATTAAGGGACACTAAGAAGGAACGCAAGGATTCTTCACTAAGGATCGCACTCTGCTTAACAGAAAGGATCTCCGCTGGACAGCGCTTTTGCTTGAAGCTCAAAGGATGGCCACAAAAATCGTAACAGAACTACACAATGATACTGCGTGCGGTTTTGAACAAATCGTGGAAGCAACACCCCACAAAACAGCAGCTATAGGGCTATATACTACCTATCACACAAACCAAGTAAAGTAACAAGATATGCTGGACCCTACTGGGGAAATAAGAACGAACACATAAGTGATGTTTTCCGGTAGGTTCCTCGTCATGGACACACCAGTGTTGGCCGACCAACAAAAACTTACATTCGTCAGCCCTGTGTGGACAATAGATGCCGTGTTTAAGATCTGCCAGGTGCGATGGCCGATAGAGACGGATGGCGCGAGAGAGACTCAAAAGAATCCGTGCTCTCAGTAAGACTTGATGATGATGATGATGATGATGATGATGATGATGATGACGTGGACGAAAATCTCCTGCACTAGCTAGTTGTAGCCCAACAGTCTCAGAAGACTGACGAATTAAAAGTATCAACCGCAGAATTACATGACAATAAATAAGTTTTATCCTTTAAGTAATGTCAGGACAGGTGTGCAAGTAAGTACGTAAAAATAAATATAAAGCATTTATGTACACGGAATATTAAACATTTACGTACATGTTATACATACAGAATTTAGTACGCAAACATTTTTGTAAGTTATTGTTCCAAACTAAAAATAACACACGAAAAAGACAACGTCTGTTTCTACTCAACTTCCTGTTATTATATTTTGCTATTTGCTTATTTTATTTATAATTCCTTTCTGCGCTAAAATCTTTTATAACTAAGTGTTGTTAAATAGACTCAGGGAATTAATTTCAAGTTGAAAGTAAATTAAGTTCTAGTCCGACGACAAAACGTCCACCACGGCAATCCACAACAATACTACAGCAGTATATTACAACGCCTACAATACCGAGCTCCCAAATACTCAGAAATGTTGTCTTTCATGCTTTCTTTTATTGTGTGGTTGATCGGGGAGGGATGCATACGTCTAAAATCTAGTCTTGCCAAGTCTCTTGGTTCCGACACCATGTCTCTTAAGATATGGCTGTGCAGTGGTCACGTTCCTCTTTCTGAGTTTCTAACTCCTCCTGCACGCTAAGGTATATTCGAATGCACTTCGTTCTTGGGTGCAAGCCATCTTTTCTTCTACAATATCGAAATTATTTTCTTCTTACTAAAAAAATCATATCGAATACACAGCTGTTAAAATAAATAGTTATTTTCTTTAATGGCATATCAACTCTGGGGACTATTTAATGCCAAATCTTATTTTTCTTTATATAGGGTGACCTGAATAAACAGAATTTTTTGAAAGTCTGGCCTGTTCTTTTTATCACTATTATATATCTATCTATCTATCACATATATATATATATATATACATATATAAATATATCATATATATATATATAATATATATATATATATATATTTATATATAACAGAGCTATATATAATATATAATATATATATAATATATAAGTAAAAAAGTCGTCGGGCGGCGCCTAAAGTCGGTATCAGCCTTTTCAATAGCGCTAGACCAAGGAGATGTTTTGGCGTCAAGGGTAGAGCGCCACACCTACATCTCCTTACTTTACCGCAAAGATCCTGTGCTACTCATACGCTGAGTTGGCGAGACCGGTATCGAACTAGCAACCTTGTGGTTTCTAGCCACATATATATATATAATATATATATATATATATAGGGTGACCCCCCAAAAAACAGTCCTGACTTTTACAAAAAAGTCTGCTTTTTTATCACCCTGTATATATGAACGGTAGATAAATTGTGTGCAGGCAAATATTTTTGTTTTATAAACTGGTAGAAATAATTTTCATTTTAGATTCATCCTTAACTTTATGTGTACCAATAAACTGGTAGAAATAATTTTTACTAGCGGGACCTATGGATATGCCACAGTATGATAATTTGATTATTACAACGTTTGATATGTTCACTTAAGAGCTATTGCTAAATTGTTCAATATCTAAAATGTATAATAATAACCTTGATTTAACTCTCTCACACTCTTTCTTAGAAGGGAGTTTGTAAAATATATTGATTTGCCGTAATAAATTTGTAGGGGGTAATTATATTAAATTGCCGAGAAAAAGTGACAAAAACACGACTCGGAAAATATCTAAATTGGGCCGGAAAGTTGCCTGACGCTGGTACTCTAAAACATAGCGTAAATTAATTCAGGTAGGCCCGGACGACATAAGATCAAAATTACCAAAATATATTCCGTAATTAGCAATTACAATCTTACAAATAAAACAATAAACTTTTTTTCAATTCATTTGAATTTTACGTTGGGCCTTTATGCAACGCAAGACCATTTGGAATGTTTCCTTTTTATAATTGGGTGAAATAAAATGGCACAAGTAAAAAGTCTGTGATTAAGCGACAACTAATAACCTGGATTAATATTTTTGCATTGAATAATTTGGACGGTCTCATTTTTAACCAAGGATGTTGCAGGATGATTTAGGAACACGCGTATTAATAAATAGATGTTAGATTTATCATTAACTTCATGTTCGTGTATCAACAAACTGGTAGAAATATTTTTCATTAACTTTATGTATATTAATTTTTTTGGGGGGGTTTGTTTTGTTTTACGGCATATCAACCTCAGTGGGTCATTTAATGCCGATAAAGTTGTGAAATAAATCAATTCTTAATGGATAATACAATTTTTTTATAAATACATTTTTCTATTTAACCCATAGATGGGACCCTAACAGGTACTACCACTCCGGGTCAGAGTGGTCCAGAGAGCAATGGTGATGAAGGGGTGCTCCACATTCCACAAACCTCCTAAACTGGAACCTCACCATCAGATAGAGTTTAACGTCATTCCCAGGACATGTAGACCCGCAGCCCCCGCCTTCTAGGACCCATATGATAAAAAGGGGTTGGGGCTTGCCATAAGGGCAATAGGGTTGGGAAAATCATATAGGTGCTAGGGCTTGACGTAACTAGCCGATTGATCGGAGAGGGCCTCTCCGACCGCCCGTTTAGCCCAAGATAGGGCCAAAGTGGAGTATTGCATGTCATGAACTGCTCATCCACCTGGGCTCTATCCTTAAGCATCACGGGTCGCCACCCACGGCCAACAGGTGGCCCCATTGGGGGAGTCTTACCCCTCTGCAGAGGTGCAGTTGGTGCATTCTAACGCCCCACCGACAGGGCGGATGTATATTAATGAATTAGAAGAAAAAACTGGAGGCTGGCCCTCGGCCACCGCCTTATAGCACCAATTAGACAAAAGATAGTTTGTTTGATATATGTTAAGCATGAGTTGATAATGAAAATAGTTGAAATACAAGTAAGAAACGTATAAACGTTTCCATTGTTAATATGGCCGAGTGGGTATATAACCTGGAATATTTGTTGTTAAAAATAACCACGGAATCAATTTCAACTTGAAAGTATATTGAGTTCTAGTCTGATGACAAAATGTCCACCACAGCAATTCAAATCAATACTACAGCAGTCTTTTACGACAGGCACAATGCCGAGTCCCCCCAAAACACCTGGTTGTTCTGTCACTCTCGGTTTCATTTATTGTGCGGCTAATCTCAGGGTAATTTACGTACGTCAAAAATCTCGTCTAGTCCATTCTCGTGACTCCGAGATCGTGTCTCTAAGTTTATGGCCGTGGAACTGCCATGTTTTACTTTCTGAGATTATAAATCCTCCTGTACACCAGACATATACGAACGCGCTTTGTTCCTGGGGGTAAGCATCTTCTCCTCTACACACAGTGCTCAGAAAATTCCTCAGCACCAGTATTGAGCTACATTTCACTAGGCGCCCGTGATCTAATAATTATTGTCGTAGGAAATAAGACGACACGATTTCAATCCTGGAAGAAGCTGGTAGCATTTTACATAGCACTAAAACTCTTAGAAAAGATACGCATACAACTATTCTCCTTCCAGCTATGGGTAAATAGCAGGGCAGACTGAGCTTTTAAACCTTGGTATGGCAATTGGTATAGGAAAAGAAAAATTCTAAATTTAAACCTGTTAAACACTGCTTAGAGATATAGACCTCCTGTCTCTTCCTGGTTAAATCGAACTTAACGGACTTAAAAACCACCATCGTGTGTCACCCCGTCGAAAAAATCAGGGAAAAACCCGAATTTAATGAAATTTTCAATGTTGATATATTAATGAATAAAAGATATAATGCACCAGTTATTTCATGTAAAAACGTTTTACATTTTTTCAGGTCTGTTAACTTTGAAACACGTATCTTTAAGAATCTGTGTTACGCCTCAAAGATACGTGGTTCAAAGTTAACTGACCTGAAAGATATCAAATGTAGAACGGACTATGTATCTATTACGGATTACATAATAAGGACTGTAAATATAGCAAATTCACTAAAGAAGGCGTGTGAAGTGATTAGTGATGGCTAATTACTCGCCATGGTGTTGAAATGTTAAGCTTCAACCATATTTTATTGGCAACAACTTAGTCATCAAGACTGGGTCGCATCCGTTTGGTGCATGTTTTACGAGTGTAGCGTCCAGGCACTTATTTATCGCCCAGCGAAAATACATAAGCAATAACGGCAAAGGAATAAAAAAAAGAGATTTAGAAAAATAGATATATGTTGGGTAATGAAGGACTATTTGCTCGTAAATTCCTACCATAAAATAAACTGAACTCCCATTTTATGTCCATGTTTTTGTATTAAATGTTTTATTTTTCTTGCACCCGTTATTTTACAATACAAAATATATTTTTTATTTTATTTTAATATTCATTTCAATGTGCATATTCTAAAAGTTTTTATTTTGTGAGAATGGTTAGATTTAACAATTTAGGCATAAAATGTATCCTCCTTTTATGAACGTAATTTTGTTTTTTCGTCGACGATGATTAAAATCTGACATTTTTATTTTAGAGTACCAAAGCCAAAAAGAAAAGAAATAACAACAACAAAAAGTAATATTCAACTTTTTACTCGTAAATTCCTGCCATAAAATTAGGCTTGGGCATTTTATGGTAGGAATTTACGAGTAAAAAGTTGAAGTGTAAAAACGAACCCCCACTTTAAAACTAAGCATTATCACAAAATAAAAACTAACATTGAAGTGAATATTAAAATAAATAAAGGAAATATATTTAGTATTGTAACATAACTGGTGCAAGAAAAATAAAACATTTATTTCAAAAACACGGACATAAAATGGGGGTTCAGTTTATTTGATGGTAGGAATTTACGAGCAAATAGTCCTTCATTACCTATATGTTGAAACTTTAAAATGATAGAAACATCATTGACAACAAACAATAGGCGTTTCTGTGATTTCTAGATATTTTGGAGACCTTACCTTTGGGATTACGCTCTTATATCTTCTTCGGTGTGAGCAATGAGATCTGTATTGTCAGCGAGATCAAAGAGTTTACCTATGTTTCTAAAGCGACTATAAACGCCGATGTCACGGTTTTTGGAAAGCGTTTGAGAAAGATACAAAAAAATATATGGAGAAAAGGTCAGGTAGAGGAATTTCAAATAAACTTATAATTGCTAATATGTCCGGTATTTAAGCCTTTTCTTTTATATATATATATATATATATATATATATATATTATATATATATATATATATATATTTAAAGTAAATGTAATGAGTCAGAGACTATCTTCCTCGGTTTGTCCTAACGAGTCAGAATTATCCTGATGATCCATTAGGAGAAACCTAGGTAGATAGTCTAATTTGTTAGGCTTACTTTATTATTACTAGCAAATATATGCACCCTCCGGGTGCAAGTATTTAAGTTTTAATGTAATAAAATATTGTATTAAATTAGAAAGGCTAATGAAACTAAATAAGAATGCAGATAAAAAGTTTTGAAACAGAGGGAGTATAATCGAAAAATAGAACAACTGAAACTTACTCTTCCATCACTCTCGTCTTTCATTGTTATTTTTTCTAATTTAAGTATTTAGTTAAAAGAGGAAGTAAAATATAAAATGACAGTTATTTCTTCTTGTTAAGGGATTTAATTTAAGATTCATTGAAGAGATTTTTGCTTATATTCATTAAAATAAAACCAAACAATTAGAAATCAATAATACTAATCACATATTTATTAAAATCATATTTTTAATATCAATATGCAAATTAGCCTTCCCATTCACATTGTAAACCGCTATTTTGTTGTATATATAAATACAATTGCATGTTGTTAGTATGTAGATACGGTTAATAGTATTAATAAAGTAAAACAATTTTATTAATAATTGAGATTTAAATAAAAATAAGATCATTGAGAATGTGACGTTAATAGCTAACGGAATTGTGACTTAAGTAATAATATAGTTTCGGTTACAGACAGAAAAACACACAATCTCCATTATAATAAGATGTATTGGATCTACTTAGTGTATTGAGCACTTTAGTATATTTAACTTAGGCAACTCATATGGTATTTTTCTCTTTTGGCCATTATAATTCTGCCAACTGATTATTTTCACGTGGTATATATGATTTGGTCTTTTCTTTTAGGTCTTGTTCTTCTTAATTGGATGAAAAAAATTACCATTAAATACAACTATCTACCAGCTTCAGAAATGTTTTAACCCCGTTATCGATGAGGAAAGGTTCCGAGAGTAAACCGTTAAAGTCATCACGAGCCTTTTTAATGCGATGGAGATGTGCAAACATGTTGACGTATCGAGGTAGACTACAAAGTTTGCCGAGGATGGTTCACAATGAATGGCCATATTGACAGTATCGAGGTCTTTTTTTTTAATCAACAAATATATTGTAAAGAACTAAGCGATGGTCGATGCAATTTTCCGGGAGATGACGAACAGAGAAAATCATGCCCATTGTACCACGACCCAACCTATAGCCACATAAACTTCCCCGGAATAACAGAGGAGGCGTACCCATTTTGTTAACCGACTGAGTAAAAGTTTTGCAAAAAACATACCAACCAACTTAATTTTTCCTTTCTTTTCAATTCGTATATTTTTTCAGTTAACATTTATTTTATCTGTTCCCTTTATTTAATCAGGTCTGTCCATTCTTTTTCCTTTGTCTTCTTGTCTTTTGTATTTTCTACGTCACGAGGGCGATCTCCAGAGTAAGCTCTCCAAAGCGGTGGGCATACAGGGAAACTGTTCCTGCGGTGTTGGCAACACTGTTGTGTTTGTTGTGCCTCTATGCCACGCTGAGTCATTTCTGATGGAGCTCCCGATTGACGCTACCGACAAGTTTGAAGTTCGCGCAGTTATTCAGTTTTTGAACGTAAAAGGCATTACGGTATTTTTGACATCCATGCACGGCTCACCATACACTTTCATTTATTGGCGATGAATTTCAATCGGTTTAGATTGAAATTCATCGCCAATAAATGAAAGTGTATGGTGAGTTGTGCATGGATGTCAAAAATATCCGTAAGTGGTGTAGAGAGTTTGCAACGACGACGAGGTTCATGGACATAGCAGTGAGATGGTGTGACATGGGTATACAAAAACTGCCACAGCGTCCATTAAAATGCGATTGAGTAAAAAAATAGTTACATGTTGCAACATTAAAAGGACTAGTACAAAATTAACCCCCCACCCCCCGGCGACGTAAAAATAGATTTTTGAAACATTGCCTGAGGGGTGGCAGTAAAAAATTCAATGTCAGCGAGTTTGTACCATAAGTAAGTAAAATCATCAAATTCATTAAAGGATTAAAAAATAAAACAATTTGAAATGTAAATTTTAAATATGTGTTAAAATAAAACAAACTATATATAGATATATAATACCAGTCATGTATTTATTAA
>CM042142.1:84305086-84307586 GCA_023376005.1 Doryteuthis pealeii | reverse complement strand
AGTGAATCCGACAGTATGAATTAAACATTTTTAGAAAAAAACAAAACAAATGATGTAATAGTTCGCTGACAGAAATCTGTTTCGACCTTTATTAAAGCGGTCTTCATCAAGAGCGAAATATTTATGATGGAGAGACGGAATAAGTAAACCGTTACAAACAGGAGGGGTACAAACGAACGTACATATTTGGACCCGGAATTTTTTTAATTTTGAAAATGCATATTCTGTGTTAAAAATAAAATAAATTTTATTTAAAAAAAAATCAGAAGCATTATAATACACAAGAAAACTCAAAAGAGTTTGTTGTAAAAATATATGAAAAAATGTATAAAACAGTATCAAAAATGTTCATGATTCCAGCCACAAAAAATAGCAAGTTAAAAGTCCACAACACAATTGAAGAAAGATTGAAAATTTCAAAGGATTTGTAATGTTGACAAATCCGTGGTGTTGTAGATCATATTAGCCTCCGGAGATGTAGAAATCCAGATATTTTGTTTTTTCAATTGACAATAGTAAATGGAAGTAAATCCGACAGTATGAATTAAACATTTTTTAGAAAAAACAAACAAAAACGTGCTTTGTACCCCTCCTGTTTGTAACGGTTTACTTATTCCGTCTCTCCATCATAAATATTTCGCTCTTGATGAAGACCGCTTTAATAAAAGGTCGAAACAGATTTCTGTCAGCGAACTATTTTGTTTTTTCTAAAAATGTTTAATTCACACACACACACACACACACACACACATATATATATATATATATATATATATATATATATATGGTGCTTATCATATGTATCTGTCAATCTATCTTTCTATCAATGTCCGTTCATCTTCGTCTCTATATATACATGAAACTTTGAAATATCCCATCACACAGATAAAAATACCAAGGCAATCTGATAGACCCGTCGGAAAAATTTGATAGACAAAGTGTTAAAAATACATTCGTATTCGACTTGAAATTTCTAACAAACTGTGCTGTTAGAACAACAAAGATATACAAGCAGTATATGTGGGGTGAATTACCTCTTTAAAATGGTAACAAGTATTTGAATTTAAACAAGATTATTATTTTACTGTATTTCCATCCCTTTTGAAAACGTAAAATATATACACAAATGGTTTCTTATGATTTATGTCTCGAATCTTCAAATTATAAATTTAAATGTGACAAGGTATTTCAACAGAACTATTAATATCAAGGGTAAATGTTGCGGCAAAAGCTATAATTTGAATTAAACATTTTTTGGTTTTATGATAGGATTGGCTATACAATCCACAGTTATTATTTTGTTCAGAATTGAGCAAAGTCAAGTCTCCATGACAACGAACATGTATATAAGGTTGATCATTATCCAAACAATATATATATATATATATATATATATATATATATATATATAGTTTTTTTTCGGGTAAATATTTCAAATAAAAGAACATTTAAATTCTTTTTTCCGTGTGCATATATATATATATATATATATATATATATATATATAATATATATATATATATATATATATATATAATGTGTGTGTGTGTGTGTGTGTGTGTGTTGTGTTGTTGCTTAAATGGTCAGACTCATTGCTGCTTGCCTTCAGTGATCTAGCGAGAACCGGTGCTTTCCACCTTACTTGACCGTAAGCATATAGCCATGAAACTATTACCTCTGCCTCATAATAGTTGTTACAGTTACATAAAAATATCATATGCTAAATGTACCAACTATTATGGGACAGGAGTTTATTGTGGAGTTTTGACCGATATGGTTGAACGTTTGGTGGAAATTAGTATCCTTACTCAAGCAATTGCTACAATTCGGTTTGTCATTTATATTTATTCTAAGAAGTAAAATGAATAAGTAATAAGGCCAACAGAGTGACCTATTGTCGGTATCAGCGAAATAGAGTGGGAGTCTCCTCGCTAGAACTAGACCAATGAGATTGTTTTGTTGAGGTGGAGCACCTCACCTACCAGATGCTTTACCGCACAGATTCGATTACCCAAGCTGTATTTCTCAAGTGCTGAGGGCCAGTATCGAATCCGGAATTATGCAATTCGTAGGTGAATGTTCTACAAACTGAGCTAACCGCCGAATGAGCAATAATTAGCATTAATCTTATTATAGTGGAGATTGTGTGTTTGCCTGTCTGTAACCGAAACTAAATCACTACTCAAGTCACAATTCCCTTAGTTATTGACATCACATTCACCATGAATTTATTTTTATTTAAACCTCAATTATTGATAAAATTGTTATACATTATTAATACTGTTGGATTAATCTACATACTAATAACATGCAATTATATTTATATATTCAACAAAATCGCGGTTTAAAGTGTGAACGAGAAGGCTAATTTGCATATTGATATTAAGAATTTGATTTTAATAAATATATGCTTAGTATTATTGATTTCTAATTGTTTGGTTTTCTCTTAACGAATCTGAGCAAAAATCTCGGGATAAATCTTAAAAGAAATCCAAAAACC
>CM042142.1:84280086-84300086 GCA_023376005.1 Doryteuthis pealeii | reverse complement strand
TGGTAACTGACTGTTTCTCGCCTTGGTTTCTCTTCCATGATTCAGAGGGTTTCCAGTCATCCATTTTATTTGTGATCACGTATATGATTGAAGAAGAGTCCAAGGTTTTAAATGATGCGTAGTGTGTGCCAATACCACCCTAATATAAGTATGTCAAATTCATTCCGAACACCATATATATATATATATATATATATATATATATATATATAATATATATATATATATATATGATTTAGGGGAGAGAAGACACGAAGTCAACAGCTCTCGGTAACAGACCGTTTCTCGCCAAAGCAATTTTCAAACTTGTATACACGAGAACCGAACGTCTGGCCATTCTAAATTGAACTTTTTTGAGTGTTGCTCTTAGCAATTCCCGTTGTATATCCGCCTCCGGGCCTTGATCAAATACTTGCAATTCTTTTTTCATGTTATTTTTCAATTCGACCTTTCTGCTCCCATGTCTTGCTCAAGAAATATTTTCTTTTCTTTGCGTCCGGTTTTTAATTTGTCTTTATGCTTTCTCCACCGACTTGCTATTAGAATTTTCTTTCATTATTTTGGTAATTCCTATTTTGCTTGTATTACTTCTCTCATCTTATTCCAGCATTAAGTTTTTGTTTCTTTTTCACTGTTGTATGAGCTCCAATGTCTAGACATGGAAATTGGTGTGTATTATTGAAGAATGGAAGGGATTCAAAGAAGAATGGCAAAACAAATAAAGTACAGTCAAGTCAATCTGTATTAGCAAAGTTAAGCAGCGGTAAGCCAGTTCAATACTTAATTGGGTGACTACTTAAGCAACTGCAGGTACTGTTCGCCATTGTTCATCAAAATGACTTGATTCAGCATTAAATGGCTTAAAATGGGTTGATATGCCGTAAAACAAAACAACCAAACAATTTAATGTATAGAATTCTACGATAGAGTCAGATGAAAAGAGAGAGAGAGAGAGAGAGAGAGAGAGAGAGAGAGAGAGAGAGAGAGAGAGAGAGAGAGAGAGAGAGAGTGTGTGTGTGTGTGTGTGTGTGTTATATAGTAATCTGTGTGTTCTTAAATAGTGACTAGAACCATCGCCACAGTTCAGGTACGGGGAGATGGGTCATTCTATTATATTAGAGAGAGAGAGAGTGAAAGAGAGAGAGAGAGAGAGAGAGAGAGAGAGAGAGAGAGAGAGGCGGGAGAGATCCCTACTGTCGGCACGATGATGATGATGATGATGATGATAATGATGAACTTCTGTGAACTAGAGCCTAGATCCTAGGGGAAACCGATGTTTTTATCGTAAATTGTCTGTGCGTCCTCATTCGCTGCTCATTTTGGCATCGATAGCAACCAACTTAAAAAACAAAAACAAAATAATCTTTCTCTTATTACGGTCGAGTCATGCTGAAATCACCGGTTCCCACTCGATCACCGAAGTTCATCAGCGACGAGCCTGTTCAATATTTAATTGAGTGACCACTTAAGCAACTGCAGCTTGAGTTCTTTGTTTATGAAAATAACTTGATTCGGCATCAAATGAGTCGAAAAGTGATGATATGCCGTAATAAAAAAACAAAACAAAAAAAAAAAAAACAAAAAAACAAAAAAAAACAACCTAAACAAATAAAAAAGTAAAAGTGTTACGTTTGTACGTACAAGAAATGCTTAATGAAAAGACGAAATCGTATGTTTTACTAACGATTGTTTTATTTACGACAGGGCAAAGCGGCACTTAAAGTTCAAATTGTCTGGGACCAAATAAAGTTCCTGTCGAACTATCAACTATGTGTCATGGCAAACTCTTTCTGTCCATGTTTCTGTCTAGTTTCCACAATGCACCGTAATGAGGGATAACCCCTCCCTACCCATCAAGGGAAGCAACTGTGGATATTTTTGCCAGGATGTTTATAACAAAAAGATTACAGTTACAGGGAAAGATTGGAGAAATTAGGATAAATTACTTTTCTAGAAAGTAGAATGAGAGATGATCAAATATAAACTTTCAAAATTATTATTGGAATATCTAATTATGGCAATTATGACAAACATTTCAAACATTCTTCGCGAGCTGAAACTTACGGACCAAGTATCCAATAGGCAGCCCAAATCATCAACTTAATGAATGGTTCACATTTTAACTCGTCAACGGTAACTTCCGCTTCCAAATTTTTGTAAACAAATGATTTTAATCAGAAGTTCATGGAGATGTTGAACTTACGATGAATTGAATAAATAGATGGTTGTTACACGAAATCAAATTAAAATTAAATAGCAAAATCTTTTTTTGAATGAATACTTTTTAATCAGAAATTTATGAGTATTTTTCAAAACTTACGATAAATTAAAAAAAGACGAAAGACGTTTTTATACTAAAATAGTTTTTACTTAATCAGAAGAGAAATGCAATTATGTTTATTTGGATAAAAATACAGTTTTTATTTGCAAAATATCTTTATGTTTATTTAGATAAGAGGATGCCATACAGAAATAGTATCATAAATTTGTAAAATTTGTTTTTTTCTTATACAATGTAAGTTCAAAATAATAATCTGTTCGTTTATTTTCAAATATTCGAAAGTTGAAGTTACCGGTGATGAGTTTAAATATGAACCTTTCATTAAGTTGATGATTTGGGGTGCCTATTGGATACTTGGTCCAAAATTAATGTTAAGGTAGATTTTAAAAACTAAATCTATTAACCAATTAGATAATAATAAATATGTTACACTTTCCAAGCCGTGATTTCTGTCAGGGTTTTCTCCCTTAGCCTTTTCCTATCCAGAGGATAACCACAAGGCAGTGGGGGTTATTTAGACTATTACGCGCCTGGATACCAGCCCAGGTATTTCGGTTCCTCTCGCGTTAATGTGCTAGATGGCCGTTGAGCGGGAAGCTTCCTCCGCCCTTTCACAGGTTTTGTTTTTCGTCCTGCTGGGTGTCTAGCCACCGTCCTCACCAGGCAAGCCTGGTGGGGGTACCGGTTTAGTCGCCGATGATCCGACTATGGAGCAGGTTGTACGGGGTTACATAATACCCATAGCGCTTTGTGCGACCTGACATGAAATGTATTTATATATGTACATGTGCATACATATGTTAATTTCTGAACGTTGACAGTCAATGTTGGTTGGGTCATGTACGTCGGATGGATGATGGACGAATCCCGAAAGACATCCTGTATGGAGAGCTAACATCTGGTAAAAGACAGATTGGTCGCCCCCTATTGCGATTCAAGGATGTCTGCAAAAATGATCTCAGGTACTTTGGCATTGTCCCTTCCAGCTGGGAAAATTTGGCTCAAGACCGCCCTCGGTGGCGGCAGAATCTCTATAGAGGACTGTACATGTCAGAAGTGACCCTGATACAACATCCTGAAGCTAAGAGGTCCATAAGAAAGCAACGGCAACAAAGCATCGGAACATCATCATCTACAGGGATAACCTACAAATGCAAAATCTGTGGTCGGGAATGTTTCTGAAACATAGGACTTCATAGTCACAGGAGGCGCTGCAACTTCAGGGGTACACAAAAACTTTTATCATAGTCTTTCGAGACTGAATTGCCAATGATGACACTTTCCAATAATTATTCTTTAATTGAAATAGTTAATATTCTTAATGATTGCATTTACATCTAACGTCCTTATTTCTAATGATAGAATCTTTCTTTGGTGATTTAGCATCTTTTTCCAGAAAGACGAAGAAAAAATATATTTGAACATCTATGATCGATTCAATTTCTTTTTTGATAGGCGATAAGAAAATTATTTTCTGTTGCAGAATTCCAACCGTCTTCATGTCTCCAAGAGACACCCCCACAATAAAAAAGAACCCTATTTCCTTTCTGTGTCGATTGGATAGAAACCCTTTCGAAGAACAGAAACAAATATCAAAAAAGGAAAAGAAAAAGATATATATCATATTTTTTCATGTCAAATACGTGATATTTCGCTATTAAGATTTTTATGCCTGCTACACCCCCCGAAAACCCAAAAACAAACCCTACCCACAAACGACAGCGATTGACACAAAACAGTAGACGCCAAAGTAATTTAGTACATTTTTAACCACTGAATACTCCAAAAATTATGACCTTGTGCCAGAGGGAAATATGTCTTTTTATATATATATTTATTTACTTTGACGCCATATCAACCTGTTTATGTTATTTTTACCTAGACGTTAGGGAATCTCATTCATCATCATTTCGCAGTGATTAATATTTGTATCAACCTTCGATGTTGCACGTAACTTGATATTATATTCCCCGTTAAGCAATCTTCTTTATATATACTAGCAAATATATGCACCCTCCGGGTGCAAGTATTTAAGATTTAATGTAATAAAATATTGTATTAAATTACAAAGGCTAATGAAACTAAATAAGAATACAGATAAAAAGATTTGAAACAGAGGGAGTATAATAAAAGATTTGAAACAGAGGGGAGTATAATAAAAAATATAACAACTGAAACTTACTCTTCCATCACTCTCGTCTTTCATTGTTATTTTTTCTAATTTAAGTATTTAGTTAAAAGAAGTAAAGAATAAAATGACAGTTATTTTTTCTTGTTAATGTATTTCATTTAAGATTCATTGAAGAGATTTTTGCTTATATTCATTAAAATAAAACCAAACAGTTAGAAATCAATAATACTAAGCACATATTTATTAAATTCGATTTTTTAATATTAATATGCAAATTAGCTTTCCCATTCACACTGTAAACCGCTATTTTGTTGTATATATAAATATAATCGCATGTTGTCAGTATGTAAACATGGTTAACAGTATTAATAATATAAGACAATTTTATTAATAATTGAGGTTTAGATAAAAATAAAATCATGGAGAATGTGATGTCAATAACTAAAGAATTGTGACTTGAGTAGGAATATAGTTTCGGTTACAGACAGAAAAACTCACAATCTCCATTATAATAAGATATATATATATATGAAAGGTAAAATAGATATGAATCCGACAATATGTATAGAAAGTTTGTAGAAAAAACAAGATGTTAAAAGTTTTGCTGACAGAAATCTGTTTCGACCATATGAAGAGGTCTTTATGAAAGCAACATTGTAACGAAAAGACGAAATAAATATTTATTTCGTCTTTTCGTTTACAATGTTGCTTTCATAAAGACCTCTTCATATGGTCGAAACAGATTTCTGTCAGCAAAATTTTTAACATCTTGTTTTTTCTACAAACTTTCTACATATATATATATATATATATATATATATATATATATATATATATATATTCGCAGGTATTGTAAAAGACACACAGAATATTTCTTCTTTATGGTCTACAGTGATAGACGTTCAGATCTTCTAGTTGTTTTTCGTAGATCGGGATCTTAACGGTGAAAAATAGGTCCCATATTTGTTACCAAAGCGCTTTCAGCGATTTCGCAGGTCGTCCTCAGTGTATTGTTTGTTGTAATGTTTTTTATGCAGGTTTTATTCATTTTGAGTTTTTGCTTATTCAATTAAGAAAGTCTATTTTAGGCGAATGTGTATCAATAAATAAGAAGAAATAAACAATCTATATATACTACTCTTGTTCCTTAATCTTCAGACCGCTATCATCTTGCAACACCCTCTGCTTAAAATTAAGATCGTCCAAATTGTCGAAGATGAAATGCAAAAATGTAAATCCTGTTTATCTCATGTTGCTCATCCGCCGAAATCTTATGAGTGTCATCACTTCAGCTAAATAATGGACCATTCCGTTTTTATTATAAAGAAAGAAAGGGAAGGAAAAGGAAATGCAACGAGGAAAAATATAAGAAAGTAAGAAAGCAAGAAAGAGAGTACGGGAAAGACATAGTGACTGAGCGGAAGTGATAACGCTAATATGTTTCAATGAAACATAATAAAAAGATGGAAAGAAGGAAAGAAAAAATGAGTGAATTAAATCAATATCATTATACCTTTTACACATTGAACTATTTGGCAATAGCCCTTAAGTAAACATATCAAACGTTGTAATAATTAAATTATCATCATGTGGTATATCCACCGGTTCTGCTAGTAGTTTATTAATACACGAAGTTAGGTTAAATTTTTCATTATCCTCATGTGTATCAAAGTAGTAGAAATAATTTTTATTAAATTGCAAACAGATCTATTTAACCCATAGATAGGGCCCCTGACAAGTACTATCACCCAAGCTTAGAGTAGATCTGGAAGTAATGACAATGAAGTGATGATCTATACTCCCCAGAGATCCAAAATTGGTTGGTTGGTTGGATTTTACGGCATGTAAACCCATGGGTTATTTTATACCGAAGACGTTTTCATTTAACTCATTCTAGTTCGGTATTCAAATTTTTATTCTCTTTTTTAAAGACATTTTTAAAAACTCATTTTTGATCAATTTAACCCTCATATGTTACTCTAATACTCTAAAAGGTACTATCATTTCGAGTCAGAGTAAACCAGGAAGTAACAGCAATGAATGTATACTCAGCTCTCCACAGAGCTCCAAAATTGGAATCTCACCACTAGATACCATTTAGCGTCATACTCCGGACACTAAATTGGTATAAATTGTTTTAGTGTTAGATGTTTGATTAGATGTGTATTAATAACTTAGAAGAAATAATTTTCATTAACTTCATGTGTATCAATAAATTAGAAGAAACAGCTTTATATCTATTAATAAACTAGCGCTTAAATATCAGAGACCGTCTTCTAACACCCACATGATAATAAGGGTTAGGCTTTTGACATAAGAACAATTTGAAGAATACGGTCGGGACAATCATATAGATGATTGGGCCAAGTATAATTATCTTGTTGTCTTACTAAATATAAAGAGAAGAATGTATGAGGGATATTCAAAAACTATCCAAACTCTTGTTTTATGGAAGCCGAGCTCATTGTGGATGATTTGTGTGAAAATTCCGGTCGCCATTTTAGTCGTTTAGTTCTTTTAAATACGAGTCAATATTGAGTTTGGGTTCAGTTCACTAATCCTTGTAATTTTCCTTGAAATCCTAGGTAGAAAAGTATGCAGTTTCAGTTGATACTCCTTTTGACAGAAAGGCTGTAGTATTCATTGAAATCTTAGTTTCAGTAGATAGTGTTCCTTATAAACCTCCTCTGTTTTGATCACAGAAAGTTCAATTTGTAATTGATTTCAGGACAAACACTAACGACCTTAAATGCGTTATATATCATGTTGGGAAAGTTCATAAATATGAGTGGGAATTTGGCGTACATCTCATACTCACAAGATAATCCAACAAGTTGACAGGCAGAAAAATGATTAATCTACAGAGAACAAACTACCCCATCGATGATAACTTGCTGTCTCGCCAATATCATCCGTCTAGCTTCCCGAATTTTCTCATGCCAGCCCGGGCACTCTTAAACTTCTCTATCCAGTTATACAGTAGTGCACTGTCCCTGTATTGTGCTAAAAGCCTCTGGTGAATTTCATCCCCTGACACTCATTCCGCCCAGAGAAATCGGACCACTACCTTGGTACATACTGCGAGTGGAGCTGCCATGTTTACACTGAAAAGACTTGCTGAAAAGACAGCAAGCAAAATAGTGCGATCAGGCTCAAATTTCGGATCCAGTGACTACAAGATTGCCAACTATAAGCACACGTGCACAGAACCCAGTGTAATAATAATAAAGATATGTTATGCCGAAAGTGCGGATAATTTCTACCTCTGTCTGTCTGTCTGTCTGTCTGTCTGTCTCTCTCCCCTCTCTCTCTCTCTCGTATTTTTGTTTTTGCTTTTACCAATTCAAATCTGCAGATAAGATGGCTGGATATATTTTTGCCAACACTTGAAGATTTCTTGGTTTTGAAAGTGAGATAGCAAGAAGATATTGCAATGCTCGAGGAAAATATAGAATTACTGGCTGTCATTTTAATTGAAATGTAATAGTAATTGGTAAAGTGGATGCAATTTTACCAACGCCATTGATTGAGATAAGAAAAAAAGGGGGATGAGCTGGCGAGTCAACTGATATTCAACTGATTAGGATTATTGCAAAAACAGGAAGATGGATATTGATAATTTTAAAGAAGACATATAAAGATGGTTTATTTACATCACAAATAGAATCTAAATATTTTAAAAAATATAAAAAATTCTTAATTATTTGTCACTTAAAGAATAATTTTTTATTCGTTTTCAATTAAAACTACCGTATTTGACGGCATATAAGACGCACGGGCATATAAGATGCACCTTCCATTTCAGCAGGTCAGATTCAGGAAAAAGGTTTTAATGTATTTAAGCATATATACGCTCCTGTTAACCTTGATTATAACAATACCAGCAATAAAATAAGGATGCATGAAGTTTAGGGTAGGTAAAAATACTGAGCGTAAGCTGGGTTAGTGAGCATCATAGAGAAGATTAGCCTCGGCCTACGGGAGGTCTCAAACTTCACGTACGATGTATAAGACGCAGGGCAATTTTTTGAGCCAAAATTTTTGAAAAAAGTGCGTCCTATATGCCGTCAAATACGGTGTATATATATATATATATATATATATATATATATATATATATTATTTATATATATTTTTTTTGCTGGAAGGCAATTACAATGTGTATATCGTATAAAATTAGATAATTATGGAAAATAACCATGACAAGTGTATTTGGCAAACGATTATGCGATGCTAGAACATCGTACATGTTTCGCTGATGAGACTTAATAAAGTTGAAACAGATTGTACGATGTTCTAGCATCGCATAATCGATTGCCAAATTCACTTGTCATGGTTATTTTCTATAATTATCGAATTTTATACGATATACACATTGTAATTTTCTTCAAGCAAAAAAATATATATATATAAATAATAATATATACTTCATTCAACAATGCTTCTAAAAACAAATATCCAAAAATCTTATATATATATATATATATATATATATATATATATATATATATATAATAAAGATAATCTAATGAGTCAGACGAACCTACTATTAGTTTCGCATAAAGCACTTCAGGGCTAAAATCTGACTGATGAAGAAAAGGAGCAAGAAAAATAAATAGTACTAACCACAGTAGTCAAAACCAGACTGACCAAAAAAACACAGAACACTATAAGTTTATTGTTTAATAGATATTTAATTTATATATTAACGAATTTTTATTTTTCATTTTTATTTAATTTATATTTTATTCAGAATTAAGCAGATTTAAAACCATTAAATTAGTGTAAGCTCCCCATCGCCATTCTCGCCAATCTGCTTGGTTAGGATGTGACACAAGGTCTCAGGAAGGAGGTATCCAACAATGGTCGAACTTCGTATTTAGTCGCAATGGAGTCAAGCTTGCTAATCATTACACCGCGATGAGGTACCTACGTATTTCTAATAACCTAAAATATCTTGTTGAGTCTGTATTTTGAACTGTAACTTTTTTTATGCCAACATATCTGTGCACGTATGTGTCACGTGCGCGTATGTGTCACGTGCGCGTATTTGTCACGTGTCCAAACATAAAGTCACGTGTCAAAATCCCGAGCTGAGAAAGAACTACGAGTTTTATTTTAGCATAAGATTCCATTAACGGCACTTACAGAATTCTAACATAATGTGATTAGACTGAATTTAAAAACATTTAAAAGAAAACATTGCCCGGCTGGTATGCAATATTCAATAGAATAAAATATAAATTGATGGGTAAAATAAAAAGGAATTTACCTGGAGTCTACTCAATTAACTTTGATAAAAAAAGATTAAGCAATCACAAAACGATATCTGCACATATATTAACTTACGAGTGTCCCAACTTACGAGTGTCCCAACTTACGAGTCTCTCGAGTTACGACCTGTGATTCGGTCGATTTTCTTACCTTGTGTTTGAGTTTGAGTTTTGTTTAACGGCATATCAACCTCTGTGGGTCATTTAATGCCAAAAGGTTATTTTATATTTCAGTCCTTAAAGTAGTGGTTCTATGGAAATAATTGGTTATGTTCTGTTATATTTTGTTAAAAAGGTTGCTTTTTTATAAAATTTAAAATGTTTTCAGGTTTCTTGCTTGATAGTAATTTGCGCGGATATGTTTAAGTCTGTTACAATTTAGAAGGATATGCTTGGTTGTAAGTTGTACTTTGCATGTTGGGCACAATAGGGCATCCTCCCTTTCAACAGGTACGAATGGTAATGTGGGTGTGCCTAATACACAATCTGGCGAGTATTACTTCTTCTCTTCTAATACTTCTGTGGCCTGTCGGCCACTCTCCAATAACTTCTTGTATTACGTGGAGTTTGTTTTGAGTCAGATTGTCCCATGATTTCTGCCATTTGTCTAATATAAATTTGTTTATGGTTGGTTTCAGATCTGTATATGGGATTTTAGATTTGCTCATATGTGTTTGAAGTGCCTTTCTTGCGGCTTTGTCTGCCTTTTCATTTCCTTGGATACCAATGTGACTTGGTATCCAGAAGAATATAATGTTATTATTTTCAGAGAGAGTATTTAGTTTGTTTAGGAGCTTCGGATCAGAGATGATGTGTTTTTTGTTATGTAGTGCTAATAATACTGATTTAGAGTCCGTGCATATAATAAATTTGGAAGCTTTGTGATTTGCTATGATATTCATAGCTAGATCAATGGCTGTGGTTTCTGCACTGTAGTTCATACCTTGTGTTGACAGTTAACATTAGAGGTACGAGCGAGCTTCAGATACGTTTAAGTTAATAAGTTCATTAAAACATTTAAGTTTCCAAATTTATTACACCAAAGAGAAGTATTATCTATATAAAAAAAGAACATTAAAACATATCAAAACACATAATTCATTACATTCTATCTTATTAGACTTTTATATAATACAGTGCTATTGTTCTTATTTAAAAGAAAAAAACATAAGAAAAAATAGAGTATTTTTGTGGGGTTGCTGGAACGAATCAGTGGTATTTCAGTTTATTCTAATGAGGAAAATTAGTTTGATATACAAGAAAATATACTGAGTTCATTTACAGTTTCTGTAACAAAGTTTTGACTCCATGTCCACGTTACCTTAACTCATATATATATATATACATACATATATATATATATATATATATATATATATATATATATATATATATATGGTTATGTGTGTGCATGTGTCTATGTGTGTGTGTGGTGTGTGTGTGTGTGTGTGTGTGTTGTTGTTTCAGCAAGCAAAATTTAATATTTATAAATAAAAATGTTTCACATAGTAGTTTGAATTTTGTCCCATTTTTTGTGGGGTTGCTGGAACGAATCAGTGGTATTTCAGTTTATTTCAATGGGGAAAATTGGTTTGATATACAAGAAAATATACTGAGTTCATTTACAGTTTCTGTAACAAGGTGATGACTCATGTCCACGTTACCTTAACTCATATATATATACATACATACATACATATATATATATATATATAATATATATATATATATATATATGGTTATGTGTGTGTGTGTGTCTAAGTGTGTGTGTGTGTGTGTGTGTGTGTGTGTGTGTTGTTGTTGTTCTTCCAGCAAGCGAAAATTAAATATTTTATAATAAAAATGTTTCACATGGTAGTTTGAATTTTGTCTCTTTTTTTGTTTATTTTAGTAGGGACGACACGTGTTTCGAATTCTTTAAAAATAATTTTCACGCTTATAGAATTATGGTTTGTGTTGGGACTTATTTTAATATATAGTCATTTTATGGTAGATAGAGATGGGTAATAAATCATACTGGTGTTACATAATTTATGTGGTAGCATAAATTGTTGACAAACTCTGTAGCTGAATAAAGGGGTCATTGGCTTTCAGATCACTCAGTGGAAAATGCCAGGACTGATGGTAACACCATCTGACCCCTAGAGAATACGTCACGAGAAACATGTGACTAGATTTAGATTTAATTTCAACCTGAGATCGACGCAGAGTAGACGTGCCAGTGTGAGGTTGATTCTCCCGCGCGGCAAATAAGAATGGGTTAAATAAATCTTGATCAAGGAAAAAAGTCTCCTGGTTGATTAATTACATAACTAAAAACTAGCCCTTATGAAAAAGCCCTCAGTAAAGAGACAGCTAGACAACAACATGTCGGAAGAAAGGAAGACATGGCGACTAGACGTAGCAAGAAGAAATGAAGCAACAAGTAAGTCTCAACTGTGTATCTGTCTCTCTGTCTCTATCACCTGAGTCTCCTCTTTCATGTATATACCCGATGTTCGACATACGATATTATAACATACATTTATTTGGTGCCGTGACCAGGATTTTGGGACCATGAGATGGTCCAAATATGGGTTTTGTTTTTGCGTATCGGAGATTACAGATGGTTCCATGGTGTTTGAAAAGAAATTACTAAAAATATATTGTTTTGTACGTGCAATTATCAACAACACACCGCGGAGAGATAGTATAGTATATAGACAAATTAGTGTTTCACATTATTTAGAGTCAGCTGGGTACTATCTGTGAGGAAAGCAGCACCCTGACGCATTTCACTCCTCCAGTAATTTAGCATTCTCTATTGCTTGGCATTCGCACCGGTAGTTCCAATACAAAGATTTCAAAATGTTTAGGTATCAAACTAAGAACAGTACTGGGGATTCGAAAAGAGTTGCATGAGGTAATTACAAAGGTACTAAATCTCGGAAGTTTCATTCTGATCATTCTAAGAAGAAATAGGTGTGTGTGTGTATGTGTGTGAATTTCTTATGGGGCAGGTAGTGCACCATGACATTCGTTATTTCTCATACAAGATTAGAAATGGTCAATTTTGATCACAGGCAATGAAGGACAAGGGGAAAGAACGCACTACAAAGCTTTTCAATAAACTCAAGCATCCTCTCCAACCGAACATATCTCGTTTTTTCTCACATGAGAAAAATATTCTGCCAAGATCCGATGAGGTACTCACAGAACAACCATTGACTTGCTCTGTCTCCTCAAAATGTACAGATACTGATGAAAAGCAAACACTCAGTGCACATCAGGAAATCTGGGGTGGTCACTTGTGATGGTGACATCATTCATCTTCCCATATGGCCATAGACACAAAACAGGGGCCTACGTCAAGTAACTGTAGAAGGTAATGCTACTCTGTATTGAGAGGATAGCAGAAGGAAGACCCAAAATCTGGAAACAGGACTCTGTACTATGTCAACCTGAGAGAAGTCAGTTTTCGAATAGTTTGGCAAGAGATTCTGGGGTTGTCTAGATGTCCTGGTTGAAGGCAATGTTTATTTTTTGAATACATTTAATCCCACATTTCAAGATGTTTTCGTGTAATTTTGGTAAATATATCTGTTAAAGTAAGATGTCGGCATTATTTTCCCTTTTGAATAATTTAGACGACATTTTACCCATCGCACCATATCTCCTTCTCTCTCTTTCTCTCTCTCTCTCTCTCTCTCTCTATATATATATATATATATATATATATATATATATATATATATACAAGGTGTATAAAAAAATATCGCGATTTTTTATACTTTTTGATATACCTTGTATTCTGAAAAAAATTAACGTTCATTGTTCATTTCTATCCTGGTAAATAGACTTCAATCTCGACACTTTTATGACACACCTTATATATATATATATATATATATATATATATATATATATTTATATTTTGGCTTGAAGGCAATTACAATGCGGTATATCGCATAAAATTCGATAATTATAGAAGATAAATAACATTGACAAGTGAATCTCGCAAAGAATTACCCGGCGTGTAGAACATCGTACAGCAGCTGTTTCGACTTTATTAAGTCTCATCAGCGATGTATACTAACGATCTCCCTCCGACAGAAATCGAAACCGGGACTTCAGCAGGATAGTCAGAAACTATACTGCCTCAGCCACCGATACAGCACCGAGAAATGCCTGCGAAATTAACTTGCAATGTTACTGGGACGTCTCTACCATATATATATACAAGAATAGGTTTTGATAAAAAAAATATTTAATATTCATGGATTTATAAATAATTTTATCATTGACAATATACTCTCAACCATAAAATTCTTCATAAACCCATGAATATTAAATATTCTTTGGAAAAACCTTGTTTTGTTAGTTTTCTTTTCTGTATATCGGGATCCAGATGGTAAAATAAGTGTCTCCCATGCACTTTCAACCACGTCTCTAGTCGTCTTCAGGGGATTATTGGGTTTATTGGTTGTTTATTTGGTGCGAGTTTTATTGGAAAAGTTTTTGCAACCAATACAACAAATAATTCTCCGGGGGACGACCTTTTACATGGTTGAAAGCGCTTGGGTAAAAAAAAATATGGGACACTTTCTCTATCATCTGGATCCCAATGTACAGAAAACAACAAGTACTTATACACTTGAAAATCATAAAGAATATATATTCCATGGTCTTTAACAAAACCCGCTTAAATAATAATACTTGCAGCCAAAATACACATTATTATTATTATTATTATTATTATTACTAGCAAATATATGCACCCTCCGGGTGCAAGTATTTAAGTTTTGATATAATAAAATATCATATTAAATTAGAAAGGCTAATGAAACTGACTAAGAATGCAGATAAAAAGATCTGGAACAGAGGGAGTATAATCGAAAAATAGAACAACTTTGAAACTAACTATTCCATCATTTTCCATTACTCCCCTCTTTCATTGGTAAATTTTCCTAATTTAACTATTTAGTTAAAATAGGAAGTAAAGGATAATATTACAGTTATTTCTTCTTGTAAATAAATTTCTTTTAAGATTTATCCACGAGATTTTTGTTTATATTTCTTAAGATAAAACCAAACAATTAGAAATCAATAATACCAAGCACATATTTATTAAAATAAAATGTTAAATATCAATATGCAAATTAGCCTTCTCGTTCAAACTGTAAACCGCTATTTTGTTGTATATATAAATACAATTGCATGTTATTAGTACGTAGATATGGTTAACAGTATTAATAATGTAAAACAATTTTTATTAATAACTGAAGGTTTAAAAGAATGAAATCATGGAGAATTTGACGTAAATAATTAAGGGAATTGTGACTTGAGTAGTAATATAGTTTCGGTTACAGAAAGAAAAACACACAATCTCCATTATAATAAGATTATTATTATTATTATTAGTAGTAGTAGTAGTAGTAGTATTAGTAGTAGTAGTATCATACTAAAGCTGGGCGAATCAATGTTTGTCTCCTAAAGGTTTTTTTTTACAGTTTAGTTTAATGACACAAAAGTGATACAATATTATTCCTTAGTTTTAAGATTCAGTTATGTTTGAAAAAAAATCCATTTCAATTGGTTCTAATTAGTCTTAATTTGTAATTAAGTCAAAAACTGACCCATCACTTACTCACATTCTACCTGTCCCTTTCCCTCTCAGTATATATCTTAATTACCTCCTCATTATATATATATATGTTTCTCTATGAGTGCGAAGAGAGTGATTTAGAGAGTGCAAAATATATTAGTAGGTTACATTGCAGAGGCCATAGCTTAAATTATGTCAAACGTTCACTTTCTTAGAAATCTTACAAAATGATTTCGATGTTGATGTTTTTTTTTTGCAAATTCTTCAGTAGTATTTAATAAGAAAATTAATTCGCTTTGCAAACTCACTTTTCTCTAATCATAATTATCTACACAGAACCCTATATATATATATATATATATATATATATATATATATATATATATATTATTATTATTAATTATTATTATTATTAATTATTATTATTATTATATTTTGCTTGAAGGGAATTACAATGCATATATCGTATAAAATTCGATAATTATAGAAAATAATCATGACAAGCGAACTCAGCAAACAAATGTGCGATACGTAGAACATCGTACAGTCTGTTTCGAATATAAAGCCGAAACAGGCTGTACGATGTTCATTGTAATTGCCTTCAAGCAAAATATAAATAATAATATATACTTTATTTAACAATGCTTTTAAAAACAGACATCCAAAATCTTATATATATATATATATATATATATATATATATATATATATATATATATATATAGTATGTCTACCGTTCCAATTAAGCAGAACATTTTTTAAACGATCAGAATTAGTTTTAAAAGCAGTCGACGACATGACACATGCCTCATGTTATTAGAAAGCACTGGACAACAATTAATAAAATTCTGAAATTTATAATTAAAATTCTATAATCTAATAATTCAAACATGTAGACGTTGCCATTCGGAATTTTCGAACATCGATGACGCTGCCAAACGAAACGAAAGTAAATTCTATATAGATAAAAAAAATTGAAACAAATCTCTCTCATACCACTCATTTATATAAAGCTAGAAGCGGATACCCAGCGTCGCTTGGCTAGAGGGGGGGGGGCAATAAAATCCCTTGTGTACTGATTTGTTTACTTTTGAGATTTACAAATGCTGGACATTTTAAAGTAGAATTTCAATGATATTTCTGAGAATATTTTAATTTCTGAGAATGTAGGAATATTTAATTTAATACTTATATTTTAGTATATAAATCACTTCTTCATAATTTTTGCACAAAAAGCAAGAATATATCTAATATAATATATCTTATTATAATAGAGATTGTGTGTTTTTCTGTCTGTAACCGAAACTATATTACTACTCAAGTCACAATCCCCTTCGTTATTTACATCACATTCTCCATGATTTTATTTATATTTAAACCTCAATTATTAATAAAATTACTTCACGTTTTTATTAGTGTTGTCCATATCTACATACAAATAACATGCAATTGTATTTATATATACAAACAATAGCGGTTTACAGTGTGAATGGGAAGGCTAATTTGCATATTGATATTAAAAATGTGATTTTATTAAATATGTGCTTAGTATTATTGATTTCTAATTGTTTGGTTTTATTTTAATGAATATAAGCAAAAATCTCTTCAATGAATCTTAAATGAAATCCATTAACAAGAAAAAATAACTGTCATTTTATTCTTTATTTCCTAATTTAACTAAATGGTTAAATAAGTAAAATTCAGCAATGAAAGACGGGAGTGATGGAAGAGTAAGTTTCATTTCTATTTTTCTATTATACCCCCACTCTGTTACATATCTTTTTATCTGCCTTCTTATTAGACTTTCTAATTTAATACGATATTTCATGACATTAAAACTTAAATACTTGCACCCGGAGGGTGCATATATTTGCTAGTATATATATATATATATATATATATATATATATATATATATATATATATATATATATATTGTCGTTAATTGTTTTATTTTTGTAGTTTCATCCGGACATACATACATACACACCAACTGCCCTTTATATAGGTATAGATGGACCGGTTTAGCTCAGTCAGTAGAACATTCGCTAAGTGATTCTCAACGTTATCGGCTCGATACCGGTCCTCATCAAGTCAGCGTATGAGTAGCACAACTAACTAATCTGATCGGTTGTGTAATGTATGTGATTTCAAAAGATTCTGACTGTTAAGGTCTCACATAGTGCAATTGACACTTTAAGGTCGGTTGAAAGCGTGGCGTTCATTGGTCGAAATAAATTCAGTTGTCTAGATACAAGATCTTCAATAAATTAACAAAAAATCCTCTGAGCGCGCAGATCCTTTTTCCATTTCTGGTCTAATTGGCTCCCCGTAGTTCGCGAACCGGTCAATGTGTGTAATTCGTCGATGAAAATAAAATCATGTCCAAAATTTCCCCCATTTTTTTTTCTTATTATATTTTTTCTGTGTATCATGTCCTTTTTCTTCCTTTTTTTCTTTATTCTTAAAACGGAATCGTCGATTATTTAGCTGAGGTATCGACACTCATAAGAAATAAGAATTCAGCGGATAAGCAACACCAGATTATCAGGATTTACATTTTTTGCATTTCATCTCGGACGATTTGTACGGTCTCATTTTTAACCAGGTGTTGCAAGATGATAACGGTCGCACAATTAAGGAAAATGAGTATTAATATATAGATAAACAGTCACAGATGCAGACTATGCTGATGACCTTGCACTTCTCGCAGACACACCGGCACAGGCTAAGTCACTGCTACATAGCTTAGTGGAGGCAGCAAAGAATATCGGCCTCCATGTGAACTCCGATAAAACAAAGTTCATGAGTTACAAAAATAAAGGAAACATCTCCACACTCAACGGCAAACCTCTTAAGCCAGTAGAACGTTTCACGTACCTGGGTGGTAATATCTCCTCCACAGAGAGCGATGTTTAATACACGGATAGCAAAGGCATGGTTGGCCACAAATAGATTATCAGTCATATGGAGGTCCGATCTCCCTGACAAGCTGAAGCGACAGTTCTTCCAGGCTGTGGTTGTGTCGGTGCTGCTATATGGCTGCACCACCTGGACCCTAAAGAAGCGTCTTGAGAATAAGCTAGATGGGAGCTGCACAAGAATGCTCCGTGCAGTCTTTAACAAGTCGTGGAAACAACACCCCACAAAGAAACAGCTGTACGGTCACCTGCTCCCCATCTCACAAACTATCCGAGTGAGACGGACAAGGTATGCAGGACACTGCTGGAGAAGCAAGGATGAACTCATAAGCAACATTCTCCTGTGGAAGCCAACACATAGACATGCAAGTGTTGGGCGCCCAGCAAGGACCTACATTGACCAGCTATGCGAAGATGATGGCTGCTCCACAGAGGAGCTCCCAGGTGCAATGAATGATAGAGAAGGTTGGCAAGAGATTGTCATGGATACCCATGCTGCATGTGCGACATGATGATGATGATGATAATAGTCATTTGTGTGCTCATAGTTATATGGTTTCAAGTAAACTCGTAATAATAATCCTTAGTACAGTTATAACTTCATTTAACAATTCTTAAGACAGACAATTTACAGTTATATGGAATCAAGTATCTCTATCGAATACGAATAATTTTTGAAGAGATCTATTTGACCCATAGATGGGACTCTTAACAGATACTAACACTCAGTGTCCAAGTGGACTTACGTTTAATAGTAAAGAAAGGGTGCTCCTCACTACCCAGATCTCCAGAACTGGAACCTCATCATCTAATGCAGTTTAGTGTCATACCATAGGTACCCATCCTTAATGTAGTCAGAACTTGAAGCAGCGACTGACTAAGAAGACAAGGGGCAGAGAGAGAAACGACGGACGGTCGAGAGAGAAACACAAGGGAGGAGATGGACCATCAACAAGAAGAGGCAATATAACGATGTTTTGTCACATATCAACCCTTAAAACATCTTTTAAAAGCTTTCAAAAGTACGAGGGAGATTCAAGGATTATTCACACTCTCGTTTTATGTAAGCCGAGTTCATTGTGGATGATTTGATAGGTAGAACTATGACTAATCTATAAAGAACAAGCCACTCCATCGATAATAACTTGCCAGTTTTTTGTTAATACCACCTCCCAAGCTTGCTGATTCTTCTAGTCAGTGGTGGAGGTTGACGGGCGTCCATTCCCTCTTCGTGCGTCACGCTTGTCCTGACACTTTAAAACTTCTATATCCACTCAGACACACTTCTACGCGATAGAGCACTGTTACCGTATTGTGCTAAAAAGCCTTCAATTAATTTCAGCCCTTGATCTCCTGTCGACCAGAGAAATCGGGTCACTTCCTTCATACATAGTGCGTGTAGAGTGAACACTTTACACTTTAAAGGCAGCATGCAAACTGGTCTGAGCTGGCTCAATCTTCAATCACGTGATCACAACAATGTCCCCTATAAGCACGCATGAGCAGAACGCAGAATGAAAAGTTATATTGTTAGTACACTCTGGGTTATTAGTGATGATACTTTGGCGCGGAAATCACACATCACACCAGTTTCCTCATCTGACAAAAGCTTTGCTGGTCGTACAGCAGATACTTAGCAGCATGATTAATATATATATTCTTTTCTTTCTTCTTTCTTTTCGAAGTCCGTCGCAGACGACAATGACGTCACTCCATGTCTTCATTTGTGGCTGCTCATTAGTTCAATTTTGGACTTGCAGATGCGGTCACACACATTGCAGGGTAAATTCACATCTACATTTGGTTGTTC
>CM042142.1:84217586-84275086 GCA_023376005.1 Doryteuthis pealeii | reverse complement strand
GTTGAGCATCACTAAAGTTTGGTCTCCTGGCCGGGATTAGGTGATCCGTCTGTACCTCAAAGTCCCAGAGAATTTTGTGCGTCTCATATTATTATTATTATCATTATTATTATTATCTTATTATTATAATGGAGATTGTGTGTTTTTCTGTCTGTAACCGAAACTATATTCATACTCAAGTCACAATTCCCTTGATTTTTTTTTTATTTATCTAAACCTCAATTATTAATAAAATTGTCTTACATTATTAATACTGTTAACTATGTCTACATACTGACAACATGCAATTGTATTTATATATGCAACAAAATAGCGGTTTACAGTGTGAACGGGAAGGCTAATTTGCATATTAATATTAAAAAATCGAATTTAATAAATATGTGCTTAGTATTATTGATTTCTAACTGTTTGGTTTTATTTTAATGAATATAAGCAAAAATCTCTTCAATAAATCTTAAATGAAATCCATTAACAAGAAAAAATAACTGTCATTTTATTCTTTACTTCATCTTTTAACTAAATACTTAAATTAGAAAAAATAACAATGAAAGACGAGAGTGATGGAAGAGTAAATTTCAATTGTTCTATTTTATCGATTATACTCCCTCTGTTTCAAATCTTTTATTATACTCCCTCTGTTACAAATCTTTTTATCTGTATTCTTATTTAGTTTAATTAGCCTTTCTAATTTAATACAATATTTTATTACATTAAAACTTAAATACTTGCACCCGGAGGGTGCATATATTTGCTAGTTATTATAATTATCTGCTCAATTATAATAAACACGCGCGCGAGCCACATGCAGTGGCTTACGCTAGGATCGCATTGCCCAGTGTCAGCCGCTTAAATTAGACAAATAAAGTTAAATAAAGGGTTCGATTCGAAATTACTTGAAGTCTCCAGTTATAACATGAAGATTCCAGAATTTAGTCCGAACATTATGGCGCGACCGAATTTCGAACTCGCTTACAACGATGTTGCCGCCCAACACGTTAGTCACTACGCCATCAGTCGCTTCTTTCACATTATCGGTCTGAAGGTTTCATTGACAAATTGTTTGTTTTTTTTTTTTTTTGTTTTTTTTGGGGGGGGGTCACGGTATGTTAATTGCTATTTGTCATTTTATGTCGAAATTGTATATTTTGTTACTCGTGTGATTATAGAATGGTTATTAATTATGTTTTAAGATTATTTATTGGGATTCAACCGAGTGATGACCTGAGGCCTTTTGGTTTTGTAACCCTTTTTTTTAATTAAAAGGTTTTCCTTGTAGTTGCTTGTGATAATAGGGAGATTTTGGAATTTGTATTTTATAATTTGTTGTATGAATTCGCTCTCTGCGCTGGAGAATCTATCGAGAGAAGAAATGCACGCACGTGCCTTGCATGCAGGATATCCGTGAGAGGAAGTGTGGTTAAACGTTATTCTTCATTGAGACTAGTGATAGGAAAGCTTGTATTTCGAATTTTGAGTTATATTTCCGGTGTGCTGCAGAGCTGATGTGTATTTTTGTTCAGTTTAATGTTTTTGAAGACCAATTTTAAGAGTTTCGATATTTTCTTTTCTCAGTTCGGAAAATCATGGAGGTGGCCAGCCCGAATTATTAACACATAAATAAACATGAGAACCAAATTCTGATAACGAGTTGGTCTATTATTTTCTCACCAGGATCCCTCGTTCGTCGTACTTTGCCCACTCAACTTTTCTTCGACAATTTTTCGAGAGAACCTCATAGTAACAGGCAATGGGTGTTCTCATCTACATTGTGTAGTGTTTGCGGAGTCTTGAAGAAAGTCTGTTGCGGGGCCGATAAGGATGTCGACCCCACAGACGTTTGAAGTGAAACGACTCGAGACAATGAAAGAAACAAAGGCAGAGGAATTGGATGACAAAGGTAACCCGGTGGTCAATTTATTTGCGAGAATTGATAGAAATGTAAATCGGCTAGTTGAGGGTTCGATGTTCGAGGTTGGTCACTCAACGTTCGGTCAGTCTTTCGTTGATCTGGGTGGATAGGTCGTCTGGTTCGGGTAGGCAGCTGGAATCCGAAATCGGGATAGTAGTGCGTCTACGGGCGAGTTTGACGTCGTGACCGGTCGGTAACGGTCTCAGTTGACGTTGTGGTCGGTCGGTAACGGTCTCGGCCTACGGTTGGATCGGCTGCGAGCCCTGGTCGTAGTCCCGTTGAGGACTGTTCGGGTACGAGCGTAACCGTAACAGCGACGGACCGTTCGCTTAACACGTGTTTTGCTTGGGTCTGATTGACTGCGGTGGGGTTTCAGACCGGCTGGCACGTGTGCGCAAATGCCTCGCGTAGCTAGGTGTTTGCCTGAAGACCTGAAGTGGTATTTTTTTTAGACAAAGAAGAATTGCTGAATTGTGACTTTTATTTTTCCCTGACAAGTCGACTTTTATTTCTCTCCCACTCTCCTCTTCTCCTTTCTCTCTCTCTCTCTCTCTCGATCTTTCTTTCTTCTTTCTTTTTCTCCATAGAGGTGTTTGGTTAACCAGCCAAATGATTAAGTATACATAATTCTGATGTAGTGATTATGAGTAGAACTACGTAATATATATACTATAATAAAAATAATTTACTATTTATATTTAATCTAGAAGCATTTCTATAATTAGATCAAAACATCTTAAATATTCTATTATTCTATTATTCTTTATTATTCTATTATTCTTCTAAATAAACTATTCCATTTTAGAAGTAAACAATGATAAAATTACTATATATATTTACAAATAGAACTATATAATATATATACTTATATAATAATTAAATTGTATATGGCTAAATATTGTGATGAATGATTATGCATATTCAGTGGAGAGAAATACAAAATAGAAAAGCATTACTCTAAAGGTGGTATTTGACACAAGGCGACAAGCATGTGGCAGAGAGTGAGGATCGAACTCGCTTTTCGGTAGTAATGGTTTTACGATGCTAGTTTGTTAACCGTTAAGCCACAACGGGAAGCATGCCGAAATATAAACATGGGAAAATTGCCCAAGGAAAATAGTTTAAGCATAACTGAGTAAACACACATACATTTTTTATCAATTTCATTGAACCTTAATAAGTAAGTAAAGTAAAGTCGTCGGGTCGACCTAAAGTCGGTATCAGCCAATCAGACAGGGAGTCTACCCCCTTTTCACTTGCGCTATACCAAGGAGATTATTTTTAGTGTCTGAGATGGAGCGCAACACCTACTATCAGCTTCTGACTTTACCGAACAGATCCCTGTGCTACTCATACGCTGAGGGACCGGTATCGAACTAGGAACCTTGTGGTTTCTAGCCGAACGCTCTACCGACTGAGCTAACCCGGCCCATTGTGTAATATTTATTGAACTTCAATCAATTACAAATATATGTAGTAGCTCAGTTGGTAGAGCGTTCGGCTAGAAACCACAAAGTTCCAGGTTCGATACCGGCCCTCGCCAACTCAGCGTATGAGTAGCACAGGGATCTGTGCGGTAAAGTAAGGAGCTGATGGTAGATGTGACGCCCCACCTCAGACGCAAAAACAATCTCCTTGGTCTAGCGCTAGTAAAAGGGTATAGACTCCTTCGCTGATTGGCGGATACCGTTTAGTCCACCCCGACGACTTTACTTACTTATTTCAGGGTAAACTCGGGAAGTGGCCCTTTGGTCTATGAGAGCAAAGGATATGTTTTATTTCATAGCCAATATGATCTAGCTGATTGTTAAAGTCTAGTTCGGAAAATGTAAGGAATATAGTGTATCCCTCAATTGGCATTACTCACAGGCTCACTCTGACCTGACGTTTTAGTGCCTCATCTATTAGTCAAATAGATATGTTTAAAAGGTATTTGTATTCGACAAGACCATTGGCCAAAAGCATATCTTAAGAAAGGCTTTGAAAAAAAGTCTCACCACATGGAGTTGGTTTTTCTACGAAGTAAGTAATAACCTTTTTCATTTAAGGCTTTCATCCCTTCTTTTAACTTTTTGTTATATACCCACACACGCTGCGGGTATATACAAACTGTTCTTTTACTAGAGAGAGAGAGAGAGAGAGAGAGAGAGAGAGAGAGAGAGAGAGAGAGAGAGAGAGAGAGAGATTCAAACTCAGAGATGCATAACTTGCATAACTTACTTCTTTCTTTCTTTCTTTCTTCTCTGGCGATTTGTGATCGTCAAGTCTTCTATTCTTGTTGTTGGTTCTTCATCTTCTTGTCCGGTCTTCTATCAAATGCATGCATTGACCAACAACGCCATGTTGCTTTTTAAAAACTTTATTCTTAACTAACACAGCGCGTGCGCAGGTGAGTCCAAGAGGAGTCTCTCTCACCCAACATCCTGCTTGGAACTGAGAACCTAACTAGATTTCACGTGACTTCATCTGGAGTCAAAGTTCCCAAACGGCATGTAACTTTCCATATGAGTGCTTTGTATTTACGCTATAGTATTGTCAATAATCTATGCTAGCATAGGTTATGCAACATTTTCACTCTTTAACGACTCTTTTCCCTTAGGACGTTCGTGCTAACATGTTTTGTGTAATGTATGTTGAATGTTGCTCAGGCAATAAAGTCTTTATTTCTTATGTGTCTCTTTGTTGAAATTGTTTTGTATGTATATGTAAATTCAACTGCGTTCGAAAAGACTTCTGAGTCCTCCTAACGCATTATAAGAAATGGTATTAGCTACTGAAGTTCAAATCACCTATGATATATGTATATTTCTATACCACCAAGTTTGAAATTCTCACAGTTATTTGACTATTATGTAGAAAAATTGAAACATTAAAATGACTAGCAAAAATATGCACCCTCCGGGTGCAAGTATTTAAGTTTTAATGTAATAAAATATTGTATTAAATTAGAAAGTCTAAATAAGAATACAGATAAAAAGATTTGAAACAGAGGGGTATAATAAAAAATGGAAAACTGAAACTTACTCTTCCATCAACTCTCGTCTTTCATTGTTATTTTTACTAACTTAAGTATTTAGTTATAAGAGGAAATAAAGAATAAAATTACAGTTATTTTATCTTGTTAATGGATTTCATATAAGATTCATTGAAGAGATTTTTTTATATTCATTAAAATAAAACCAAACAGTTAGAAATCAATAATACTAAGCACATATTTATTAAATTCGATTTTTAATATTAATATTCAAATTAGCCTTCCCGTTCACACTGTAAACGCTATTTTTTGTATATATAAATACAATTGCATGTTTTAGTATAGTTACACACTATAATAATGTAAGACAATTTTATTAATAATTGAGGTTTAATAAAATAAAATCATGGAGAATGTGATGTCAATAACTAAGAATTGACTGATTAGTAATATAGTTTTGGTTACAGACAGAAAAACACACAATCTCCATTATAATAAGATATAAGCATCATTGACAATAAAGAATAAACGTTTCTCTGATTTCTAAATATTTTGGAGCTTTTACCTTTGGGATTACCCTCGTATTTGATTCGGTGTCGAGCATATAAAGGTACTACCCCTACGGGTCAAAGTAGACTTAGGGGTAATGGCACCGAAAGAATGAATGTCAAAGCGGGGACACTCTAATTGAATTTGAAGCATAAAATTGAATTTAGCACATTTTAACACTCAATTAGTTTTGCTGTGCGAGGGAGTCCTCGTGTCGCAGCGGCTAACGAGCTGGACTACGACAGCAAATCTCCACCAGTTATTACGGGTGGTAAAACTCGCCAGAAGTAAAATAATGAAAATAATTGTCTCAGCTAAATCGTATAGGCACAAACCGGAACCCGTTCTTGAGATTGCGACGCACAAAATTCACTGGGAGATTTTCTGTCACTCACTCCAGTGAAAAACTACCAGATAGAGCTGTTTTTAAAAACTCACAGGATGAAATAATAATAATAATAATAATAATAATAATAACATATAATAATAATATTCAAACTACAGCATTGTTAAGAGTCCTGGAGACCTGAGGAGACTTGCAGTCACTCAGCATCAGTGAACCACCGGCTACGGGAGCTGTGAAAAACTCGATAATAATAATAATAATATAATAATAATAATAATAATAATCTGGAAATCAGAGGAAGAATTGGGACCATCCAGACTACTGCACTGTTGCAAGTTTAGAATACGCAGAAGAGTCCTGGAGCCCTGAGGAAACTTGTTGTCACTCAGACATACAGAGAAATACCATCAGCTTACGACAAA
Source organism: Doryteuthis pealeii (assembly GCA_023376005.1). Taxonomy (NCBI): domain Eukaryota; kingdom Metazoa; phylum Mollusca; class Cephalopoda; order Myopsida; family Loliginidae; genus Doryteuthis; species Doryteuthis pealeii. Next base: position 84,268,886 of record CM042142.1, on the reverse strand, counting down.
TGTCACATGTGAAATGCTGTCCCTGAAGATGTTGATGCGCCGGTGCTTTGTTGACGACGCTTTCTTCTGGGCCGCTTGGCTTTATGGTGTTGTACCAGGGTGACTTCAGACATGAATAGTTTTTGTGCGCTGGAGGGGGAAATCGTTCACCCTCTCCTCCTCCTCCTACTACTACTACAAATAAATAATAATAATAATAATAATAATAGACTTTGAAATTAAAACGGATCACTTTATCCCAGCAAGAAGGCCAGACCTAGTGTTGATTAACAAAAAAGAAAGAACTTGTCAACTGGTGGATTTTGCAGGATTTTGCAGTGCCAGCAGATCACAGGGTGAAGTTAAAGGAAAATGAAAAAATGACAAATATCTGGACCTTGCCAGAGAACTGAAAAAGTTATGGAATATGAAAGTGAAAGTTATACCAATTGTGGTTGGTGCACTTGGAACAGTCCCAAAAGGATTAGAAAAGGGTTTGGAAAGTTTGGAAATCAGAGGAAGGATTGAAACCATTCAGAACACTGCACTGCTGCAATCTGCCAGAATACTCAGAAGAGTCCTGGAGACCTGAGGAGACTTGCTGTCACTCAGACTCCAGTGAAAGACCATCAGCTAACACTGATGTAAAAACTCAAAAGGAATAAATAATAATAATAAGAAGAAGAGGAGGGGGAGGGGGAGGAGGAAAAAGGAAAAAAAAAACATTGAAGGATAGCTTTGTTGGCGGGAAACGACATGCGTAATGATGCCAAAGTGGGCGTGAACGTATCGATGACGTGATGAATTGGGAACAAAAAAGGAAAAAAAAAAAACAAAAAAACAAACAAAAAAAACAAAACAAAGAAACAGACGATGAGAATAAATACCGTCAATAGCCGTAGAAAAAAATGCAGTTGCTGATCATAGCTGAGGCGTGCGATTATGCGAAATGTCCATTAAAGCCTCAATAAAGAAATATGTGTTTCACACAACCTCATCAATTTGCTTGTACCGTTAAAAATGCAAAAATGATTAAGAGAAATACAACGTTACATTGACTTACGAGAGACCCAACTTACGAGTTTTCTGAGTTACGAGCTGTCACTCGGTCGATCTTTTGTTTCGTGTGGCGAGCTAAAATTAATATATATATATGAGGAAAAATGAGTAAAGAAAAGAAATGTAAATGGATAAAATGAATTTAATCGATATCACATTAATCGATATCACTTACACATGTGTTTCGGTCAGTTTATGTGTGTGAAAATATTTCGCACACATACAAGAATCAACCTATATTTTCACACACATACACTGACCGAAACACATGTGTAAGTGATATCGATTAATGTGATATCGATTAAATTCATTTTATCCATTTACATTTCTTTTCTTTACTCATTTTTCCTCATATTGTCGGATTCAATTCCTTTTCCATTTTTACATACACACACATATATATATATATATATATATATATATATATAAACAATTTTTTTTTTTGTGATGAAACAAAGAAAATACAGTGCTCGACCACAAATTGTGAGAGCTATTATTTATTTAATTTGTTTAGTTTATTATAGACAGCTACCCAGGTTGTCTTGCTAGGTCGCAAAATCTTTCCATATTTAATCTAAAGGGAGGTAACCTCGTTAGTATTTTTTAAAAAAATGCAATTTTTGAAAAATTTTAAAAATCCGAAGCGTAATAGCGTCCACAAAAGCAACCGACGTTATTTGCAGTCCAGAATATAACATCAAGAAAGGATCTTCAAATAAACACCATAATATCTAATTTGACAGCCTGATGATTGCGACCTAGCAAGACAACCTGGGTAGCTGTCTATAATAAGCTTAACAAATTAAATATATATATATATATATATATATATATATATATATATTACAATGGTTTATACAGGAATAACCTACTCGAGTATCAACATAAGGACCTTCAGTGTTAAATCCACTGAATTAATAAAGATATTGATTAATTGCAGTCAGCTGTATTTTGTGATTATGATCGTTAATAATAGTGAATTTAAACCTGAAGATCCTTATGGTGAAACTCGAGTAGGTTTTTCCTGTATATACCATTGTAATAAATTTGTTCTACTTACGTATTGAGCACTTTATATTTGTTATATCGCTGTCTTATCATTGTGAAACTTGTATCAACTAGCCATTGAGACCAATTTCATCGGTAAGTCACCATTTTTATATATAAAATCATATATATATATATATATATATATATATATATATATATATATATATATATATATTTCAATAATTATACAATACAAATTGATGCAAAAAAGAAAAAGAATACCGGGGGTATATATATATTTACCAACCCCTCCGCACGAGCAGGATGCGACAGTAGGTCAATTTCTTGAGCGGAGTTTAACAGGTTTGAATTCAGAGTTTTCCTTCTCCTAGACTGTTACCTACCCATGGTTAAAGAGTCCTGTCTGCTCTGCTATTTATCCATGGCTGGAGGGAGAATTGGATTTATACCTATCCCAAGAGTATTAGCGCCATGTGAAATGCAAACAGCTTCGTCCGGGAATTGAACTCGGGTGACGAGTCATTTCCACGACTTTAACCATTAGACCACATTAACCATACAGGGGGTATACTCAATTTACTTTCATAAAAAGATTATACAATTAGAAAACCATCTTTGCATGTATAAAATACAGTGGTTCCTTGACTCACGAGTACAAGTTACAAGTTTTTTTAGATACGATCAGTCGAGTTTTTTACTTTGTGTTGTTGAGAGCTCAAATTTAAGGTACAAATGAGCTTCAGATACGCTTGTGTTTATAAGTTCACGAAAAACATTTAATTTCCAAATTTATTTCGCCAAAGAAAGATATTATCTATAAAAAAAAGGAAGGAATAAAACATATTACAGAACATAATTAATTACATTCTATTTTATAATCTTTTTATACATTACAGAATAATTTTACTCATAATAACGCAACAAAAATTAGTGTGTTTTTTAAGTGTGGTGCTGGAACGGATTAATGGCATTTCAGTTTAATTCAATGGTAAATTTGATTTGACTTACGAGTGTTATGAATTGAACTCGTAAGTCAAGATAGTACTGTACTTTTAAAAAATACCGAACAAACATATGCTCATAGACAGAGACTCATGTTATCATCATCAAGTCATCTTGACAGCTCGGACTTCCATGTTCTTCTCTCGCCATTCGTCCCTATCACCCATCGCTCCCGGCAGGGGCTCAAAGCATCCAAAGCTGATCAATGTAAATTATTGCTGTCTAGCCTCCTCCTCTGGTGTGTCAATTTGTAGGTTTCCACAGTAGAAGACCACCCATGAGTTCGTTCTTTCTTCTCCAGCAGTATCCAGCATGTCTTATTTGTCATAGCTGGACGATTTATGTGATAGCAGATAAGTGGCCGTACATATGCTTTTTGTGAAGTGGATTTCTTCACGACAGCACTTTATCATCCTTGCTTTTTCTTCAGTACAAGTGGTACAGCCATATAGTAGCACTGGCATGAAATAATTGTCACTTTATCTAATCAGAGATATCAGATTTTCATATGATCGATAATCTATCTATAGGTGTCCAAGCCTTTCCATAATTTGAAAAAAATTTTTTTTAAATACATTCACGGCAAGATTAAAATGTGATGCTGTACACCTAACTAGAAACATTTACAAAAGCTTACTAATATTATATATACTAACAAATATATGAACCCTCCGGGTGCAAGTATTCAAGTTTTAATGTAATAAAATATTATATTAAATTAGAAAGGCTAATGAAACTGAATAAGAATGCTGATAAAAATATTTCAAAAATGGGAGTATATTTAAAAAAAATAGGATAACTGAAACATCACTCACGTCTCTGATTGCTAAGTTTTCCTAATTAAACTATTTAGTTAAAATAGGACGTATATATATATATATTTATCAACCCCTCCGCACGAGCAGGATGCGACACAAGGTCAATTTCTTAAGCGGAGTTCAGCAGGTTTAAATTCACAGTTTTCCTTCTCCTAGACCGGTTGCCTAACCAATGTTAAAGAGCCCAGTCTATCCTGCTATTTACCCATAGCTGGAGGGAGAGTAGGATTCACACCTTTCCCAAGGATATTAGCGCTAAATGAAATGCAATTACCACGTCCAGGATTTGAACTCGGGGCGACGAGTCCATTTCCCATGACTTTAATCATTGCACCACGCGCTTCTTACCAATAGGAAGTATATAAGAGTGATGGAAGACTAAGTTTCAGTTGTTCTATTTTCGATTATACCTCCTCTGTTTCAAAATCTATCTATCTATCTATCTATCTATCTATCTATATATATATATATATATATATATATATGCATCATACCCCTGTAATCAAACACTTTATTTTCCTTCTCCTATACAAATATATATATATATATATATATATATATTATATATATATATATATAAGTGTTTTATATAGGAGAAACGAAAATAAAGTGCTCGATTACGGGTGTAAGAGATATATGTATTCATTATGAAAGACTATATTATACAATTAAAAATCCTCTGTTACCTTTGGTTCCAAAGCCGTGTATTAGCCGTTTATCTTAAGACGAATAACTTTAAATATGACAGCAACTTGTCAATCATTTTTATATAGAATTGGGCCTTTCTTGCAGTACTCAATGGCTCACCTCTATGCATAACTGATTGAAAATTTGCTGTCATATTCAAATGGATTTGTCTTAAAGTGTAGATTTTTAATTTTTTTTAGCAATATTTAGTTGTGTATAACACATAGAAGCCATGAGACCTGAAGTTGTTAAACGTATAGCCTCTTTCTTTCTCTAATGCACTTTCGAATTTAATCGGACTTTTCTCACAAATCATATATATATATATATACTTATTCAATATATACGTTATCTCAGCTGACCGCCAGTTAGAGGCATCCCTCTCTGTTGGACACCACTGGACGGACTTCCTTTGAGTCATGCGATATTGATTTCTTCATTTTCCCCTTGAATCAATCAATTTAAAGACTCCCACACCGATTGAGTTAGAGGATCCTGTACAATGACATCCATTTGCAGGAAGTCCATTGATAAATCTAAACGTGTGTAAGGACTTCAGTACATCATTCTTTCTCTATTGGATTTCAGTTTAGTAAGATTAGAACATTGAAGAAATCGTGTAGCAACTTTGTCCTAAACTGAAGTCTGGTACGAATATTTGAAATCTCACACTGTTCTGTTTATTCATTTAATTTTTTTTACGGAAGTCTTCTTTAAAAGTAAGTATTCATTGTATAGTTATATTGTTTTTTTTTGAACGAATTGCTATCTGCTCTCTTTCTTTTAGCTGTTTCGAAGTGAGAGAGAGAGAGAGAGAGAGAGAGAGAGAGAGAGAGAGAGAGAGAGAGAGAGAGAGAGCGAGAGAGAGACCGAGAGCGAGCGAGAGAGAGAGAGAGAGACGGTCACAGACTCTGTATATCAACTGTTTGGCAGTCTATAGAGAAGACAGACAGACAGACAGACAGACTTTAGATCAAACCGTTTGGCAGTCTATAGGAGAGAGAGAGAGAAGAGAGAGAGAGAGAGAGAAAGAGAGAGAGAAGAAGAGAAGAGAGAGAGAGAGAGAGAGGAGAGGCGATCTTCAGATCAAACCGTTTGACAGTCTATAGGAGAGAGAGAGAGAGAGAGAGAGAGAGAGAGAGAGAGAGAGAGAGAGAGAGAGAGAGATAGAGACTCTTTAGATCAAACCGGTGTTTCGTGAGTATGAGTCTTTGGTCTCATACTTGGTGTACTGTAGTGATGGGTTGATCCTTTGATTGATTCATTAGGTGTCCTTAGTGTTGAGTATGATCCTTTGGTTGTTCTTTGTGATACCTTAGCTCGTTTGAAGTATAAGACATTTGGTTGTCCCTAGGTGTCCCTTAGGCTGTCGGTTATGATCCTTTGGTTGTTCCTTTGGTTCCTTAGTGTTGGGTATGATCCTTTGGTTGTCCTGTTGGTGTCCCTTTAGTGTTTGGTATGTCCCTTTGGTTGTTCCTTGTGTCCCTTGTGTGAGATATATCCTTTGGATCTGTTGACTTGGTGTCCCTTAGTGTGGGTATGTTCCTTTGGTTGTTTCCTTGTGTCGTAGTGTTTTGGTGTATGATTATCCTTTGGTTTTTCTGGTGTCCCTTAGTGGTTGAGATAAGTGATCCTTTGTTGTTCCTTTTGGTGTCCCTTAGTGTTGTGTATGATCCTTTGTATGTTCCTTGGTGTCCCTTAGTTGATTTGGGTATGATACCTTGGTTCGATCCTTCGGTGTCCCTTAGTGTTGGGTATGATCCTTTGGTTTCCTTAGGTGTCCTTTAGTGTTGAGATGATCCATGGAGTTGTTCCTTTAGTGTCCCTTAGTGTTGGGTCATGATCCTTTGTTGATTCCTTGGTAGACTACGCCTTAGTGTTGGGTATGATCCTTTTGGTTGCTTCCTTTAGTATGTTAGTCACAAGTCCTCAGGCTCATTGTGTCAAATAGTCCAGATAACATTGCAAAATGAAGAACTGTTCAGAAATAGCGAGGGCAAATGAACATGAGGTTAACACATGCCTCATTATCTGAGCATAGTTGCATAACAACTCTCTTCAACTAATTCCCAGGCGGAGTCGCTCTATATGGGCAGTTTCTAAGTATTGATGATGGTGTTGCAGCAACACTCTTCAGAATACCTGACTCTTTAATATTCCTACTCTGTTCATTTAAACAGTTCAGCTTTGGCAGTTTGTGCTGGGGTGCCAAAAGTAGTTCATGACCAATGACCATCAGTTTTAGAGCAGGGTTATTTTCTATATGTCACTTATATCAGGTATACATTAAGTCAATTAACTTCAGAATTGATCAAATGCGTGAGCTTTTAATGAGCGTGATAATTTATTAATATCACTTAAGGTTTTAAGAACTATGACAATAGAGCCTCTAGTACCATTAATAGTAGGCAGATAAGTAAGAATGGTTCGAGACTCGACGAGTAACATAATAAGCAATACATATGTGTACGATTATGAATGTAGTGAGAAGTCTTGTTAGTATCGAGAAGTATTAATACACATAAGTCACAGTGGCCTTCTCTTATCATACATGTGAAAAGAAATGCAGTGAGTTCACGAAGGATCAGGAATATGCTCGAGTGAGTCTGGCTGACGAATATTTGAGCGAGAAAAGGTCGAGTCTGTCTTTGTCCCTTGCAGATTTACTTGGCGTGCGAAAAATAAAAATTTCATGAGAAAAAAAAAAATTAAGTCGCCTTGTGTTAATTACCAAATAATATACATCACAATGACTCATAAGAATAAGATATTCCTGTAACCTAGCACACCGAAAGTTGAGATTCCCTGTTTCAAAGGCAGATCAAAAAGAAAAAACCATCTGAGCAAGACTATGAATACCGAACATCTATTCAGAGTTAATCACGAAACGATGCATTTGAGATTCCTCTCTCCAAAGTTAGCATCAAGAAAAGAGTGAGAAGATTATGCCATATGGTTATTTAATTTTATCTACATTTACACATATCATACTCCATCCAGAGATGAGAGCTTTACCATGCAACTTTGTTTTTAATATTTAAAGCCAGACTATTCACCTCGGCTATTGATAATGTATCACCGCTACCACATTTGCGTCTTAATCTTTCTTCTATCAGTCCTGTGAGTGCGTGCGTTGTGTAGTAGATCCATGACCTCCTCTGCGATGGTCCATATCTCACACCTCGTTAATCAACGAGATTAACCCTTCGCTTGCTAAATCTCATTGCCCGAGAGGAATCTCAAAGAGCATTATCTACTAACATATTCCATATCGTCAATGTCTTGAATAAGATAGCAATTTATAACATTCAAAGTCTAAGCTATCCCTTCCATATAGAGAATATAATGCAGAAAGAACGTCGTGCTTAACTAAATATGTCCTTAGTTCAGTTCTGATATAAGATAATAATTCGGGTTATATCCCTTAAAAGTCAAGACTTCACAATATGTGTTTAATAGTACATTTAAACAAAAGGCTGTCATTTGGGGTAGATTAAAAAAAATGAATGTGACTTCCGTACCGGGCTCCGGAACTCAAGGAGTGGATAGTATCTGTTAAGAGATTAAATATCATTTCCATCTGTGGTTGGCGCATTCGGCGTCTATGAAGACCGGATGCCTATTCTTATGCATGTATTCGATTAGTCCCCTTTTGCGTGTAGAGAAATTCATATTATCTACTCTCAGGTATGATGAACTAGGTTGTCTAACTATTTCAAAAGCCTACAACAATAACGTGCCATACAAAAAATATGAGCGTATTTTTGTTAGTGTATCCAAGTTCACGAGTAGTAGGAGTCAATAAGAAGTTTGTCCTTAGATATGTACATAAAACCACCAAATGTTCGTGTTTGGGCCTATGAGATCTTTTCAGTCACAATCTCTATGTATCGACCTTGAAAGGCTCTGATACTCTCAGGGATCAATACAATTCTTATCATAATTACTACTCTTAAAACACCTTTAGCAGTTAGTTCAACCCAGTCTAGGAAAATTGAGAACCTCTTGACAATTTCAAAACCTGGATAAAACTGTCCATCCACTAAATGCTATATTTCCCACCCACCCATTCCTCATCCAATGTACTTCAATTTTCCTTTTCTATTTAGACAAATGCTTCCTAATGAATCTGATCCTTGTAAACGATCTCTTACTGATGTTTATGGCCAATTTGGCTCCTCCTTACAATGAATCATATGGGGATGATCAACAGACACAAAAACTGACCAAGCACCATTGACTGACGTCTACATCTTGTATCCTACTTACATCTCCACATGCTCTATCACTCAACTATAGAGAGCACTGTTTATTTTGAAGAGGGGCGGTTTAGCTCAGTCGTAGAGCTTTCGGTAGAAATCACAAGATTCCTGGTCGATACCGGTCCTCGCAAGAGCCAGCTTATGAGTAGTCAGAAGATATCACTGTGTGGTAAAGTGTGGAACTGTATGGTAGTGATGTTGACACTCCACCTCAGACGCTAAAAATATAATCTCTTGGTCTAGCGCTATTGTAAAAGTGAGTAAGAATTAAGACTCCCTCGCATGTTCTAGGTGATTACTGACAAGAGTATCCGTCTACCCGACGACTTTTACTTTTTTAATTTAAACAATCCATATTCCTGTATACGAATATAATTAATCTTATGAAGCTGACGTATCTCACTTACAGTGCTAATATTTAGGACAGTTCTAATATTTAAGATATTATAATGTCTGAATTGGGACTTAGGGTCTACACATCCAATACCACAACAATCCTCCCGTGCCGATCTTCGCTGAGCGCATATAGATATGCACTCGATTGTGTCACCTCTGCGAGGTACCAAGATTAGCTATCATAAATGATGTGCCCATCGTTTTGGCCCCTTAGTGCTTGGTGCCTACCCAGCGTTGCTGGTGGTGGGGGGAAGAAGCCCTCACTCTAATTTCTCAAAGGAAGTCGGGGGATTCTGGGAGTACGGAGCGGCCGCGCACAAGGGCTCTTCGTAGCACCTATTGAATGAGCAGTTTCTTATCTCACAAATGCAACTACTATCGCCCTCTTGGCCCTATTTTAGGTGCGTCGAACGGAGCGCCGGTCGGCACGAGCGCCCCCTCCTCGCATTCTTTATATAATCTTTGGTGTAGGGACGATCATAGCCTTAGAAGCGAGGTCAGCCGTATACTGATGATCTCTTTCACTGCTCACCTTCTATTGCCTGATAGGCACTGAATCCGCGAGACCCTCCTTAATCATTCATATGAGTCGGTTTACGTAGAATGAGGAGTTGCGCTCATGGTAAGTTTGGGAGGATTGCGGTGACGAATGGCTACCCCCTGGGATTATGTATACAACTGCCTATTCGCGCATTTTGCAGTCGCGTCTCTCCTAGTTTCTGAGCCCGAATTTGTGTGGGAATGGGAGCACCCCTGCAAAAAGCCCTATTGCTCCTTGGCTCTGCTACTTGACACCGGGAGTGGTAGTACCTGTTAGGTTCCATGCTACTCGCGTTATAACTAGTGATAGGAGATATGTGAGATATAGATAAAAAAATTGTATATCAAAATTAAAATTGATTTAATTTCAAATAAACAATATAATAATCACGGTGACATTAATTCTATTAAACCATGATTGATATGTTCAAAAACTCTTTGACTCGAGACATTAAAACCAAACTCACACTGAGAAAGGTATAAATAATCCAGAGAGAGATAATAAATAATCAAGAAAACAAAAAAAGACACAAAAGAACTCAGAAGTATTAATATCAGAATAGGAGCTATGCGCGTGTGCGTTGAAGAGGTATGCTGAAATCACTATAAACAACTTACGAATGTCTTCTCTCAATTCTCAACAATATATTGAAAGACCTGATCAATGAGAAGAAGAAGAAGAAATTAAAAAACGTTGTTGAGAGCTTAAATCTACAGATTAATAATACATATAGATATTTTACTCATTGAACTTTTAGCTAATAAGCCGTTTAGTGACGTATGAGTAAGTGCAAAATTTGTGTAAAGTCACATGAAGCTAACCTGATAGTTCAAATTCCTTGAGATCACGAGGTCGTATTATCTACGAGGTCTCCTGTTGGAGTTTTCAAACCTGTTTCTGATAGACTGGACTTGAAAATAGGTGTTCTATTGGGATGAGGTCATCATTCTAGAGAATGAACGTTTATAACTCTAACTGATGGGATAATCGACGGTTTCAGCTATCTCTTCGATTGGTCTAGTGAGGGTAATACAGGTGATTGGAGACCACCCCTTCACTCAGTTCTAATTCTAGGTCTCCCCCTGGTTTACACTCGCGAGACCAGTACGTCTGAAGCATCGTGTAGATATCTCCGGTAGTGACCTATTACTATATGTTAAGTGAGTTAATCTGTGACATAGTCAGAGCTACTATATACAGCACACAACACAACAATCACAGTAAGATCTACATCACAACTATTCACACACACAGAAACACACAAACGCACAATATAATGTATATATATATAATCCATTATATAATGATATGAAATATTATAATTTAATAAATATACTATTTGAGTTACGGTCATACTCTACAATCGACAACCCACCCAGCGAAGTCTACACATATATAGCCGTAAAATTATTTTATAATATAATAAAATAATAGGATCATAAGTTATAATGTTGTAAATTGAATTCAGTTGATAAGACTACTTTGATATCATGTGTTATATAGTACATTTTCTCTTATCTAACATACTCTCAAGACTCGAATCAATCACTGATTATATAAGTCAGTGAAAATAATATCTCATTGCTGGTTAATGCCTCAGTAGATGTGTGAGAGTAGTAAGTGGAGAAAGAAAGAGCCGAGAGAAGTAAGCGAGAGCGCACTGAATATATGTAGAGTAATATGATAGCGTAATATTAGGTGAGTGATATACAAAAATTAAAGTCAAGAAATATTTTTTCAACATATCCGTGTAGAATTATACGAATACATATAATTTAACATTAAAAAAACGTTTCTTGAAATTTTGAAAAAAAAAAGAAAAAGGTTCGTGTTGTCAGATACGGTTTTATGGAATTCAGCGACCGAAAATACATAAAAAATTTTCAGAAATTACCAAAATATTTTTTTCATTTTATACCTATGTTTTTCATGTCAATATCCTTGTATTGGTTAGAAGCTGTCAACATCTGATGAAACGAACTCGAGGAACCGTGTTCTAATCTTGACGGTGCTATTCATCTGAATTTTAATATGAGGCTTGATAACCTGTATTATTTTGATTTTTTAAACTGTTTCCCACCTTTATTGTTGATGCGCCCTTCCAGCTTTCCTTAAAGAAAGGGTTTGAAGTTCCGTGAAGGCTCCCGGTACGACAAGGATGTTCCAAGTTCGACATGAAACACCTGAAGAAGTCCGGAGAGCACATCGTCCGAAACATAGTGTATATACATATCTAATGAGACAACAGTTCGAAAAATGTAGATAATACAGATTGGACAGTGCTATTCCACTTTAATGATGATACTCTTGTGAAGGCAGGCATACACCAACACATTCGCTATAGGTAGGATGTGACACAATGTCACAAGTATGGGGCATCTAGTGTTGGAATATTTTGGTATATAAGCCGTGCTGCAATCCACCACTTAAATGTATAGACTAACCGAGGTCATGTGGTTTAAACCTCAGCCAATCAACAGCCCGAATACGTGGTTGGTTAACTATTTAATTGGCTGATATTGACAGACGACCATTTGCACTCATTGACAAACGACCTGTCAGACTGAGGAGCACCAAGGAACAACCAAAGGATCATACCCAAATATTAAGGGACACTAAAGAAGAGCGCAAGGATTCTTCATTAAAGATCGCGCTCTGCTTAACACAAAGGGTCTCCGTTGAACAGCGCTCTTGCTTGAACCCCAAAGGATGGCCACAAAAATCGAACAGTGTATTCAGTAGTAGGAGGTATTTTTCACTTCGAAGCTATAGATCAATAGAAAACAGTTTGATTAATTTTAGCGACCTGAGGTTAAGGAATTGTGTTCATTATACGTTTATATTTACATTTTTATTGTTTCTTTAGAGGTTTTTCACACAGTTATTTGATATCAAGTATTCATAGCTAAAATAAATACTTTCCACACAGTTGTTTGATTTCAAGTATTCCTATCTAACACCAGTAATCATATAAAAGTAGTAAAGTCGTCGGGGCGGCCTAAAGTCGGTATCAGCCATTCAGCGAGGAGTCTATCTCCTTTTCACTAGCGCTAGACCAAGGAGATTGTTTTTGCATCTGAGGTGGAGCGCCACACCTACCGTCTACACCTTACTTTACCGCACAGATCCCTGTGCTACTCATACGTTGAGTTGGCGAGGGCCGGTATCAAACTTAATTTAATCATACTCATTTGTTTATACACATTTATATGATTTCAAGTAACTAATAATAATCCTTAGTAAACATCTAAAGCTTCAAGTAGCTATTCGTTTTTTGGGGAGGGAGTGTGTTTTACGGTATATCAACCTCAAGTGGGGCATTTAATGCCGGTAAAGTTTTGAAAGAAATTCATTCTTAATGGATACTCAATTTTTCTATAAATACATTTTTCTAGTTAACCCATAGATGGAACCCTAACAGGTACTACCAATCCGAGTCAGAGTGGACCAGCGAGCAATAATGATGTAGGGGTGCTCCACATTCCCCAACTTCTAAAACAGGAACCTCACCATCAGATAGAGTTTAATGTCATTCCCAGGACATGTAGACCCTCAGCCACCGCCTTCTAGCACCCATATGATAAAAGGGTTGGGGCTTGCCATAGGGGCGAGGCAATCATATAGGTGCTCAGGCTTGGAGTGACCAGCCGATTGATCGGAAGGGGCTTCTCCGACCGCCCGTCTAGCCTAAGTAAGGGTCTAAGCGGAGTGTTGCATGTCATGGACTGCTCATCCACCAAGACTCTGTCCTTAAGCATCACAGTTCGCTACCCACGGCCAACAGGTGGCCCCATTTGGAGGAGTCTTAACCCTCTGCAGAGATGCAGTCGGTGCACTCTAACAACCCAGCAGACCGGGTACAAGTGATTTACAGTTATATGGTATTAATTATTCCTATCTAATATCAATGTTTAAACAGACCTATTTGATTCAGAGATAAGACACTAACAGGTATAACCATCCGGGTCAGAATGAACCTAGGAATAATGCGAAATCTGGCGGGTGTGGGTGTGTGCGTGTGTGCGTGTGCGTTAGCTTGGGGTCTGTTTTGCTAAACAAAACGATATATATATATATATATTATATTATATATATATATATATATATATATGTTGAAAAAAGAAATAAAGGAAAGAAAGTATAGAATGGATAAAATAGGATATTTTAATCAATTTTACTTACACGTGTTTTGGCCAGGAGTTTATCCATGTGAACTTTATTCAAACTATTATTATTTTTTAATAACCAAATGAAATGAAATAATGATAATAGAAAATTTCAATTCATTTGGATATTTATAAATAATAATAGTTTGAATAATGTACACATGGATAAACTCCTGACCGAAACACGTGTAAGTAAAATTGATTAAAATATGCTGTTTTATCCATTCTATACTTTCTTTCCTTTATTTCTTTTTTCAACATACCGTCGGATTTACTTCCATTTTCATTTTACACACACACACACACACACACACACACACACACATATATATATATATATATATATATATATATATATATATATATATATATACTTTCAAAGAAATAAAACTTAACAAACTGTCATCCCGTTATATCTTATTCAACCAACTCAAAACATTTTTTTGAGTTCTAGCCTCATCAGACGGATTTTACAGCGAGATTTCGAAGATCCCAAATAGAATCATCATCACAACCAGTCATTTGGATTACCTTACTCACACACACACACACACACACACACACACACACACACACAGTCATTTGGATTACCTTACTCACACACACACACACACACACACACACACACACATTACCTTACTCACACACACATATATATATATATATATATATATATATATATATATATATATATATATTATTAAATTACATGAAGAATTTTGATTTCTAAATTATTATAAAAGAAATAAAAAATAAAATAAAATAGAATTAGAATTAAATAATTTTTGCTAAGTTGTCAATATCTTAAATTAAAATACTCCAATGAATCTTTATAAATTTGTACATCTAATATTTTGATTGAATTCCTTCAAATAATTAAAAACTGATTTCCACTTTAATGCCCGTTTAATTAACTTGATTACAGAAACTAATTATTTAGAAAATTACAAAAAAAATTACATACTTTTATGTAATATCAATTATTCAATTAAAAATTATCTCTTATTATAATGGAGATTCGCTGTCTGTAACCGAAACTACGTCAAGAATTGTGTGAGTTTATCAAGGAGTATTCAATCTACAGTCAAAACTATTAATGCATAGAATAAATCTTATTTATTAACGGGATCTCTATGGACATCTGAGGTAGATTTGCCTCTAGACAGCCCATGTTATTAGTGCTTTCAAAATCCTGCAATATGCCTTATATGTAACTAACTTTAATATAACTAACTATAACTTATATTAATAATATTCATTTGTTTGCACACAGTTATAAGGTTTCAAGTAAGATGAATAAACTGATAAGAAAAAACAGGAATATTTTCTTGTAATTACTTATCTTTTCATTTATAATTGTTCCCAAATAGGTTCAAACTTCGGTCTTTGGCAGATTGTACATATTCAATTATGCGGGAAGATATATATATATATATATTATATATATAATATATATATATATTCATTTTGATGATATGGATGCTATATTTATTAGTAAACTGTGCTCAATATCGGGGATAAAGCATTTATATCTAAGTTAGGGTAGCTTAGACATGAAGATAACGGCGCTTGGTTACAGACAGTTTCTCACTATGGGGTTGTTCAAACTAACTTGCTTTGAACAATTGCATGGCGAGAAACTGTCAGTAACCAAGCGGTGTTGACTCCATGTCAACACTACTCTAATTTAGATACACACACACACACACACACATATATATATATATATATGTGTGTGTGTGTGCATTTGTATGTGCGTGTGTCCAATTAAAATCCCTGATTTAAGCCTTCAAATATATTTATGTAATAAGTAATTGCGAGCTATTTTATGATTACCTCCCCTTTGGAGAACTTTCTAGGGAATATTAGACTATATAAACTCTCTGTAAGTGTATCAATTATTCTAAGTAGAATAAAGCTTTCCAAAGTCTATCGGTGTTATCGTTTGTCATTACAATTGGCTAACTGTGTTTGTAAATTCAGATTCATTTATTTACATAAAATAGAGGAAGGTTTCACGAAAACGTTTTTTTTTCTCTTACTGTCATGGTCTTTAGCAGAAAATCCTGATTTAAACTAACCTGTTCTCGGAACTAATGAAATTCCGAAAACAGGTTCTTACGAACCGGTGTAAGCTGTGTATAGATTGAATCTTATATTATTAATTTTATATTCTTAATTTTGATCGCTTTTTAATCACAGCTCACTCAGCTCGTTATCTTTGTCAAAGATGGCGTAGGAGAAAACAAAAATAGATTATTGCAGTTTTCGATTCGAGCACTTCGTTGTTGTAGAGATAACGACTCTCGAGTTAGTTGCGATTAAAAACAAAAAAAACCCAAAACCCCAGAAAATAAGCGGAAATTAAGAAGATAAAGAAAAATGAATAACGTAGCAGAATTATTTATTAAATCCTGATTTTCTGAAAAAAAAAAAAATTCCTTATGAAAATGATCACCATAACTCTGATAAACGTCCGCCCTGTCGGCGAGATTTAGAATACGTCAACCCTATCCCTTGCAGAGAGGTAAGAAATCCCTCAAAAGGGTCGTCTTCGGCTTGACACTAAACTATATCTTATGCTAAGGGGCGTTTGGGGGTACTCCTTCATTTCCTAAACATCAAATTTCATTTAATTCGTTCGCTGTATATGTTGTATACCCTTCTCATTACTTACTTCTTACTTCTGTCCTCTTCTATTCATCTTCTATCTTAGGTTCTTCTTCTGGATCAGTCTTTTCTATCGTCTTGGTTGTCGGTCGCACTTAACTCATTTTCTCCTTCTACATCAGTCTTGTTACCAAGACATTCATTAATCACAAGACCGTGTTACATTTCTTAAACTTTTATTTCCTTAACTAAACATTTCATGTAACTAAATATCTTACTAACATAGCGCGCGTATGCAGAGTGAGTTACAGTTAAGACAGGACATCTTCACTGCCTGACGTCCAACTGAAAACTGAGGACCAAACCAGGTCCCACGTGACTTCACGTAATTTCGCGGGCTTTCTGTACTATTCCATGGAAAGTCCCGCCCGTGGTATGAAAAGGGCCATCCCTCTAGAAATACAGGGGATTGACAATAATCTTATGCAACCGCATAGATTATGTAACATATATTTGAATTCTAACCAATTCCAATTTTTTGAATTAAAATTACCATCTTATTATAATGGAATTACGTAAGTTAATCTATGAGTATTTGATTTTTAGTCAAAATCATTAATACATAGAAATGTTAATACGCGGGTTCCTAAATCTTTCGTCAGTTATCATCCTGCATTGGTTAAAAACGAGACCGTTCAAATCGTCCTAGATGCAATGCAAAAGTGTAAATCAAGATTATCTGGTATCGCTTATCCGCCAATTTCTTATAAGTGTATCACCTCAACTAAATAACGGATCTTTCCGTTTTATTGTAAAGAAAGAAAGGACATGCTACATAAAATTATAATAAGAAACAAACAAAGAAAGAAAGACAGAGAGTATCAAAAAGCGAGCGAGTGAGGAGGGGAGAAAGTGAAAACAATAACACTAAACCGTTTTAATCGATGGTGAAAAGAAGGAAAGAAAGAAAAAAGAATGAGAGAAAGAGAGAGAGAGAGAGAGAGAGAGAGAGAGAGAAGAGAGAGAGAGAGTTTAATCAAGATTATTATACTTTTTACGCATTGAACTCTGTGGCAATATGTGTTTAATCTGATTTAGATTTGCCTCAAAACAGCCTATATTATTAGTGCGTTTAAAATCCTCCAAGGTGTCATCTGCCACTAAGAAATAAAGATTTACATAATATATGGAGTGATTAATTTGCATACTGGTTTTAACAAAACCGTGTTTAATAATTAATTACTTGGTGTTATTGAACTGTGGCTTCGTCCAGGAATTGAACTCGGGTTCACGAGTCCATTTCCTATTACTCTAACCAGTACATCACCTCGCTTTCCCTGTATTTTATATAACTAGACATAAATTGATATTTCTATATACTAATTTGACTGTGAACTCTCTGTTGGTTCAATTAGTAATAATCATTTTCGATTAGTAAAGCTAGAATAATTTTACAACTTGTATTAGATCAGACAGAATCAAACTTATTATCCGTTTCATAAATGGTAATTTCACAAAGTCAAGATGTCTGACGTACAAGTTATTTTATTTTATTCAGGTATAAATATTTATAAATCGATATTCAAAATAGATTATTCATACCAGACAATTAACATTGAGCATGAATAAATATCTTAAATGAAATGATATATTTAGAATCAGTGAAATTATCATTCATTTTTAAAATCTTTGAATTTTTTTATTTTATTTTTTTTCAGTAGCCGGTCTTCAAAAGACGTCGCCGCCTTTGAACACTAGTTTTATTTGCAAAATACATATAAGGGATAACAGAAAAGGGTCACCAAAAATGGCTATGAATCAGAATGGGTCAATTTACCCAAAAGGCAATATATTATAAATTTATGATGTTTGAAAGAAGCATATATTATAAATTTATGATGTTTGAAAGAGCATATATTGTAAAGTTATGATGATTGAAAGAGGCATATCTCTTATTATAATGGAGATTATGTGTTTGTTTGTCTGTAACCGAAACTATATCACTACTCAAGTCACTATCCATTTAGTTATTATACATCACATTCTCCATGAATCATTTTTATGTAAGCCTCAATTATTGATAAAATTGTTTTCATTATTAATACTGGTGTCATATCTACGTACTAATAAAATGCAATTGTATTTATATGTACACAAATAGCGGTTTACAGTGTGAACGACAAGCCTAATTTGCATATTGATATTTAAATTGTTTAATAAATAGTGCTTGGTATTGTTATTTCTGATTATTGATTTTATCTAGTGAATATGAATAAAATCTTGGAGATAAATCTAAAAAGAAACCAATTACAAAAAGAATAACTGTAATTTTATTCTTTACTTCCTATTTAACTAAATAGTTGAATTAGAAAAGTTTAGCAAGGAAAGACGGCGGTATCGAAGAGGAAGCTTCAGCTGTTATATTTTCGATTATACCCCTCTCTGTTTTTCAAATCATTTTATCTGCATTCTTATTTAGTTTCTTTAGAATTTCTAATTTGATATAATATTTTATGACATTAATACTTGCACCCGGAGGGTGCATATATTTGCTAGTATTATAAATTTATGATGTATGAAAGAGGCATATATTATAAATTAATGATGTTTGAAAGAGGCATATATTATAAATTTATGATGTATGAAAGAAGAATATCTTATAAATTTATGATGTCGAAAAGGCATATATTATACATTTATAATATTTGAAAGAGGCAGTATATTATAAATTTATGATGTTTGAAAGAGCATATATTATAAATTTATGATATATTATAAATTTATGATGTTTGAAAGAGGCATATATTATAAATTTATGATTGATATATTATAAATTTATGATGTATGAGAGGCATATATTATAAATTATGATGTTTGAAAGAGGCATATATTATAAATTTATGATGTTTGAAAGAGGCATATATTATAAATTTATGATGTTTGAAAGAGGCAATATATTATAAATTTATGATGTTTGACATATTTTATAAATTTATGATGTTTGAAAGAGGCATATTTAATAAATTTATGGTGTTTGAAAGAGCATAATTATAAAATTTATGATGTTTGAAAAAGGCATATATTATAAATTAATGATGTTTGAAAGAGACATATATTATACATTTATGATGTTTGAAAGAGGCATATATCATAGATTTATGATGTTTGAAAGAGGCATATATTATAAATTTATGATGTTTGAAAGAGCATATATATAAATTTATGATGTATGAGAGGCATATATTATAAATTATGATGTTTTGAAAGAGGCATATATTAAATTTTATGATGTATGAAAGAGGCATATATTTTTATGATTTTGAAAAAGGTGTATTTTATAAATTTATGATGTTTGAAAAGAGGCATATTTTATAAATTTATGGTGTTTGAAAGAGGCATATATTATAAATTATATGTTTGAAAAAGGCATATATTATAAATTAATGATGTTTGAAAGAGACATATATTATACATTTATGATGTTTGAAAGAGGCATAATCATAGATTTATGATGTTTGAAAGAACATATATTATACTTTATGATTTTGAAAAGGCATATATTATACATTTATGATGTTTGAAAGAAACATATATTATACATTTATGATGTTTGAAAGAGACATATATTATACATTTATGATGTTGAAAGAGATATATTATAAATTTATGATGTTTGAAGAATATATTATATTTATGATGTTTGAAAGAGGCATATATTATAAATTTATGATTTTGAAAGAAACATATATTATACATTTTATGATTTTGAAAGAGGCATATATTATAAATTTATGATGTTTGAAAGAGGCAATATTATAAATTTATGATGTTTGAAAGAGGCATATATTATAAATTTATGATGTTTGAAAGAGCATATATTATACATTTTATGATATTTGAAAGAGGCATATTATAAATTATGATGTTTGAAAAAGGCATATATTATAATATTAATGATGTTTGAAAGGGCATATATTATAATTAATGATGTTTGAAAAAGGCATATATTATAAATTAATGATGTTTGAAAGAGGCATATATATACATTTATGATGTTTGAAAGAGACATATATTATAAATTTATGATTTTGAAAAAGGCATTATTATAACATTATGATGTTGAAAGAGGCATATATTATACATTTATGATATTTGAAAAAGGCATATATTATACATTTATGATGTTTGAAAGGGCATATATTATAAATTAATGATGTTTGAAAAAGGCATATATTATAAATTAATGATGTTTGAAAGAGGCATATATTATACATTTATGATGTTTGAAAGAGGCATATATTATAAATTTATGATATTTGAAAGAGGCATATATTATACATTTATGATATTTGAAAGAGGCATATGTTTATAATTTATGATGTTTGAAAAAGCATATATTATATTTATGATGTTTGAAAGAGACATATATTATACATTTATGATGTTTGAAAGGGGCATATATTATAAATTAATGAGTTTGAAAAAGGCATATATTATAAATTAATGATGTTTGAAAGGGCATATATTATACATTTATGATGTTTGAAAGAGGCATATATTATAAATTTATGATATTTGAAAGAGGCATATATTATAAATTTATGATGTTTGAAAAAGGCATATATTACATTTATGATGTTTGAAAGAGCATATATTATACATTTATGATATTTGAAAAAGGCATATATTATACATTTATGATGTTTGAAAGGGGCATATATTATAAATTAATGATGTTTGAAAAAGGCATATATTATAAATTTATGATGTTTGAAGAGGCATATATTATAAATTTATGAAGTTTGAAAAAGGCATATATCATAAATCTATGATGTTTGAAAAAGGCATATATTATGAATTTCTTGATTGAAAGAGGCATATATCATAAATTTGTGATGTTTGAAAGAGGCATATATTATAAGTTTATGATATTTGAAAAAGGCATATATTATAAGTTTCTTATGTTTGAAAGAAGTAAAACTTAAAGAGTTTCAGACATTAGATATATTATAGCAAAACCTGTGGATATAACATACTATTACTTAAGAGCTATTGCCCAATAGTTCAATATGTAAAAAGCATAATAATCTTGATTTAACTCTCTCTTACATTTCTTTCTTTCTTTCTTTCTTTTCATTTTTTCCTTATGTTCCATTAAAACAGATTAGCGTTATCGCTTCTGCGCGCTCATCCTCTCTCTATATGTTCCCTAATCACTTTCTTATTTTCTTTTTTCGTTCTTTGTTTCTTTCTTCTTATATTTTTTCTGTGTAGCATTCCTTTTTCTTCCTTTTCTTTCTTTATAATAAAAACGGATTCGTCCATTATTTAGCTGAGGTGACAAAACTCATGAGAAATAAGATTTCGACGGATAAGCTACGCCATATAATCAGGATTTACAATTTTGCATTTCATCTTGGACGATTTGGACGGTCTCATTTTTATCCAGAGGATGTTGCAAGATGATAACGGTCAGAAGATTAAGGAACTCGTGTAATAATAATAATAATAATAATAATAATAATAATAATAATAATAATGGCTGTCAACTCGTGTTCGAGTAAGACCATTTCCTGTTTTTTAATCATGTTCGGTGCCAGTAGCATTTGACACTGTATCCTTGGGTTTTCTCAGATGACTCACCAGGCCAGCCCTGGAGAAACATACTCTTCCACATAAACTACATGTTGGAACTTCTCCACTTTGAATGTTACTGGGCTGAAAAGCACCTTTTCTGATACCCTGCTTCAATATTTGGTGTTTAGTTCTGTTCGACTCAAATTTTTCCACATACAGGTAACTGGTGGCTCTCCAGACAAGTCTATTACAAGCTAGCTTCCCCCAGTCCTCCACAGCAATATATATATATATATATATATATATATATATATATATATATATATATGAGAGTAAGTAAATAAACAATGTGTTAATCTGATATGGCTTTTAGCCGACAATTTTTGGAGGATATGTGCTTAATTGAAGTCATACCTAATTTTGAAAATTAATTAGTTAATAATTAAAAAATTTAGGCGGGCATATATGTTCAAATGTAAGGCTAAACAAATTGAGAAAATGTCAATCCCTGGTCGAAATGTACATTCAGGGATTGACATTTTCTCGATTTGTATAGCCATACATTTGAACATATATGCCCGCCTAAATTCATTAATTATTAACTAATTAATTTTCAAAATTAGGTATGACTTCAATTAAGCACATATCCTCCAAATATATATATATATATATATATATGTATATATATGTGTGTGTGTGTGTGTGTGTATGTTATGGCAAAAGTGCGGATAATTTTTGACTCTAACTAGTACACATTTTGTGTAATTGTTTCTTAAGATATTTTGCATACGATTTTATTATATTCAGTACTTACCTTCTAACTATGATTGCACGTATATATATGACATTAACACTTTCTAACTTTGGCTGCACGTATACATATTACATAAAAAAGAAACTCCTAGTAGTACCAGCAACTGACCACCTCCCTCCCCTATTCCCGACCACCTGACTCACCAGTATGAAAACGACATCCTCTGGGGAAAGAAGTCAATCCACTCTCCTGAAGAAGGTCTAACAGACCGAAACGTTATAACGTCGACATCACTACCTACAATAAACATCCATCCTGTCCAACATTCCGTGTTTGTTTACCTTTCTTCACATGTGACATCAAGTAATCATATCGAGTAGAAAAAATAATAATAATCACATCAAAAACAACACAGCACTTCTCTCAAGAAAGTGCAAGTGTCCAGAAGAAAAGCACTTGAGATTTGTGGACAGAAATGCTACAGCATTGTGAAGATGAAGATATGCATTTCTGAAGTGTCTATTTTTAACCGAGGATGTCGATTCTAATAATAACTTCAAGTATTTCTATACAAAAATTGAATATCATATATGTCAATAACCTAAAAGTATTTCTTTTTAAATCAATTTTGAAACTATTTCCTATGCTTGCACTATTTACTTATTTGCAAGAGAACACACACACACATACACACACACACACATATATATATATGGAAATTTATTTAGATTTAATATAAAAGACACATTAAATCTATCTATCTATCTATCCATGAATATATATATATATATATATATATATATATATATATATATATATATATATATATATAGAGAGAGAGAGAGAGAGAGATAGATAGATGATGTTTCCTTTTATGTTTAATCTAAATAAATTTCATTTGTTTGTACTATATACTTATTTGCAAAAGAATCAAACCCGATTCGCTGAAAATTTTTAACAGCCACAATCAACTCTCTCACTCTCTCTCTCTCTCTCTCTCTCTCTCTCTCTCTATCTCTCTCTCTCTCTCTCTCTCTCTCCTGTCTCTCTCGCTCTTTCTCTCTCTCTCTCTCTGTTTACCCATTCTCTCTCAATATATATGTACACACACACACATGCACACACACACACACGCACACACACATATATATATACATATACTGTCGTGCAGCAAGCCCCCCAAAAACGTAGGATATATGTTTATAAACAAAGCGAGAAATCTGGGAAGACCACTAGTGTACGGTTAGAATCTCTGTCTGTCAGCCAGGCAGTTAGGGTTCGAATCACACACAAAGCGGCTTCGAGTCTATAACTCTGCTGATGAGGCATAATAGCCCGAAATGTACATTCAGAGAATGACTTTTTCTCGATTTGTTTACGCTTCACATTTAAACAGATATATCCGCCTAATTCATTAATTATCAACTAATTAATTTTTAAATTAAGTATGACTATAACGATTCGCTGAAAAGTTGTAACTGCCACAATCATCTCTCTCTCTCTCTCTCTCTCTGTTTCTCTGTCTCTCTCTGTTTACCCATTCTCTCTCAATATATAAGTACACACACACATACACAAATACACACACACACACACATACACATATATATATATATATACATATTTGTATATATATACATATTTGTATAAATATATATAAATATATATATGAATAGATTTTTGGTACAGGATAACTAAGAGTGTAGGAATCATATGTATATAGGGGGGTAATATTTTATTATAAAATAAAATATAAAATAAAGGGAATACGAAGACTAAGATATATATATATATATATATATTATATATAATATATTATATATATATCTTAACCTCTATCCTCGGCCGAGCAGTTGCACGAGTGTGCTTCATTTTGTCCGTAGAGGAGATAAGTTAAAAAATATAATTGGTTTCGAAGGATTGTTATCATTTACATAACACAATAGGGGTTAAATCGAACTTAACGGACCTAAATCCCACCAGCGTATGTCACCCGCTGAAAGAAAAAGAAATCAGTGAATTAACCGAATTTAATGAAATTTTCTGTGTTAATATATTAATGAATACAAGATATAATCCCCAGTTATTTTATTTTAAAACTTTTACATTTTTCAGGTCAGTTAACTTTGAACCATGTATCTTTGAGGCGTAACACAGATTCTCAAAATCAATAGGAACGTCTTTGGCGTTAAATAACTTGACATGCCGTAAAACCAAACAGCCAACAACGAAAGAAGAAGAAGGGAATGACTTCGACATTAAATAACCCCATTGGAATTTACATGCCGTAAAATCAACCACTTAACAAGAAAAAAGGAAAAAAGGAATGATTCGGCGTCTAATAACCCAACAGCGTTTAACATGCCATAATACCAAACAACTTACAATGAAAGAAGAAAGTAATGACTTCGAGATTAAATATCCCCCTAGGGGTTGACATGCCGGAAAACCAACCAATCAACAAAACATAAGAAAAAGGAATGATTTCGACGTTAAATAACCCCACCGGAGTTGCCATTCCCTAAAACCAACCAACTATCAATAAAAGAAGAAAAAAAGGAATTACCTCGAACTTAAATAAACCACAACCAACCAACCAACCAACCAACCAAAAACAGAAAAAAAGGAATGATTTCGACGTTAAATTACCCCACAGTTGTTGACATGTCGTGAAAAACAACCAACTAAACATAGGCAGACTTTGATGTCAACTAACCCAACAAGGGTCGATATGCCGTCCAACCAATCAACCAGCAAACGAAGAAAAAACTACTTTACTGTCAAATAATTCAGCAGGCATTGACATGTTATAAAACCAACCGAACAAACCAGCAACAAAAAAACTCCTGACTTCGGTGTTAAATAGCCCAAAACTTTTTGACATGCCGTAAAACCCACCAAAAACTAAATAGAAACAATATTGTTACGATTTTAGTGGCCATCTGTTAGGCTTCAAGCAAAAGCACTTGTTCAGCGAAATCCTTGGTAAAGAATACTTTGGTTGTTCCTTGTTGCTTCTCAGTATTGCAAGCCCTTCGTCAATGATTGTAAATGGACGTCTCCCACTATCAGCGATTAAGTAGTTAACCAGCCACGTATTCGGGTTGTTGGTTGGCTGAGGTTTAAACCCCGTGACCTCGCTTAGTCTATAAATTTAAGTGGTGTATTGTAGCACATCTTATATATAAAAATAATCCAAGAAATATCTAAGGACATTTTAATTTTTTGTTATAATAAAACTAATATTTTGATGCTGTTTAGCTCCAAAGTGTGAGGAGTTCTCTTGAAGTGTTTCAGTGTCATAATATGTCCACATATGTATTTCTCACAGATCCAATGAGATAGAGATTTTGATTTGAGGTATAAAAACGTTTTTTTTTAATCCATAACGAAACGGACATGTTTGTGTCACCTGGTCGGCTATGTTTTCAATGTTTACGAGTAAACAGTGAAAAAAGACTCAGCGTATTTTCAAAAAATAAAAGAACAAGAAATATTCTTTACAAAGAGGCTCTCAGAAACTAATCCGATATTTTTCTAACACATCATTCAATAAGTGCCGGGCCTAACTAATAAAACTGTAGAAGTTATCCCCCAGATATAGAAACAATATAATACTCACCGGCGCAGTGGGATTCTAACCACCGTCGAGTTAGCAGACAAGAACAACATGCAAGCTGTAACTTAAATACAGTCCTTGCATGTTGCTGGCATAGTGCAAAATGATGGCTGAAGAGTGGGTACTTATCCATATATTTACTCACCCTGAAAACCATCAGCCAATCAAAACCCAGGAAGTGAACTTGCCAGAGTTCATAATGGAATAACCCAAAACTGTATATAAACCATCTACCAACATTCTAGGGTTAGTTATACATTCAACTTGTAACAGAGCTGAATACTTGACACAAAATCCAACAAAAACAACAAAATTCGACTTTATTCATCAATATAGTCTTCTAGGGTGATATACTGATTCTAACGATTCTCTAAAAATTCAATGGCTTTTTTTAGAATGATTTTATGATATCACTTCTTCATTGTAGCCAAATCTTTTTCCCTGGGGCATTCTTTTAAGGTCTGTAAACAACCAGTAGTCGCTCGGGGCCAAATCTGGAGAATAGGGTGGGCGGGGAAGCAATTCAAAGTGCAATTCCTGTTGTTTTGCCATCGTTGCGGTCAATTTCTGACATGATGCATTGTCTTGGTGAAAGAGCACATTTTTCTTCTGCATTTGTGACCATTTTATGGCAATTTCTTCCTTCAAACGCACCAATAATGTTATATGATATTTGATATTGATGGTTCTTCCTTTCTCAAGGTAATCGATGAACAAAATACCTTGCGCATCCCAAAATACGGAGGCAAAAACCTTGACTGCTGATGTTTGCGTCTTTGGTCGCTTTGGACGATTTCATCTGCTGCGGTTCACTCAACTGACTGCTGATTTGACTTCGAGGTGAGGTGGTGGACCCATGTCTCATCCACTGACACATATTTACGCAACATCTCTTTTTTGTTGCGTTGAAACAGTTGCAAAAATGCTCTGAATCGTCGACGCGTTGTTGTTTTTGATCGACCGTGAGCAAACGCGGCACCCACTTTAAACACAGCTTTCTCATTGACAAATGTTCATGCAAAATAGTGAATACACTGCATTCTGATATCTTCAACTCCTCTACTATCTCACGCAACTTCAATTTGTTGCATAGCCACCAAATTCTTATTCTCATTCCCGCTGCTAAATCGTGTATGTTAGCAGTCGGTTATAAAGATCACAACTAGGCGTATATAGCGGGACTTTGAACTTTTATTTCTTTACTTCCCTCGTGGTGCGTGTGGGTGGCGAGCGTTGACAATGGGAACTACTGCTGCTGGGATGGTCTGGCCATGTTGAGGTAAAGGGGTGGCTGGTGGCGTCTCACAGCCCATCGGCTGTGACCGTGAGTGCGGTCACTCACTTGTTCTCCGTTCGATGTCTCCTCTGGGTTTTTCTCTGACACTGACTGCTTAAGTAAGCGCAACCCGCCCACACATCCCGGAAAAATCCAGCATGCTCTGGTCTATTCAAATTACACCGGAACTGTAGGACGTGACTTGCAATCCTAGATTTGTCACATAGTCAATAGGAAGTCTTTTGTTATCCTTCTTTTGTTATTTTTCCGGAAAGTTTGTTTGACCCGGTCAAGCAGCAAACCTTAGATGTTTATCACTTTTCTTCTTTCTTCTATCCAGACAGAAGTCTGGAATATCCTTTGTTTCTCAATTCCTTTGTCTTTCTGAATTTTTTTCGCGCCAAAAGAATTGAAACAATAGTTAATCTGCAACAAATTTACTATCGGCTAAAGCGAGTTTGTGGTATTTTTGGTGTTTTCTAGGACAACTGTCGAATTTAGGCGACCTGATCATTTGTGTCTGTACGACCGCGTTTAAAGTCAGCATACCACCTCTTAACCGTTGTTTCCGACGGAGCAGAGTCCGAATAACACTTATCAAGCATTACTTTGCTTGAACAGTATTTCTTCCCATCAGAAAGCAATACTTTATCAACCTACGAAATTCCCATTGTTTTGAAAATTTGCAACACTTAAATAACTGTAATTTGTAAACGAATAATCCGATTGGGTTCAAATGTTGACACGTGTCATTTGAAGTTTAGTATCTTATAAAATAATATTAATGGCACCATGCATATGTTAGGCTCGGGACTTATTGAATGATGTCTTATATGTGAAACTTATTCATTTTGTATATTTATATCATATTCCGATATCTGTAGCCATAGACTCTGGCTGAAATACATATATGAGAATCGTCCATTCTTCTCTCCTTATGTTCAAATCATGCTGAAACTACCGATTCGGTAAGCAACCCCAACGTTAAGTAGCGCTGAGCCGGTTCAATATTTAATTGGGTGACCTCTTACGTAATAGTAGGTACTGTAAGCGACCTGAGTTCTTTGTTTATCAAAAATAACTTGATTTGGCATTAAATAATCCGAAAAGGATTGACTTGCCGTTAAAAACACCTAGCCAACTAACCTATTCAACAAATACACGAAAACACACACCTCAACTGTTTTTAGCCATTTGTGTTTCTGGATTTAAAGTAAGGGATCATTTTGGTATTATAACCAAGTTGTAAATTGATCCCCATTTTCTTGACCAAATTAGATTCATAAGATTTATGCTGTTCAACAAATTACGCTTACGTCACGCTGAAAACACCAGTTCCCGCTAGATCACCGAAGTTAAGTAGCGATGAATCGCTTCAATATTTAATTTGGCGACCACTTGAGTAACAGCAGGTACTGTAAGCAATCTAAGTTCTTTGTTTATCAAAATGACTTGATTCGACTTTAAATGATCCGAAACGGTTGACATGCCGTAAAACAAAACAATCAACCAACGTATCGACTTCTGTGATAGGGATTAGAAGGCGAGAAAGAGCCACGCGAATCCCTGTTGTCGGCAAGCTTTGATGATGTGATGATGATGAACTTTACTGATATAAGCCCTAAATTTTAGGGGGGGAACCAATGTTTTCACTGGTTATTTAGGGGTCGTCAAAATGGAGCGCTTAGAGGAAAAACTAAATGGCAGTTACACCAGGATATTGCGCACTGTCTTGAACAAAATCTTGGAAGCAGCATCCCACAAGAAATCAACTATACGGTACATGCCTCCTATTACACAAACCATCCGAGTGAGGAAACAAGACATGCCGGACACCGTTGGAGAATCAAGGCTGAACTCATAAATGACATTCTCCAAGGACACACCAGTGTAGATCGACCAACAAAAACCTAAATCAATCAACTTTATGTGGATTCTGAAGATCCTACCGTGAGCGATGGCCGATAGGGATGGTTGGCGAGAAAGAGTCATAACATAGGAATGATGATGATGATGATGATGATGATGCATATTTTGTACATACACTGTATGTTTATTTCTTTTTCTGGGAATGAAGTATCGACAATTTTTGCCCGGGCCACATGCACTCTCACCATTATCCTTACTAGCAAAAAAAAAAAAAAAAAAATGACCTCTGGACGGTGTAAAGATCAATTTATGAAAAATATTGCTTTAAGTGGGTGGGGTTAAAAATTCAGTATCAAAGGGTTTGTAATATAGGTAAGTAAAATCATCAAATTTATCAAAGGAGTAAAAAAAAAAAAAAAAAAAAAAACTGGAATGGAAACTTTAATAATTATTTTGAATATTTTGCTCATATGTATCAAAACGAGCAGGATGCGACACAAGGTCAATTTCTTAAGCGGAGTTTAACAAGTTTGAATTCGGAGTTTTCGTTCTCCTAGACCGGTTGCCTTAACCATGGTTAAAGAGCCCAGTCTGCTCTACTATTTATCCATATCTGGAGGCAGAGTAGGATTCATACCTTTCCCAAGGTATTAGCGCTAAGTGAAATGCAATTACCACGTCCAGAATTTGAACTCGGGGCGACGAGTCCATTTCCCATAACTTTAGCACTTACATCACGCGCTTTCTACTTCCTTGCTCATCTATGTTACGCAAAATCATAGGGATTTATTTATTTGTAAACTTTTTAGTTAACTTCTTTTAACTGAAAAAAGGGACGAAATTAAAAAGCAATTTCAAAACTGCTTACTCGAAATTTAAGTGTATATAACGCATGATTGTTCTTTATTGCATGTATTAACGATTTTGACTATAAATGAAATACTCATTAATAGATTTGTGCAATCATTGAAAATACAGTCACGTAAGCTGTGACGTAGTTTTGGTTACAGAGAGAAAGATACACAATCTCCACTATTAGTAGATTTGGGTTAATGTGATTCTTTTCTTTTTTTTCTTTAAAGTCTTAATCCTTATTATGATTCGGTGATTACAATCAAATTGTTTATAGGACTGCCGTTGTGATTAAATTTTCAGGTGTGCCGACCTTCTCGGTTATTTTTGCTTAAAAGTCACCAGTAACGGAAGTTGGCTTCGGGCAGACGATACTATTTCCGAATTTTACCTTATCGTCGTTTCAAAAGGAAGCCACGGGAGAGAAATAGTCAGCGAGCGGATATCACAACCCGAAGACCTTCAAGGTAATGATAAGACTTTTTCTTCTTCTTTTAAACCCTAAAAAGCAAACAAGTTAAATTACGAACATAGAAAAGGATAATATCCTTGAATAAAAGTAAAATAAAATAAAATAAAATAAAATAAAATGAACAAAGGAAGCTAAATTTAAATCTGTGCTTCTACTAAACAAAATCTTAGAATGAACTGAGGTGTGTTTGAATCACTTTATATGTACATTAAAAATGATAAAATCCTAACATCGGTTAAATCGAACTTAACGGACCTAAATCCCGCTATCGTATATCACCCCGCTGAAAGAAAAAAATACCAAAAATCAAGGAATTAACCGAATTTAATGAAATTTTTAGTGTTGAAATATTAAGGAATAAAAGATATAATGCACCAGTTATTTATATTTAAAAACTTTTACATTTTTGCAGGTCAGTTAACTTTGAACCACATATCTTTGAGTCGTATCACATATTCTCAAATATATCTGGTACCTAGTTAACTGACGTGGAAAATGTAAAGTTTTCAAATAAAATAACTGATGCATTATATTTTTTATTCATTTATATATCAAACTTGAAAATTTAATTAAATTCGGTTAATTCCCTGATTTTTGGTATTTTTTTCTTTCGGTGGGGTGACATACGATGGTGGAAGTTAGGTCCGTTAAGTTCGATTTAACCCTAGAATTTTTAGTTTAAAACGTAACTTTTTATCATAGAAAATTGAATATAAAACATCCTTAGCATTAGCTCAGTCAGTAGAGCATCCGCGTAAGAATCGCAAGGTTCCAGTTCGATGCCGGTCCCCGCCAACTTGACTTATGAGTAGCACATATTAGGTAATCTGATCTTTGTGATAAAGTGGGGAACTGACGGTAGGTGGTGCCTCACCAGAGCAAAAATGACTCCCTGTCTAGCGCTAGCAAAAAAGGGATATACTCTCCTTTTGTCCGGCTGATACCGGCAATAGGCCAACTTTACTTTATATATATATATATATATATATATATATATATATATATAGTAGGGCAGACTGGGTTCTTTAACCTTGGGAAGGTAACCAGTCTAGGAGAGGGATAACTCTGAATTCAAAATTCCTGAGGTCAGTCGTTGATTGGGTTCGTGGCATTCCTTGATGCACCAATTCTTTCCTATCGACTGTGCCAAAAAGTGTGGAATGGTCCTACACAAGCCTTCACCACTATAAACAAATCAATGTTGGTTGTTCACTAGATGAACACTCATGCGTCAAAAATCGACGAGAGAGTACATTTTATATATATATGTACATTCAGGGATTGACATTTTCTCGATCTGTTTAGCCTTACATTCGAACCTATATGCCCGCCTAAATTCATTAATTATTAACTAATTAATTTTCAAAAATTAGGTATGACTTCAATTAAGCACATATCCTCCAAAAATTGTCGGCTAAAAGCCATATCAAATAAACACGATGTTTATTTACGTACTTTCATATATATATATATATATATATATATAATGTTTTCCATCCATAGTGGTTCCAGCAGTGAACTTCAGTTCCAAGTACTTGAGTCTCTGTACATCTCCAGAATCCAGCCAATTTTGTGTACACAAAAACTGTTCCACAAATTGCTTCTTTTTGATACCTCAACCTTTTGTGTGGTGGAACCAGAAACTTTCGACCCCCTCCGCACAGTTCGTAATTCACTAATTCCTATTACTTTTTCAACAACAATTCCAATATTCGTTCAAACATCTATCAATGTATTTCTCCGATGAGAATTGATCGAAAAATGAATTATATCACTTAGATTAAATATCTATTCATAAGGGTACCCTAATTTTCTTTTAAGAAATTTTCCTCTTTCACGATGTATACGCTTTTACGCAGCATCATTAAACTTTGTACTCCTAGGAATCTCTCTCTCTCTCTCTCTCTCTCTCTCTCTCTCTCTCTATATATATATATATATATATATATATATATATAATATATATATATATATATATATATATATATATATATGACCTCAAGCCCAAGGTAGACCGTAAATTCAACATTCCTACCCATACAATGCCAACGACCTTAGTCAGCCAGTCTAGAAATTCTCATTTATTTCACACTTTACCCACGTTTCGCACAATATATATATATATGCAAATATAATATATACATTGAACTAGACTCACCAGATATACCAACAAAGAAGCATACGTGGATTCCACAAGAACAACAAAAGCCGTTATCCAAGCTAAATAAAAAAATATGCTTATTCTTATCTTCACAACGTTTTTCAGTCATTAGACATTACTATTTTTTAAGTCATTTTCTATGCACTCAAATTCCATACTATATATATATATATATATATATGGTATTTATGGAAAAGGTGACTTACCGGTGAAACAGGTCACAATGGTTGGTTGATGCAAGATTCACAATGATAAGGCAGCGGATTTAACCCTCAAGATCCTTATGGTAACTCGAGTAAGTTATTACCATGTACCTTTATCCTAATATATATATATATATATTATGATAAAGGTACACAGTAATAACTCACTCGAGTTTTACCATAAGGATCTTGAGGGTTAAATCCGCTGCCTTATATATATATATATATATATATTATATAATATATGTGTGTGTGTGTGTGTGTGTGTGTATGTGTGTATGTATGTATGTATGCGGAGGGAGTCGGTGGTTGGTATTCAAAGGATGATTTTACTATAATTAGAAGCATTAGCGAACGTTTTTTTTTGTATTAAACCATCATCAGAGTATTGATAATACGATGGTCTAATTCACAAAACCCGAAATGATTAACGTTGGCTAATATTTCTAACGATTATAAAACCACCCTCTTAATACGTTGATTTTTCATATTCTACATATTTACATACAATCAATTTCCATTTTTCTTTATATATATATATATATATATATATATATATATATATATACGGACATATATATAATATATAATATGGACATATAGTCCTCCACAGAAACCGTGTTTCGACGTCTCTTCAGTGTGGCTAGACTTACCAATTACTTCTAGCCGGAAGCGAAATCCGACTGACTTTTCATCAGTCTGATACCTTAACCCCTCGGCCATCCTGATGTACCAGTAAGAAGCGGAAAGAGAGAGAGAGAGAGAGAGAGAGAGAGAGAGAGAGAGAGAGAGAGAGAGAGAGAGAGAGAGAGATTGCTGCTACCTAGATTATCGAGTTAATCCTGATAGCAGGTATATAAATTCAGACAATGAAAAAAAATTGGAAACCCAACAGATGGCTCCGAATTATTGCAACATTATTGCACGTATGGAACTCCATACTTGTCCTGTGTCATGTCAGCTGCTCTCTATTATTGTCAAGGATGTAATCACTATAATAAATAGATAAAAGAAATGTGTCCTTATGAGGAAGAAAAAAAACGAGTTTAAAAAAAGTAGTTTAATTAATTTATGAAGAAAGTAACTTTCTGTAATTAAATTGAATGAAAATAGAGTCGGAGTCACTCGATGTTTTATAAAAATTAGATCAAGTCATATATATATATATATATATATATATATATGTGTGTGGGTGTGTGGGTGTGTGGTGTGTATGTGTGTGTGTGTGTGTGTGTACGTGTGGGGGTAGCTTCAAAATTTATTTTCAAATTGGCACAGACTGGTCTGAACGTAGTTTAGACAACTACATAACAACATTAAATTTCTCAGCTGAACATGTCTTTGTTCATATATATATATATATATATATATATATATATATATATATATATATATGTGTGTGTGTGTGTGTGTGTGTGTGTGTAGCTTAAATAAATATTTTCAAATTGGCACAGACTGGTCTGGACGCAGTTTAGACAACACATAAGTCGACATAACAACATTAAATTTCTCAGCTACATGTGTACTGAGGATATATATATATATATATATATATATATATATATATATCCTCTGTACACATGCATATACATATGCATATATATATATACACACACACACACACACACATATATATATATATATATATATATATATATATATATATATTATATATCAAGCGGCATTTTAGCTTGCTTGTTTATTGAACTCCTAGAATCTAAACCTTTTAAATACCTTCTACCTTATGACATACATTATTACAGATACATTGACAATATTCTAATAATTTACACAGAGAAACATAATATACACCATATTACTCAAAAATTAAACCAATGTAAGGTTCATGGTTATAATATGAACATACAACTCCGACATGTTTGTGGGACAAAACATTTTATATTGTAAACACCACAGAAATAAGACAAGATACAATAACAATAAAATACATGTACATACAAGAGTAGAGATAAAAGGACTTGAGGGTCTGTACATACAAAATCACTTACTAGTGATGTAGGGGGCGAAGCCCCCACCAAGAAGAAGGGTGTGAGAAGGGGTGTCCCTAACCCATGTGCTCGTACGAGAAGATGTAGCAAAAGAGAAAGAAGCGTTTGAACCAGGCGCTTAAATACTATAGCCCTTGGTGAGAACAAGCGACAACCCAGCGGGAAGATAATCCCAACACCAAGTTGAACATTTTATTAATAAACAATTATAACAAACTAACATTCAAAGTCCATCACAAAACAAATTGTAAAAATGACTACATACATTTTTATTCTAACCACATCAATAAGACATAAAATGGTATTCTGATAGGTTTTTTCCTTAGGGCCCAAAAGAATCTGTTCTCCAAATTTTCTAAATGAGGAATATGAATACATCATCAAATCTTTTATAAATTTATAATACTCCGTTTCCTTCATACATCGCGCCAAGTTAAAAGCTATTAAAATCTACAAAAACAGACAATATTCTGCAAACTCAACAAACCCTAACAACATCCCCAAAATCAAATACATCACACTACCACAAAGCATTATAACGCCTTTAATTGAAAAAAATCTAAATAATCTTGGAATTAAAACTGTCACCCGCACAAGTCAAAGAATTAGACATTTACCAAAACACTCCACAAATAAACAAGAATCCAATGCCGGTGATTATAAAATATGTTGTGAACAATGTGATAAAGTCTACATCGGTGAAACTGCTAGAAACTAAAAAACATTGAATGAACACTCTAAAGACCTAAAATTTGGAAATACATCCAATTCGTTAGTAACACACAATTTATTAACAAATCACAATTTTATTTTGCAGAAATCTTCAATGGTCGCTTTTATCCACAATCGAAACGTACGTCGTATCGTAGAATCATCAGCCATGTCAATTCTCAATACTTTACCACAGAGACCAGGCTTTTATAAAATATCACCATTGCTTGCTAGAATTATATTAAAAAACTTCAATATACAACAGTAAATTTCATAATATTTAAACTAAAATTTCCAAATCATTTTCTTGATTTTTATAAAACTTGAATTTCTTTCCTTATAATCTTCCTATTTTCCCTTTTCTCTACTTAAAACATTCTCCTGTCTATAGCAAATTACGTTGTTTTATATATATATATATATATATATATATATATATGTGTGTGTGTGTGTGTGTGTGTGTGTGTGTATACGAATAAAACTCACACAACGGAAGATGATCATGGATGTGGTTGATAGCGCTGAGAAACAGGGCATCTCTTCTACCATCTGGACTCAGATATACCAAGAACGAGCATAAGGCTTGAATTTATGAACTTGAAGATAATAAGAAATAAATATTCCGCATTTTTTAAGCCTGTTTATTATATTATATATATATATATATATATATATATATATATATATATATATATATATATATA
Organism: Doryteuthis pealeii; assembly: GCA_023376005.1. NCBI lineage: Eukaryota > Metazoa > Mollusca > Cephalopoda > Myopsida > Loliginidae > Doryteuthis > Doryteuthis pealeii. The sequence goes on along the minus strand of CM042142.1, from coordinate 84,232,148 downwards.
TATATATTCAAACATGTATGGCATATAAAAGACGCATCAGGAAAAACTGCCATGATAAAATGAGATATTGCAAAAGAATATTTAGCTAATAAAATAGAGAAATTATTTATTCCACAACATACTGGTAAGAATTTGCTCAACAAAAGAAGCAAATTGGTTCCTAAGTGTAGACATATCAACAAATTGGTTTTGTTTCATCTACTACCTGATCCTAATTAATCCTATATTTTATACCCCTCTATTCTAAATGAGAAAATATTTTTAAAGAAATTTTTACCAATCGTTTGATTTTCACGTTCACTACTACCTTAGCATCTTATATATTTATCAAGTAAATGTCCCACTAACGAAGATCTTACCTCGTGAACACACCTCGCGTCATAAAAAACGTTTGACTAGGCACTTTTTACACCACTCCTGTCTGAAGATTGTGTGAAACACATAAAACTTGAGTAACGAAAATATAGTATCCGTGATTTTATAAGCTGAGTATTTATACCCGCTCTTCTATAATATGGAAACACTTTTCATATTTGCAGTTGTTCATCATATAGAAAGATAAATGGAAATATATATATTTATATGGATGAAATATAATTTAATAAGTGTTGACACGTGTTTCGATGGTAAATATTACATACAATGCAATCTAATTAAAATTATTTAAAAAAGTAAGATAAAACAATAATAGAAGACACTGTGTAACTCATCCACAGAGAGCGATGTTAATACACGAATAGGAAAAGCATGGTCGGCCACAAACAAATTATCAGTCATATGGAAATCCGATATCACTGAAAAACTAAAGCGACAGTTCTTCCAGGCTGTGGTTATATCAGTACTGCTGTATGGCTGCACCACTTGGACCCTAACGAAGCGCCTTGAGAATAAGCTAGATGGGGGCAGCTCAAGAATGCTGCGTACAAGTCGTGGAAACAGTACCCCACAAGGAAGCAGCTGTATGGCCACCTGCCCCCATCAGACAAATCATACAAGTGAGACGGATTAGGCATGTAGGGCGCTACTGGAGAAGCAAAGACGAGCTCATAAGCGACATTCTCCTGTGGAAGCCAACACATGGTCATTCTGTGGGCCGCCCACCAAGGACCTACATTGACCAACTATGTGAGGATGCTGGTTGCTGCACGAAGGACCTCCCAGAGACGATGAATGATAGGGAAGGTTGGCGAGAGATTGTCATGGATATCCGTGTTGCTTGCGCAACATAATGATGATGATGATGATGAAATCGGAAAACGCTTACGTCGGAAACTAGAATGTTTTTTTTAATTCTAAAAACGTTTTTTGGTCGCAAAAATAATGTGGGATTATTTTTAAACCAACGAGTTTCGAAACTCGGAAAGAAAAATAACTTCAAGGTTTGAAAAAAAAAAAAAAAAGTTATTTGAATAATCCAGTTACGAACTTGAATATAAATAGGCCGGCTTCAATATATCCATGAGAAATGTGACGCAATCTGGGAAAATTTACGGCATATGGATTCATGGAATCGGGTTTCGCCATATATTAAGGATCATTCGAAATAGCGAATCTGGATTCCACGGATCCATTTGTCGTATATTTCCCGGATCGCACCAAGTTCGTGTGTATATATGTAAACATGAAGATATGAAAAAACAAAATAATTCAGAGGATGGATTTATTTATATATGATAATATGCCAACTTTTAACTTAAAAAAAAATCAAACCATCTTTAGGGATATGGTAGAATACAATGTTATAATGCTCATACGACAATCATTTTCAAATGATAAATGATAAAAAGATATGAAAAAGGCCAAAAATCCTTCGGTTTCTATTATCGCAAATAGTTTTGTTTCAAAATAGTGGCGTCATTTCTGTTCGATGTTTTGTGATTTTAACAATTAAAAATTTTACAAGAATTAAGAATTAAACAAAAATTAAAAGTGGCATCACGTGTTTAGTTAGAAATTAAAACAAAAATGTCCATTTAATATTTTTAATAATAATTGTTATCGTTATATCAAATGAAATATCATCTTTGTTGCGGTTTGCGATCGAATTCTAGTTAAGAAAATATACAAATTAAAAATCATATTGAAACTATTGAAAGTAAGTATGTTATATATATATATATATATATATATATATATATATATATATATATATACTATGGTGTGAGATGGTCACTGATTCAGCTTTTGCTGGAATGGCGTACCAAAGGCAGTATTATTGGTAGAGTGCTCATTATAAAATAGAGATGTTATATAATATGATAAGATAAATATATAAAGTTTTACATATCTATTTATTAGTTGAGAAAGGAACATTCACAACCATATTGGTTTCATGCGATGCAATCATCAGGTGAATATGTTTCAAATGTATATATATATATATATATATATATATATATATATATATATATATGTTGTGATGGGGACCACGTATGCTTCTTAGTTGATATATGCGTGTTTATATATATATATATATATATATATATATATATATATATATGTCTATAATATATATTGTTTAAAAAACTTTTTCAGTTTTTCAGGTCAGTTAACTTGGAACCACGTATCTTTAAGGCGTAATACATATTCTCAATGATTCCTGGTTCAAAGTATTTTCTAAATAAAAGAACTTGTGCATTATGTCTTTTATTTTTTAATATATCAACAAGGAAAGTTTCATTAAATTTGGTTAATTCCCTGATTTTTTTTTTTTTTTTTTTTTTTTTTCGGTTGGGTGATATATAATGGTGAATTTAGGTCCGATTTAACCGGTGTTTCTTTAACTGAAATAAAAGTTCAGTATCCCCCGTTTTTCTTATTGATTATCAATTATCCTTATTAATTCTTATGATATCCTCTCAAAAGTAAAACATTTAGATAACTTATTTAAGCCGTTCTTTGATAAATTTATCAGTTTGAATGCGAAGAACGATGAAAAGAAATAGATGAAGCCATTTTACTGAGATAAGGAAGCGAAGAAGGATGAAAAGAATCAGATGAAGCCATTTTACTGAGAGAAGGATTCATTTACAATCTTTCAGATTGAAAAAGATATGAAAAAAACTGAACCAAAATTATCATGCAGAATTTGTGATAAGGCTACAATAGAAAAGTACGAAATTGTGTTTGTTGAATATTATTCCCTTTCTTTGTATTTATTTTTTTCTAATTGTCATCCATTTCCTCTTTTTTTATTGTATTTTGATTTATATTTAATTCACTGGCGATCTTTTTGTTAATTTTCTTTCTATAAAAACCAATGCCATGTTCTCTCCTTCCATGAATCTTTCTTTCTTTCTTTCTTTCTTTCTTTTCTTTCTTTCTCACTCTCTCTCTCTCTCTCTCTCTCTCTCTCTCTCTCTCTCTCACACACACACGTACACACTCAGCGCACAAACACGCACGCACGCACGCACGCACGCATATATATATATATATATATATATATATATATTATATATATATATATATATATGCAAAGTTCTACTTTTTATGAAGCATTGAGCACTCAGATAAATTACTGAATAATACCACTCTAACGAAATATATATATATATATATATATATATATATATATATATATATATATATATTATATATGTGTGTAAAAATGGAAATTGGAAATGAATCAGACAATATGAGGAAGAAATGAATAAAGAAAAGAAAGAATAGAATGGATAATAAAAGGTGAATTTAATCAATATCACTTACACATTCGACCTTCATCAGAGTGAAATTTTATTTTATTCAAAATAAAATTTCACTCTGATAAAGGTAGAATCTTCTCTGTGTGCGAAATATTTTCACACAGATGAACTGACCGAAACACATGTGTAAGTGATATTGATTAAATTCACCTCTTATTATCCATTCTATTCTTTCTTTCCTTTATTCATTTCTTCCTCATATATATATATATATATATATATATATATATATATATATTCATAAATACTCCTTTTCATGCTTCATGGTAAAGATCCCTATTGACACTACCGCTAATTTCGGGCAAATATTCGATTTTTGAACGGAAAAGGCATTAAACCCTATGAAATTCATCGCAAAATAAAGGAAGTATATGGTAAGTAATGCATGAATGTCAAAAACATCTCTTAATGGTGCAGAGAGTTTTCAACGATGACGAGGCTCAACGCTTCATAAACAATAAAAATAAACATTTCTGTGGTGGCTAAATTTTGGGAGACCTTACCATTACTAATATATATATATATATATAAATATGTATGTAAATCATCCGCAGTATTTCGGCGTTTCAAGCCTTTTCAGTGTGGCTAGACGCAATAACAACCTCTGACTAGGAGCGAAATCCGACTGATTTTAGGTCCGCACGATTCGTTAACCTCTCAGCCACTTGACAGCTGTCGTAAAGCGGTTGTGTTTAAACTATTAAATATATACATTTGTTTATATATTTTACGATCACCAGATAGATCCAGATCATTGTTTTATATATAATGTCAGTGAAAGTTAATTTAAGTCACCCGTAGAGAGCTCTACAGGGTTTGGGGAGAATATATATATATATATATATATATATATATATATATATATATATATATATATATATATATAACGGCTAAACAACGCCAAATCCTTTCACATCATTGATTTTTTTTCTCTCATTTACAGTATTTCATTTTTCTCCAAATAGTCTCTATTCCTATACCTTGAAAAAGGGTGAACGTTCACTCGAAATATCGGAATTGATCGAATCAGGGACAGAACAATAATGGAATATCAAAATTCTGTTTTTTGTTCTGTTTTTGTTTTTGTTTATATATATATATATATATATATATATATATATATATATATATATATATATATATACACACTAGCAAATATATGCACCCTCCGGGTGCAAGTATTTAAGTTTTAATGTAATAAAATACTGTATTAAATTATAAAGGCTAATGAAACTAAATAAGAATACAGATAAAAAGATTTGAAACAGAGGGAGTATAATAACAGATTTGAAAAAAAATGGAACAACTGAAACTTACTCTTCCATCACTCTTGTCTTTCATTGTTATTTTTTTAATTTAAGTATTTAATTATAAGAGGAAGTAAAGAATAAAATGACAATTATTTTTTCTTGTTAATGGATTTCATTTAAGTTTCATTGAAGAGATTTTTGCTTATATTCATTAAAATAAAACCAAACAGTTAGAAATCAATAATACTAAGCACAAATTTATTAAATTCGATTTTTTAATATTAATATGCAAATTAGCCTTCCCGTTCACATTGTAAACTGCTATTTTGTTGTATATATAAATATAATTGCATGTTGTCAGTATGTAGACATAGTTAACAGTATTAATAATGTAAGACAATTTTATTAATAATTGAGGTTTAGATAAAAATAAAATCAATGAGAATGTGATGTCAATAACTAAGAGAATTGTGACTTGAGTAGGAATATAGTTTCGGTTACAGACAGAAAAACACACAATCTCCATTATAATAAGATATATATATATATATATGATTTATTTTATATTTTTCCAATATCTTCAAAGTTGTACATAATAACCTCAAAAAGGGTTACTGAAAGCATCTATGTTGTTGTGTTGACTCAGTAGTCTAATTTCTCTTTAGAGATTTTGTAGGACAAACGTTATCACATTTCAGTTTTCCCCAGAGTGAAACAGAGTCTAATTATTTACTTTGAAGCTAGAAGTTGTTTTGAACGTAGGACGAACAATTAGATTTGTTTGAAGTCATTTACCTCAAAAGATATCTAAACACAAACTCGGAAGATGCTGATCTGAAAGCAACCAATGCGCTTTAAATAGTTTTATCTAAATTCGCCATGTTGTTTACATTGACGTAGTAGAGCTTATTTCGCGTGTGTTCATTTGGGCATTTCTACTTTCACTTTCAAAAGTGAAAGCGATAATAATGTATTTTCGCAAGCTTTCACCTTTAGTTTCATTTTCAGTTTTAGTTTCATTTTCGAAAGCGAAAGTGAAACTAAAAGTGAAAGTTAGACAAAATACATTATTGCAAACAAGTACATTTTAACTCTCTCTCTCTCTCTCTCTCTCTCTGCCTCTCTCTCCTCTGTCTGTCTGTCTCTCTCCGTCTCTGTCTGTCTGTCTCTCACTCTCTCTCTCTCTCTCTCTCTCTCTCTCTCTATATATATATATATATATGTATATATATATATATATATATATATATCTTATTATAATGGAGATTGTGTGTTTTTCTGTCTGTAACCGAAACTATATTACTACTCAAGTCACAATTCCCTTTGTTATTGACATCACATTCTCAATGATTTTATTTTTATTTAGATCTCAATTATTAATAAAATTGTTTTACATTATTAACACTGTTGACCATATCTACATACTAATAACATACAATTGTGTTTATATATACAACAAAATAGCGGATTACAGTGTGAATGGGAAGGCTAATTTGCATATTGATATCAAAAATGTGATTTTAATAAATATGTGTTTAGTACTATTGATTTATAATTGTTTGGTTTTATTTTAATGAATATAAGCAAACATCTCTTCAATAAATCTTAAATGAAATCCATTAACAAGAAGAAATAACTGTAATATTATTATTTACTTCCTATTTTAACCAAATAGTTAAATTAGGAAAATTTACCAATGAAAGATGGGAGTAATGGAAAATGATGGAAGAGTTAGTTTCAAAGTTGTTCTATTTTTCAATCATACCCCCTCTGTTCCAAATCTTTTTATCTGCATTCTTATTCAGTTTCATTAGCCTTTCTAATTTAAAATGATATTTCATCTTATTAAAACTTAAATACTTGCACCCGGAGGGTGCATATATTTGCTAGTATATATAATAAATAAAGGAAAAACTTTAAATCTACTTCATTGTAGTCTGATTTTCCAAAGCGAAAGTGAAACTAAAAATGAAAGTTAGACAAAATACATCATTGCAAACTAGCACGTTTTATGTCTCTCTCTCACACTCTCTTTTTCCCCTCTTCCTCTCATCCCCCCTCTCTCTCTCTCTCTCTCTCTCTCTCTATATATATATATATATATATATATATATATATATATATATATATATATATGCAGTAATGCAGTTGAAATAAATCATTGCAATGAAGCAGATTTAAAGGTTTTTCCTTCATTTAGTATATATATATATACTAAATGAAGGAAAAACCTTTAAATCTGCTTCATTGCAATAATTTATTTCAACTGCATTACTGCAGCATCTTCAGGCATGAGCAAAAGCATGGATATTACTGAAAGAATTCCCCAAAAACAGTGGTTTAAATTCCTCAATTTTGGGGGGAAGGATTACAACACTGTTTTCTCTATCTCTTTTTTATTATATATACTACCAAATACATGCACCTTCCGATTGCAAGTATTTAAGATTTAATGTAATGAAATATTATATTAAATTAGAAAGGTTAATGAAACTAAATGATAATACAGAAAAAACAATTCGAATCAGAGGGGGTATGATCGGAAAATAGAACAACTGAAACTTACTCTTCCATCACTCCCGTCTTTCATTGCCAATTTTTACTAATTTAACTATTTATTTTAAATAGAAGTAAAGAATAAAACTACAGTTATTTCTTCTTGTTAATGGGTTTCTTTTAAGATTTATTTTCGGGATTTTTAGTCAATATTCATAAAGATGAAACAAATCAATTAGAAATCAATAATAAAAAAAATTTTTAATATCAATATGCAAATTATTTACAATAGGTATATTCACCTATATACCACTAAAAGTGGAGGAATCATATGTAATTTGGGAGAATATTTTATTAAGGAATAAAATATAAAATAAATGGGGGGTGGGGTACACGAAAGCCTTTTCAACCGGTACTTTTCAAGTGATACACCGGTGACGAATAAAAGTCAGATTGTATAAGAATTTTGTAAGAAACGAATGGGATGAGCCAGAGGGAGACAAATAAAAAAAAAAAGAAAAGGGAAAAAGAGGGTGTATGCATGAACCCTAGGTTGAAACAGGGTTGGAAATGTCTCCCAATAAATAGAGGGAGTGCTTTGGAGTTTGTTTGCACAGAGTGGGCCGGAAAAAAGAAATATAAACAGCTTCAATGATGGTTAAATGCTGTTTTGACCTAGCTCTGTGCAAAATGGAGAAGCACTCATCTGAATAATCTTTTCTACAAGCATTTATAGATAGATGCTCGGCTATGGCCGAATCGAATGCTTGGGAAAGCCCGGATGTATTATTATTCGTAATAGCATTACGAAGTGTGCGGGGGACGTGTTGTTTTATTCTGTTTTATTCTATATACATAAATAAAGCTATAAAAAACAGATTATATTAATAAACATCTTATTATAATGGTGATTATGAGACTTTATGTATATGTATATGTGTATATGTATGTATATACATATATATGTGTATATATATGTATATATGTGTATGTATATGGATATATGTGTATATATATATGATTATGAGGGACGGCAGTGATATGTAAAGATTATGCTATTGCTATGTATGTATGTATTTTTAGCAAAAGACCACAACACAACCAAAAAAAAAAAGACGGTTTCGTGATAGTGTGAAGCAGTGTCTAGTGTACTTTGGTATTCCCGTCGATAATTAGGAGTCCCTGACATCTGATCGTGGGCAATGGAGGGCTGCGATATGTAGGGGTGCACAACTGTTTGAAGCTGCAAAGGTGGACCGGACAAAACTCAGGAGAGCGTGCCGAAAATGTAAAACTCTGCCGGCCAATTCTGGTGATGTGTGGATCTGTGAGGAGTATGATCGGGCCCTGTTGTCAAAACTTGGTCAATCATATGAAATCACATGAGAGCTATTTGACTGCAATTGATGTCTCTACCATGTCGCATTCAGATTCCCAGCATGATCCCAACGTGAGGAATTTTTATGTTCCTACTGCACAAAAGTGTGCCGAACAGCTGGTGGTCTCAAGCTTCAAATGAAGTTCACAGGGATACGTATACAACACCTGTCGACTCAGTCAACACCGATCGTTATGTGTGCCAGATATGTTCTAAGTTATGCAAGACTTTGCCAGGATTGAAAAGTCATGAACGAGCTCACAAACGGACAATGAATGGAGGAGTGGCAGTCGCTTGACAAGACGTTGAATCAATACTGGGATAAGTATATATTATTAGATTGAGATAGATACATATTAACAGTCTAGAATATACATGTATACGTAGAAAAATATAAACAGACAGACAGACAGACTGACAGATAGATAGATAGATAGATAGATAGATAGATAGATAGATAGATAGATAGATAAGAGACAAAAATACACACAATTTATATAGATATTAGAAAAAACGGGACCCGTTAGATCACTCATTGTACGCTCGGTAGATGATGTATGTATGTCTCTTTCCTTTCCCTTAACGATGTATAGACGAAATATCTTGTTTCTCCCGAAGATGATATTATGTGTGCCAGATTTGTTCTAAGTAATGCAAGACTTTGGCATGATTGAAAAGTCATGAACGAGCTCACAAATGGACAATGAATGAAGGAGTGGCAGTCTCCTCACAAGACGTTGCGATCAATATGTATATATATATCTCTTTCATTTCTTTTAACGATGTATGGGCGAAATATTAGAGTCCTGGCGTTGACATCGCCAATTTCTTATTATGCTTCTGATTGTAGTCACTGCTGTTATCTTTTTTTTAATTATTTTCTTTTATTTATTTATCACCTCCCTGTCATAATCTATCATTGGTCCATATTCGTCACCTTCGTTAAACTCGAGCAAGGTAGAACTCATCTGTAAGAATGACAATACAACAAATTGAGATATTGTCCGCTATATCAATTGCTCGCGGCACTATGTTTCAAATTATGAATGGGTTGTGGAGTGACCTCTTTCTTTCTGATTATTCTGACACGATAACCTATATGAGGAAGATATACCGTTCTTACAATAATCTCCATAAACATATATAATATTCAACATGGAGGCGCGTGGTCTAATGGTTAGAGTCGTAAAAAATGGACTCGTCGACCCGAGTTCAATTCCTGGATGAAGCTGTTTGCATTTCCCATGGCCCTAATACCCTTGGGAAAAGGTATGAATCCTACTCTTCCTCCAGCTATGGGTAAATAGCAGAACAGACTGGGCTTTTTAACCATGGCTATGTAACAAGTCTAGAAGGAAAACTCCGAATTCAAACCTGTTAAACTCCGCTTAAGAAATTGACCTTGTGTCACATCCTTCCCGTGCGGAATGCGGTATGAATCCTACTCTTCCTCCATCTATGGGTAAATAGCAGAACAGACTGGGCTTTTAACCATGGCTATGTAACAAGTCTAGGAGAAGGAAAACTCCGAATTCAAACCTGTTACTCCGCTTAAGAAATTGACCTTGTATCACATTCTACTTGTGCGGAGGGGTCGGTAAATATATATATACTCAAAATTTCTCAACAAAAATGCCATGGGAATAATAGAAACACACGAAGACAAATGGATGAAGCGTCTTCAAACACTGACCCCAAATGGCTAAATCAAGCTAAATCATCCAAAGCCAAAACAATACTGAAATAGGATGGAGAGATTTCAAGTTACACATAAACACTTAAATTAACAAATGCCGGACCAAAGCAGTAATTTACGGTCAAGTCATGCTGAAAGCACCAATTCTTGCTAGTTCACGGAATTTACGCAATGATCAGCCTGAAATTGACCTTGTGTCACATCCTACACGTGCGGAGCGGTTGGTAAATATATATATGACGTTCAATATGTTTTTTTCGTTTTTTGAATTGTTTTTATTACCCGTGTCAATACACAGCAGTTAATTGTGAACCAGGTCGGCCTGAATAAATACAACAGATTCTTTTACTTCCTTGTTATATTTGCTTTTCTTTCGCTTTTTTTTACTCAAAATCAAAACAGAATTGTCCATTATTTATGTGAGGTGGTGGGCTGATAGTACAGATTCACTTGAAGCTCTCTCGCCATGCATCGGTTTTCCAGGTTCTCTACTCAACATCTGAAGTTTTGTAGGGTGCTATTGCTATGTATGTATGTATTTTAGTCAATATTCATAAAGATGAAACAAATCAATTAGAAATCAATAATACTAAGCATATATTTATCAAAATCAAATTTTTAATATCAATATGCAAATTATTTACAATAGGTATATTCACCTATATACATAAATATAAAACAGCTTTGTTCAAAACAGCACACACCATTCTTGTGTAGTTACCATATAGATTTTTCTCCAAGCGTTTTGTTAGTAGTAATAACATGACTACAGCTTGAAAGAATTCCTTATATCATCACTAGTTAAGCAATTTATATATATATATATATATATATATATATATATATATATATATATAACCTTTTCGCAAGAGCTGGATGTGACAAAATGTCAAATTTTATGCAGGGTTTTAACTGATTTTTAACAGCTTTTCTTTTCTTGGACTGCTTGCCTAACTATGGTTAAAGATCCCACCCTGTCGTACTATTCACCCATAGCTGAAGGGAGACTAGTTGGATGCGTGCGTTTCGCAAAATGATTAGCGCTATGTGAAATTCAACATCCTCGTTCAGGATTCGAACCCGGGTTATCAAGTCCATTTCCCGCCACGATAAAGATTACAACACCCGTCTATAGATTTAAAACGTAGGAAATGGACACGGCGTGGCGAGTTCAAATCCTGGATGAGGTTGTTTGCATTTCACATAGCGCTAATACTCTTGGGAAAGGTATAAACTTAACTATTCTGCCTCCAGACATAGGCAGATAATAGGGCAGGCTGGGCTCTTTAACTTGGTTAGGCAACCAGTATAAGAGAAGGAAAACTCTAGAATTCAAACCTGTGAACCTTTGCTTAAGAAATTGGCCTTGTGTCACATCCTCCTCGTACGGAGCTCCTATATATATATATATATATATATATATATATACGGGGGATGTGTATGTCTGTACTTATATATATATATATATATATATATATATATATATATAATCAAAATATGTTTAGCTATCATCTTCAAGATCTTTGGATGGATTTTTTTGCTGGCGTTGCGTAGAACTAATACGTCCAAATCTATTTCTTTAGTAGATATTGGATATTTGTCTAGGTTAATAAAACTTTAATAACGTGTCACAATTTTTTAAATAATTATACGCGTGTCGCCTATTCAGAAAAGTTTGAAAATACCTCACTTTCTAGAAAGAACAAAAAATATGTAGGACAAATCTATAACGGGTCGCTTACGACATTCATAGACCAATAAAACAATAAAAATGATAAAATAGAATAACTACTTCGTTTTAAGTGAAGCCAAACCTAAATAATAAAAAAAGAAAAATAAAAAAAAAGATGTCATATCTTTTTTATGGGAGAGATTCAAGCTTACTAATACTGATTTATGGTTCAGTACGCTTCTTAATCTGGAAAAAATATTTTCTTCTTTTTTCTTCTTTTTTCTTTTACTCTTTTTTCTTTATTTTTCTTTATTTTTCTTATTTTCTTATTTTTCTTTTTTTTTTCTTATTTTTCTTTATTTTTTCTTTATTTTTTTTTTTTTTTTTTTTTTTTTGCACAGAAGAATTTCAGCGACTGGAGGATCAATAATTGACTGATAAAACTCAACTATTCACTTGGGTCTTCTCAAAAAAAAAATGAAAAAATGAAAAAAATAAAGACATACGTGGAGACAAGAAGTCGTCGAATCAATATTCACACCAGTTGAGTGTCACAAGTAAATGCTAAATTCCTGTCAAATGTATCTCTAGTAGTGCGTCAAATCAAAAGTTTTTACTTACCCTTTTTTTCTTCTTCTAAAGATTTTATCTGAAACGATCTGGCTCGATTATTTCTGTTCTCAGTCCTCCCCACCTAATCTTACTTAATCACACTTTTTTGTTATTTTTATTATGGAACACGTGTTTTTAATATTTTTCTGAATGTTTGAGATGAGGCTTGAAGATTAGTATTATCTGCGTTATTCGGACTATTGTCCCCATCTTCATTGTTATTTGTACAACATTTCGGCCGATATACCCTCCGGCCTTCTTCATGTATTTCTTGGGAAGGTTCCCGAGTCCGAGAAGGTTCCCGAGTCCGAGAAGAAATACCTGAAGAAGGCCGGAGGGTATATCGGCCGAAACGTTGTACAAATAACAATGAAGATGGGGACAATAGTCCGAATAACCCAGATAATACCATGTTTTTAATATTTGGTATTTTCGTATCTATATATTCAAAGCTTGGAAGCACGTGGTGTAATGGTAAGAAATCGTAGTTAATGGACTTGTCGACCCGGGTTCAAGTACTAGACGAAGCTGTTAACATTTCACATAGCGTTTGATGCATACCTTTCCCTTGTATCAAACTACTCTACCTCAAGCTATGGATAAATAGTAGGGCAAGACTGGGATCATTAATCTTGGTTAGGCAACCAGTCTAGGAAAAGGAAAACTCTGAATTCACACCTGTTAAACTCTGCTTAAAATTACCGTGCTCGTCTGACGTTTCATATAAATTTTGCTGATTTTTATAATTGATAAATGTCTGTGTTTCTTTATCTTTTCTTTTTTTGTTAATTATTTCCCTACAAACGCACCTTCACTCAACGTGAACCACCCCCTTAAGCCAAGCCAAGCCAAGTTGATAATGTCAATTTACATATTTTCATGGTGAAAAATATAATTAAAAATTGTTAAGTTGATTCCAGAAAACTATCAGTCTGACATAATTTTCATATTTACTAGATAAAGCACTGTTAGCTATTATTAGCGTTTTCTTTCATTTTAATTTTAATCAATTAAAGATAGTATTAATTCAATAACGTATTAATTCAGTTAAACAGGATAAATTCGTATCACTGAAAAGACGCAGATGGCACCGGGGTACTTGAGAAAGGGAGATAACTCTCAAGTGTCCAAACCGTCAGTGTAATTGTTGGCACCGCAATAATTGTCTCTCTAATTCGACAATTAGTTTCTGTAATTAATCGATTTTAAAACCACAATACGAGGAAGTGGAAAAAATCCAATTTCCGCGGCGTATCAAACAGCGAATGAATTTGATCGTCGAAGAAACGATTTTCCGGATCAGTAAAGAACAATTTGAACTGCCGTTTAAATCCTGTTCAATTGTTTACGCTTGATTGGTTTCAACATTTGGATGTTTGAAACCCAATTCAATACAATCAATAAATGGCTGATAAATGATCCCCAGGCACTGAACAATTCTGCCTATATTACTATGTATCTGTTGAGTGACATTTTATGAGAGTAGTGCTCCAAAGGTAACACCGTTCTCCTCTCTTAAAGAAAACTACTGAAACAGTTATAGAGAGTGTAACAAAACCTGTGGGACAGAGTAAGCACTCTGCTACGATTTGTCGGGGTCTCCGTGGCGTAGTAGGTGATGTGCTAGACTGCGACTTCGTAGTATTTATTTTTCTGACCTATCCATCCCACCCAGGCTGGTTTGACAAAATCTTTTGTTTACGTGGGAAACCACACACAAACCGAAGCTCAGCGCAACAAAACGCCTGGTC
>CM042142.1:84210086-84215086 GCA_023376005.1 Doryteuthis pealeii | reverse complement strand
GAATAGATTTAAGAAAAAGAAAAATTTAGTGTCTTCTATTTTCATTTAATTTAGCAGATTAGATCTGCACTTAAGGACCGAACGAATTAGCTTCGATTAATCTGATTATAGATTATAATGTCTTATTCCACTCGTCCTGGAACCTATTTATTAAGATTTGGTTAGAGTAACGGTTATCGCCCATCTTTTTAAGAAACATTAAATACATTTTTGTTTATATTTCTTCCTATACTTGAACAGATACTAATTCTAAACAATTATAACGAAGTGCCTTTACGGTTTAGTTCAGTTGCTAGAGCACTTGCCTCGGTAACGACAAGATTCCGGGTTCAATACCGGACTTGGCCAACTCAGTGCGTGAGCTTCGATCTGTGCGGTAAAGTGGAGAGTTGATGGTATATTTGGTACGCTACCTCTGACACAAAAACAATCTCCTTAATATAGCGCTAGTGAAAAGGGAATAGACTCGCTCGCTGTCCGCGAGATCTGGAACGAAAACGAAACATGGCATTGCCGAGAGAAGAAATCTTGACCGATATTTATTGATTTTTACTAAGTTTGATAACCTATGAAGTAAAGACAGACTAACACCTTTGAACGGTTAACTAACTTTATTTTCACTAGCAAATATATGCACCCTCCGGGCGCAAGCATTTAAGTTTTAATGTAATAAAATATCGTATTAAATTAGAAAGTCTAATGAAACTAAATAAGAATGCAGATAAAATGATTTGAAACAGAGGGAGTATAATCGAAAAATAGAACAACTGAAACTTACTCTTCCATCACTCTCGTCTTTCATTGTTATTTTTTCTAATTTAAGTAGTTAGTTAAAAGAGGAAGTAAAGAATAAAATGACAGTTATTTTTTCTTGTTAATGGATTTCATTTAAGATTAATTGAAGAGATTTTTGCTTATATTCATTAAGACAAAACCAAACAGTTAGAAATCAATAATACTAAGCATACATTTATTAAAATCACATTTTTAATATCAATATGCAAATTAGCTTTCCCGTTCACACTGTAAACCACTATTTTGTTTTATATATAAATATAATTGCATGTTGTTAGTATGTAGATATGGTTAACAGTATTAATAATGTAAAACAATTTTATTAATAATTGAGGTTTAAATAAAAATAAATTCATGGTCAATTTGACCTCAATAACAAAGGGAATTGTGACTTGAGTAGTGATTTAGTTTCGGTTACAGACAGAAAAGCACACAATCTCCATTATAATAAGATAGTCATGTTTTCAAATGTGCATGCAATCGTTTTATTCACTCATAGTATTTCTATTATTAGCAGTTATGGATTGTTAGTTTTTTTGGTTTGTTGTTATTTTTCAACTGTTAGACTCACCGATCCAGTTGTTTTTCTTCTTCTTTCTTCTCCTTTTAGAAAACAGGTTCGGTTCTGTTGTAACGTAGTGGGTCTTCGTTCTTATATATATGGACTCGTTTCTCCGCGTGTGAAAACGACACTTAAATTAAGATCTGTGGTAACCTGTGCTGATTAAAAACTCCTGCAATTCTTGTCAAAAACATTTATTTCTTCTCTCTCGAAGAAATCTTGACCGTTTGAAGAATACCTTGTTAGAAGATGTTGTCGATTATAAAAAAAACTCCGATGTAAGAATTAACGCAGCCCAGACCACCTTTGCAGCTGAAAAGCTCAATACTAATTTCATAAAACAGAAATGCCTAACAGATTCCTCACTGTAACTTTTCACTCTTTTATATGATTTTCCCAACGCTATTGCCCTTATGGCAACCCCCAATCCTTCTTATCATATGGGTGCTAGAAGGCGGTGGCTGAAGGTCTACATGTCCTGGGAATGACGTTAAACTCTATCTGATGGTGAGGTTCCAGTTCTGGAGGTTTGGGGAATGTGGAGCACCCCTTCATCACCATTGCTCCCTGGTCCACTCTGACCCGGAGTGGTAGTACCTGTTAGGGTCCCATCTATGTGTTGAATAGAAAAACATGAGTTTATAAACAAAATTATATTATGCATTAAGAATGAATTTATTTCACAACCTTATTGGCATTAAATGACCCACCGGGGTTGATGTGCCATAAAACAAAACAAACCAAACCAATCTATATTCTCCTTGCATTATTATTAAATGCTCTTTTGATTATAGATTATAGAGTTTTAACTTCTGGAGGCACGTGGTCTAATGGTTAGAGTTGTAGGAAATGGACTCATTATTTTTGTTGTTGCATGTGATTACATTATCATACTGCAATATAAACTTGTTATTGTTAACGGAAATCTGTCCTGTTCATGGAGTTGACAAACAGCTCATCTCCAATATGCTCCTGACCCGTCACAAAGACGCTCCGACCAAGTTGCGTGAATCCCCGTTGTGCGGTTCTAAAGGAAGACACAACGTGGGCACAAAAAGCATTGACGAAGCAACCAGTCGGTAAAAACATGTGGTCTATCCAGTGATAGGACTACATATCATTAAATTTCCTAATCATTTTAAACGAGTAAATACTTTATAATTATCATTTTGATTTTTCGGACTGTGGTCCTCATCTTCATTGTGAAATATACACACACAACATTTCGGCCGATGTATCCTACGGCCTCCTTCAAGTGTTCATTGTAATCCATAGGGGCATACTGCTTCTCTGCTATGATTCTACTTGTGAAATCCTTTTGAATATCTAAATAACATACCCGATTGAATCATTACTATGCTCGCATAAACAAAGTCTTGACACTTGTAGCGGAGTGAAAGTAGTTTGCCCAGATGGATTACAAGGAACATTGAAGAAGGCCAAAGTGTTGGATATTGTACAAACGGATATATGAATTTCCGGTTAAATTAAACAAAGCGAAGAAAAAACGACAAAAATGACAAAGGACTTTTTCCCGGTAAAGTGAACAAAAGAAGGATGGGTAACAATAAGTTCGGAAATAGTTATCAGATCAAAAGATAAAAATGCGTAGGCGGTCGTCAATACAAAAGCCAGAGGGTCGAGTCGTCAGTTGGACAGTCAGACAGGAGACAGCAAACAGAGCATAAGGAGTGACCGTCGACACGGGCCATCGCTGCCAGCGGGCAGTGAGGCTCGCCCACCCCTTCCACCTCCCGATTGCCAGCCTGCAACATTAGTAGTTCTCATTGTCAAAGGGTTAGAGACGATACCCTCAGTATACCAACAACGTATACGATTCAGAGTAGCGAAGAAGGCGCTACGCAACAAAAGGAAACATCGGCCGAAACTTTGTGTATGTATATTTCACAAAAAGATGAGGACAACAGTACGAAAAATCAAAATAATACATATCAAGCCGCATCTAAAAAAAAATCAGACAAACATTATACTTACTAGCAGTAATATGCACCCTCCGAGCGTAAGTATTTAACTTTTAGTGTAATGAAATATATCAAATTAGAAAGACTAACGAAATTAAATAAAAACGCATAAAAAAGATTACACTTATTTTAATTATATTTTTATTGGTTTCTAGATAAAATCACACATAGGATTGATTTTAATACGTTGGAGAATAAAAACATAATATTAGAGATCAATAACATCAAGTAATTATTTATTAAACACAGTTTTGTAAAAACTAGTATGCAAATTAACCATATCATATATTATGTAAACTTTCATTTCTTAATGATATATAAGAGACATTCCAGAAGTTTAAACGCACTAATAACACGGGCTGTTTTGAGGGAAATCTAACTCAGATTTTCATAGAGACATAATTAATAAATAAAATTTATTCTAGACATTAATGATTTTGACTATAGATTAAATACTCCTTGATAAATTTACGCGATTATTCAGGGTAGTGTGACGTAATTTCCGTTACAGACAGACAGACTTCGAATCTCCATTATAATAAGAATTGAAATATAAACGTTTAAATATAGTTCAAAATTACTTTTAATCAATACTTAAAAGAAATACATTTTTATACACAACAGGTACTACCTCTCAGAATTAGAGTGTACCTTGGAATAATGACAACGAAAGGGTACTCCATACACATCCAGAGCACCAGCATTGGATGCAGTCTCGTGTCATACCCGAGGGCAGGTCTGTAATTTAACTTGAGACCGACATTTAAATGACAAAATGTCGACAATGTGACGGCGGGTCTTCTAAACAATCCCTTCTTGTTCTGAACTGCCGACGGCAGTTGAATGTTTCTTCACGGGCGATTGAGAAAATAAATTATACATTTCAATTAATCTTCATGATAACTTTTGGAAGACTTCTTAACATTGTTAAAAGTTCATTAAGGTGTGAGCAGGGAATTGTGCATGATGAATGGAATATTAATCAGAATTTAACAATGAAAGGAAATGAAATAGCCAATTCTTTATTCAAGACGAGACACACTGCCTCCTTCGAATCATTGGAGGATGCAAAATAAATAGATCAGACCATATATATATATATATATATATATATTATATTATATATATATATATATATATTCTTTGTTGGGGTACCAAGTTTCTTGGTACAAGGGTGATTCTAGTAGTTTGTTGCAGAGTTCAGGTTCCGTGTGAGAGCTCAATGCTTAATTTTTATAAACAGAGTAAATTTATTTGTGAATAAAACGCCTTAAATACCATGACTATTGTGAGTATGGACCATTTCCACTCGTGGCCCACCGAGCTTCGTCAGACCACTTTTTTATTTTATTCAGACTGGCAAATGACCAAATTCAGTAATACATTTATACATTTCTCCCCGCCCCACAATACCCGTGGTATTAAGGCTTTTTTATTCACAAATATATATATATATATATATATATATATATATATATATATATATATATATATATATAAGCAAGTATAAGAAATGGTAAAGGCACAAACAAGAATCTATACTGGAAAATCCAACCCATTAAATCGGCTAGAATACTTCGAAAAGTCCTGGAGACCGGATGAGAATTACTGTCATTCTGTCGTCACAAAAAATTACTAGTTAGAACTAGTGTGAAAAACTT
>CM042142.1:84180086-84205086 GCA_023376005.1 Doryteuthis pealeii | reverse complement strand
TATATATGTATATAGATAGATAAGAAAGAATGCTATAGGTAGATAGATAGATAACAATGTGCGTATGAGTCCCTTTACTGATTGATCCAGGGGGATTTAAATATATATAATATATAATATATATATATATACATATATATATATATATATATGTGTGTGTGTGTGTGTGTGTATGTGTGTACATTTTATACATGTATCATACATATATATTATATATGTATTTATATATTGCATTCTGTTTCTCTCTCTGTCTCTCTGTCTCTCTCTTTCTATATATATATATATATATTATATATATATATATATATATATATATTATATATATTTATTATTATTATTATTATTATTTTCACAGCAGCGTTAACTTATGGTCTTTCGCTAAAGGTCCGTGTACGAATAGGACATCTACTTCACCGGGTGTCAGAATAGCTCACGTACACCATCGGGGTGCACAATAATAGGTGACGCGTAGTGTGGCGTAGGGTGGCATGGGGTAACATAAGTGTGTACAGAATAAGTCACATGACATCGATAGCGTAGGTGACCTATTCTCTATATGATCAATTCAGTACATGATCATCTAGCGGGCGTTGGTGTCTTATTTAACCAGTAGCCTCAGAGGATTTCTTCTGCACACCGGGATGGTGTAGGTGATCTATTCTTTACACCCGGTGACTTTAGGTGACCTATTCTGTACACCTATGTGGCGTAGGTGACCTATTCTGCACATAGGGCTCTCTTGGGTGAGATATTCTATACAAACAGGTGCCGTAGATTTTCAATTCTGTACATGTTCCTCCCTTGTATGACCTATTCTGTGCAACCGGTGTCCTTAGGTGACCTATTCTGTACACCTGTGTGGCGTAGGTGACCCATTCTGTACAGGAATCTCCCTTGAGTGACATTCTGTACAACCCGGGTGCGGTAGGTGAACTAATATGTACATGCATCTCCCTTGGGTGAGCTATTCCGTACAACAGGTGGCCTTAGGTGACCTATGCTGTACATTCGGGTGCCTTGTTCTTATCTTTGTTATTTGATATTGCAACCAGCCTAGGAGAAGTTTAAGGCCAAACTTGTTGAATACGCCAGTTCCCTTTTAGATTACTGAAGTTAAGCAGCAATGAGTCTGTTCACTACTTAGGTAGGTGGCCCTTTTTAGCAATAGCTGATACTGTAAGCTATCAGATATCAAAATGACTAGTATCAGCATTAAATGACTCGAAATGGGTTGATATGTGTTATAATGGAATATTACACACATACTCTCTCTCTCTCTCCCTGTCCCATGTGGTCTGACTATATATATAGGGAGAACGGCTCTATGCTGGGCTGGCTCGAGGATTAGTAGCGTATCTCACTATTCCTTGTTTGTCTTATTGTATCTCTCTGCAATAAAACCCTAAATCTTAAATCTACGAACATGTTGACTGGTCCTTCTACTCGACTACAACCTTGTCTGATTGTATCCCTTTAAAGGACACAAAAATGTATTATTTTCCCTACAGAATATTCCGTGTTAGGTAACCTCTCTCGAATAACCTAATACATTATAAGACAAAGGGTATTAAGTCGGCACTAGTTTGTGTTGTAATGGAATATTCCACGCTCTCTCTCGCCCATGAGGTCTGACTATAATATAGTGAGCACGGCATTATGCTGGCTGGCTCGAGGATTAGTAGCGTACCCACTATTCCTTGTTTGTCTTATTGTATCCCTCTGCAAAAAAAGCCCCTGTCTTAAATCTACGAAACTGTTGACGGGTCCTTCCACTCGACTACAACATTGTCTGATTGTATCCCTTTTAAGGACACACAGAAAGAAGGAAAGAGATGTAATGGAATATTCCACACTCTCTCTCATACATTTGGTCTGACTATATATATATAGTGAGCATGGTATTATGCTGGACTGGCTTCGAGGATTAGTAGCGTACCTCACTATTCCTTGTTGTCTTATTGTATCTCTCTGCAATAAAACCCTCTATCTTAAATCTACGAGCGTGTTGACTGGTCCTTCCACTCGACTACAACCATGTCTGATTGTATCCCATTTAAGGACACAACAATATGCCGTGAAACAAATCACCAAGAAAACTATTTGCTAAGATGATAACCATTGCACGACGGGCGCATAAGCAAGTAAGATAAAAGTGAGAAAAAAAATAGAAAAGACTCGCAATGCAAAAACGATGAAAAAAAAAATCATTATTCACGATGTGTGCTCAAAAAGTAGCCAGAGAGAAATTTAAAGTGTTTTGATTTTAAAATTTAAAATGTCACATGAAGATGTGCGTTCCAGTGAGAAACTTCTATAATAAAGTAATGACTTTTAGGTATCTAGCAGATGTTTTTTTTAATGATTTTTACCAACGTTTGTTACAGAGATAATTTCCGGGAGGTAAAGAAAATAAATTTATATTCGATTAAGAATGTTATGCGACTTTAGAAACAGGAAATAGCACTGCATGTATGTATTTTTGTTTATCTATCCAAATCTCTTTTTCTCTCTCAATCATATATATATATATATATATATATATATATATATATATATATATATAAGATAAATATATAAAGTTTTACATATCTATTTATTAGGTGACAAAGGAACATTTACGACCATATTGGTTTCAAGCAATGCAATCATCAGGTGAAGATGTTTCAAATATTGTCACCTAATAAATAGATATGTAAAACCTTTATATATTTATCTTAATCATATTATATAACAGCTCTATTTATATTGAGCACTCTACCAATAATACTGCCTTTGGTACTGGCCATTCCAGCAAAAGCTGAAAGTGATCATCTCACACTATATATAATATATATATATTATATATATATATATATAATATAGTGCTCAACTTACGAGTTTTCAGCTATCACCAGGTTGATTTTTTTGCTTTGTGGCGTGAGCTGAAATTTGAAGAGAGAAACTGAATGTTTATTAATAGCAGCGCAAATGTAGATTATGTGGTGACTGAGACGAAACAGATAATCACAAAATAAGCGAATGCAGCTAACTGGCACAAAAGGAATACAAATAGAACCAGCCAGTGGGAAAGATGATCAACTGGGAATTATGCAAAATATTACAATTTAACCATTCTGACAAATGGTATATACACGAACCAGAATCTGTCCTAGAAAATGAAACTCATAAAATACCCTGGCAAAAAATAGACAGATCACTGAATACTGACCAGAAGAGTAGACCTAGAGTTGATTAACAAGTCTGAGTTTTGTTTAACGGCATAATCAACCTCTGTGGGTCATTTAATGCCAGAAAGATTAATTTGGATGTCAGTCTTTAATGTAGTGGTTCTATGGTGGCATTCGGTTATGTTTTTGTTATATCTTGTTGAAACGGTTGCTTTTTATTAGAAAATTTAAAATGTCTTCAGGGTTTTGATTAACAAGAAAAAATGGAATTGTAATCTAGCGGATTTTGCCATTCAAAGGCACCAAGATTAAAAGAAAACTGAAAGATAAAGAAAATACTTGGATCTTGCTAGAGAACTAAAAAAAAAAAAAACAAAAAAAAACACCTGTGGAACATGAGGATGACAGTGGTACAATAGTAGTTTATATATTTGGAATGGTTTGCAAATGCTTGCATCTAAAATCGATATCAATCTTAACCACACTATAATTAAGATCGGATAGAAATACTCAGAAGACTCCTGGAGACATGAGGAACTGATACTCAGACTCCAGTAAAAGCCACCCGGTAATGACGGTGTGAAATATTCGCAAGAAATGATAAAATAATACAAATAATGAAATCTGCGTTTTAAACCAATAAAACAGCTAGAAAAATTAAATAAAAACGTTTTATTTGATTATTTTATTATTAGTTTGTTTATTTATTGTATCGAAGGAAATTGATGCCGGACTTTG
This sequence comes from Doryteuthis pealeii, assembly GCA_023376005.1. Lineage (NCBI taxonomy): Eukaryota > Metazoa > Mollusca > Cephalopoda > Myopsida > Loliginidae > Doryteuthis > Doryteuthis pealeii. The sequence continues at coordinate 84,201,181 of CM042142.1, read as the reverse complement.
AATAAAATCAAATCTTAGGTCTAAAATAAATATATAAATAAATAATAAACTACGAAAGATTCTGGGCGGGAAATTACTTGGTTCCAATTTTAAATCGGATATTTCATACACAAAAGTTTATAAAATATCAGATTAAAAAAATTATCTGGTAGCCAATAGGAACGTTTTTGGTTATTGCCACTAATAAATAAATAAATAAATAAATAGAAGCAACAAATATACAAGAAGAATCATAAGGAATGTCAAGTTAAAAATTAAAAAAGAAAAAAGAAATCGAAGAAAATTTATTTGTTGATTTCTTGTTAGATTTTTTTGCGTGTCTTTTTCACTTGATTGGTGAAACAATACAAGAATCGACAACACGCGCATCTAAAATGTCATATGTCTACACTTATAGTCATATGTACACACACGTACAAAACACAGATATACACACATGCAAACACAGATTTACTTACACACATACACACACACATACGCACATACATATGTATATTTTGTTTTAATGGGCAATACATATAAAGGCGATTGTTATCATTATTTTTCAAAAGCAGATTTAACGAATTATATTTCGTAAAAATATATTTAGTTCGATGGCAACAGTTCTTCTTATATTCTAAATTATATATATATAGTCTGCCTCCTATTACATAAGCCATTCGAGTACAGTAAATGAGACACCGCTGGAAAGTAAGACGAAACTAATAAGTGATGTTCCCTGTGATCACCTAGATACGCGAATACCAGTGTAGGCCGACCAGCAAAAATATACATCAATCAGCTCCGTGCAGATTCTGGATGCAGCACAGAAATCTTCCATGGGCGATGACTGATAGAGAAGGCTGGAGAGATAGATAGATAGAGATAGATAGATAGATAGATAGAGATTAGAGAGAGAGAGAGAGAGAGAGAGAGAGAGAGAGAGAGAGAGAGAGAGAGAGTCATGGGATCCCGTACTGACAGCATGAGATGAGGATGATGATGATGATGATGACGATGATGATGATGCGTATAGTAAAGTATGGGTATTCCTAAAATTTTGGTGCGACAGCAACCTCTCATTTTTTTAAAGTTATACTTGTAAATTGTTGCTTATTCTAAATATTTTCCTTAAGGACAGATTCTAAACTTACATAGAGGAAAGTTTCTATGAAATTCTTAATAGTAACGATGACATAATTACGTTTTAAAGAACACATCTTTAAGAGAGAGAAAGGCAAAGTCGCCATTTTAGTTGATACGGTTTTTTACTTTACAACATTTCTTAGAAAGTAACTAAATGATTTTTACATGCGATTTCATTAACCTTTCTTTTTCATAATAAAGCAGCAATGAAGTAAAGTATATGTGGTGACCAAGATAACTTTCCTTTCACGAAAAGCTTGGCATGTCAGGTTTTAGCTGAAAAAGCACATGGTCGCCATTAACAGGCGGGTTTATGGGGCGTGGTCTTGTTTTGTCTCGTTTTGGTGTGATTATGACGATGCTTATGCAAATTATGTCCACAGAGAACTGAATACAGGAGTTTGTTTTGGTCATTTGGACAGTTGTTGGCATCCTTCCGTTTGCGAGAGACGATGGTAGAGTGTCCAATTTTTTTAATGGAACTACATAGCCTGGAGGGTTTATATGGAGGATTAGCTGTTACTCATGCATCAAATCCCCACTCTCCACACTGCTGCTGTGATCCACAGAAAGGCAAGAAACCAATGCAGTTTGGCGGCGGTAGTGTCACAGGAGATGCTAGTTAGCACTGGATTTTAGCATCACGCCACCTTAGGACTCTAGCTCCTGATTTGCATTCGGTGTTTACTCCCCTAGCCTTTCCTTTGGGATGAGGTATAGTCGCTAGGCAACGGGGTTTTTTATCCGACTTTTCCTTGTCCTAGATGGGTTGCGTTGCCGGCCAGGTTAAAGCTAAGTAGCGAACGAGATTATCACTTTGCCTTGGTCGTGTGTAACAAAGTTTGGAATTAAGAGAACATGCGTGTAAGGAAAGGGAAACGACAGAGTGGGAGGGACTAGGACCCGCGATTTCTCAAATTACTACAAAATATATGATTTATTCCGAGTTTGTTGAATTAATTAACATGTCTGTAGTTATGAAACTGTGTGTTTGAGAGTGTGTGTGTAATCTTCACATTTGCATATACATACATATATCAAACTCACATATACACAATAAAAACAAAAGGACATATATGAATGGGTATTTATATAGGTATAGATATAAAAGAAATATAAAACTTTCATGAATGAAAAACTCATATAAATATATAGCCTCATCATTAATACTGAATAGTGGTTCGATCCTCACTTGGTGTCAAAGGTACCATAATTCACCATAATTTGCACTGATTCCTCATCAAGTAGATAAAAAAGTTATTTCCTGACCTTCTACCAGATCAGATTAACTCAATAGGGATTTTTATGGGGATCCTAGAATATCAAACTAATGCTAATCAGCAAATGGATCTGCGAGACTAGCTTACTAACCATTATACCATGAGAAAGGGTGTGGGCTCCACCTCAGAGCACAATCAATCTTCTTGGTCTAGCGCTATGAAAAGCTGATAACCAATACACCATACTGGAATGTCCTGTATTAACCGAACACGCTCAACAAGTGTAGGAAGTGAGACAAAGTTGCAAATATGAAGTATCTTGTGAGGATCAAACTCACTTTCAGGAGTAATGGATCTGCAAGGCTAACTTGCAACCATTACCAGAGATGGGATATCCTGTATTTACCCAGCCCGTTCGCCAAGGGTAGGGTTGCACAAAGGTCGAGAGTATGTGGCATATTGTTGAGGATAGCTTTTCTGCTGTTATGGATCTGCGAGTCTAGCGTGATAACCACAGTAACTGATGGATTTAGTGTCTAATATGAGTGTAAATCGAAAAACGATTTTTTGGTGCAGAGGGAAAATTTGAACATTTCTAGAGATTTTTGCGGTAAAATTCTGTTAAATTTAATACATTTTGTCGTCCCTTCGAAGATTCGAATATTATTCTTTTTCAATATAATATATATATATATATATATATTATATATATATATATATAATATATATATGTGTGTGTGTGTGGGGTGTATCTTTATATATATGTATATACGCATATATATATGTATGTATGTATATATATATATACGTATGTAGGTATATATATATGTTGTATGTCTGTATATATATAATATATATATATATATATATATATATATATATATATATATATATATATATATATTTCGTGTGTGTTTATATATATGTGCATATCTAATGCATATATATATGTATATATATATATATATGTATTTATATGTATGTATATATATATGTACGTATGATATATATATGTTGTGTGTGTGTGTAAATGTATATATATGTAAGTATATATATGTATATATACGATCAATGATTGATATATATATATATATATATATATTATTATATATATATATAATATATATATAATATATACAATTCAAAATTTTTTTCATTCTAGTTCTTTCGTGAGAGGTGAACAAATTTGGAAATCTCTTGCTGAGAACTGCATTTGGGTTTTTGAAAAGGAATAAATAAATGAATGTAAATATAAGTTAACTTAAAGGAAAACCACTTTTTTCGTCGACCAGAAATTTCTTTTCTTTTCCCAAAAAAGTCCAACATTACTTTGCAAAATTCATATTGAATATTTTTTGTGATACTTTTCATTTGTTTTGGCCCCTTTAAGCAATGTTTTCAGTGTCTACACGCTAAAATGTATTAAGGAAAACGAAGCAGATCATTTTATGAGAAAAGGAAAGAATTTCTGGTCGACGAAAAAAGTGTGTTTTCTTTAAGTTTAATCTTATATTACCTCATTTTATTTTATTCCTTTCAAAAACCCAATGCAGTTCTCAGCAAAGAGATTTCCAAATTTGTTCACCTCTCACGAAAGAACTATGAATGAAAAAATTTTGAATTGTATATATATATATATATATATATATATATATATTTTATATTATATATATATATATATATTCAATCATTGATACGTTATATATACATATATATACTTACATATATTACATGTACACACACACACACATATATATATGCATACGTACATATATAATATCATAATATAAATACATAATATATATATATACATATATATATGCATAGATATGCACATATATATAAACACACACGAATATATATATATATATATAGTAATATAATATATTATATATATTATATTAATATATATATTATACAGACATAAAACATATATATATACCTACATACGTATATATTATCATACATACATATATATATGGCGTATATACATATATATAAAGATACCCCCACACACACAACACATATATATATATATATTATAATATAATATATATAATTATATATATATATATATATTCTAAAAGAATAATATTCGAATCTTCGAAGGACGACAACATGTATTAAATTTAACAGAATTTTAACCGCAAAAATCTCTAGAAAATGTTCAAATTTTCCCTCTGGCACCAAAAAAATCGTTTTTTCGAATTTACACTCATAATTTGACCTAATCCATCAGTTACATGTGGTTATACGCTAGACTCGCAGATCCATAACAGCAGAAAAGCTATCCTCACATATGCCACATACTCTCGCCTTGTGTACACTACCCTTGGCGTAACGGGCTGGGTAAGTTACAGGATATCCATCCTGGTGTAATGGTTGCAAGTTAGCTTGCAGATCCATTACTCCTGAATAGTGAGTTTGATCCTCACAAGATACTTCATATTTGCAACTTTGTCTCACTCTAACTTGTTGAGCGTGTTCGGTTAATACAGGACATTCCAGTATGGTGTATTGGTTATCAAGCTTTTCACTAGCGCTAGACCAAGAAGATTGATTGTGCATCTGAGGTGGAGCGCCACACCCTTTCTCATGGTATAATGGTTAGTAAGCTAGTCTCGCAGATCCATTATTGCTGATTAGCATTAGTTTGATATTCTAGGATCCCCATAAAATCCCTATTTGAGTTATCTGATCTGGTAGAAGGTCAGGAAAATAAACTTTTTATCTACTGATGAGGAATCAGTGCAAATTATGGTGAATTATGGTACCTTTGACACAAGTGAGGATCGAACTCACTATTCAGTATTACTGATGAGGCTATATATTTATATGAGTTTTCATTCATGAAAGTTTTTATATATTTCTTTTATATCTATACTATATAAATACCCATTCATATATGTCCTTTTTGTTTTTATTGTGTATATGTGAGTTTGATATATGTATGTATTGCAATGTGAAGATTTACACACACAACTCTCAAACACACAGTTTCATAACTACAGACATGTTAATTATTCAACAAACCTCGGAATAAATCAATATAATTTTGTTAGTAATTTGAGAAATCGCGGGTCCTAGTCCCTCCACTCTGTCGTTTCCCTTTCTAAACGCATGTCTCTTAATTCCAAACTTTGTTACACACGACCAAAGGCAAAGTGATAATCCTCGTTCGCTACTTAGCTTTAACCTGGCCGGCAACGCAACCCATCTAGGACAAGGAAAAAGTCGGATAAAAAACCCGTTGCCTAGCGACTATACCTCATCCCAAAGAAAGGCTAGGGGAGAAACACCGAATGCAAATCAGGAGCTAGAGTCCCTAAGGTGGCGTGATGCTAAAATCCAGTTGCTAACTAGCATCTCTGTGACACTACCGCCGCCAAACTGCATTGGTTTTCTTGCCTTTTCTGTGGATCACAGCAGCAGTGGGAGAGTTGGGATTGATGCATGAGTAACAGCTAATCCTCCATATAAAACCCGTCCAGGCTATGTAGTTCCATTAAAAAATTGGGACACTCTACATCGTCTCTCGAAACGGAAGGATGCCAACAACTGTCCAAATGACCAAACAATCCTTGTATTCAGTTCTCTGGTGGACATAATTTGCATAAGCATCGTCATAATCACACCAAACGAGACAAAACAAGAACGCCCCATAAACCCGTGTAATGGCGACCATGTGCTTTTTCAGCTAAAACCTGACATGCCAAGCTTTTCGTGAAAGGAAGTTATCTTGGTCACCACATATACTTTACTTCATTGCTGCTTTATTATGAAAAAGAAAGGTTAATGAAATCGCATGTAAAAATCATTTAGTTACTTTCTAGAAAATGTTGTAAAGTAAAAACCGTATCAACTAAAATGGCGACTTTTGCCTTTTTTCTCTCTCTTAAAGATGTGGTTCTTTAAAACGTAATTTATGTCATGTTACTATTAAGAATTTCATAGAAACTTTTCCTCTATGTAGTTTAGAATCTGTCCTTAAGGAAAATATTTAGAATAAGCAACAATTTAAAGTATAACTTAAAGAAAATGAGAGGTTGCCTGTCGCACCAAAATTTTAGGAATACCCATACTTTACTATACGCATCATCATCATCGTCATCATCATCATCATCATCCTCATCTCATGCTGTCAGTACGGGATCCCATGACTCTCTCTCTCTCTCTCTCTCTCTCTCTCTCTCTCTCTCTCTCTCTCTCTCTCTATCTATCTATCTCTATCTATCTATCTATCTCTATCTATCTATCTCTCCAGCCTTCTCTATCAGTCATCGCCCATGGAAGATGTTCTGTGCTGCATCCAGAATCTGCACGGAGCTGATTGAGTATATTTTTGCTGTCGGCTACACTGGTATTCGCGTATCTAGGTGATACAGGGGAACATCACTTATTAGTTCGTCTTTACTTTTCCAGCGGTGTTCATTTACTGTACTCGAATGCTTATGTAATAGGAGGCAGACTATATATTATAATTAGAATATAGAAGAACTGTTGCATCGAACTAAATATATTTTTACGAAATATAATTCGTAAATCTGCTTTGAAAATAATGATAACAATCGCCTTTTTATTATGTATTGCCCATTAAAACAAATATACATATGTATGTGCGTATGTGTGTGTGTATGTGTGTAAGTAATCTGTGGTTGCATGTGTGTATATCTGTGTTTTGTACGTGTGTGTAACATATGACTATAAGTGTAGACATATGACATTTTAAGATGCGCGTGTGTCGATTTTGTATTTGTTCACCAATCAAGTGAAAAAGACACGCAAAAAATCTAACAAGAAATCAAAATAAATTTTCTTCGATTTCTTTTTTCTTTTAATTTTAACTTGACATTCCTTATGATTCTTCTTGATATTTGTTGCTTCTATTTATTTATTTATTTATTTATTAGTGCAATAACCAAAACGTTCCTATTGTACCAGATAATTTTTTTAATCTATATTTTATAAACTTTTGTGTATGAAATTATCCGATTTAAAATTGAACAAGTAATTTCCCGCCAGAATCTTTCGTAGTTATTTATTTATTTATATATTATTTTAGACCTAAGATTGATTTTATCAAAGTCCGGCATCAATTTCCTTCATACAATAAATAAACAAACTAATAAATAAATAATCAATAAACGTTTTTATTTAATTTTTCTAGCTGTTTTATTGGTTTAAAACGCAGATTTCATTATTGTATTATTTTATCATTTCTTGCGAATATTTCACACCGTCATTCCGGGTGGTCTTTTACTGGAGTCTGAGTATCAGTTTCCTCATGTCTCCAGGAGTCTTCTGAGTATTCTATCCGATCTTAATTATAGTGTGGTTAAGATGATATCGATTTTAGATGCAAGCATTTGCAAACCATTCCAAATATATAAACTCTATTGGTACCACTTCATCCTCATGTTCCACAGGTGTTTTTTTTTTTTTTTTTTTTTTAGTTCTCTAGCAAGATCCAAGTATTTCTTTATCTTTCAGTTTTCTTTTAATCTGTGGTGCCTTGAATGGCAAAATCCGCTAGATTACAATTCCATTTTTTTCTTGTAATTCAAAAACCTGAAGACATTTTAATTTTCTAATTAAAAAAGCAACCGTTTCAACAAGATATAACAAAACATAACGAATGCCACCATAGAACCACTACATTAAAGACTGACATCCAAATTAATCTTTTCTGGCATTAAATGACACAGAGGTTGATATGCCGTTAAACAAAACTCAGACTTGTTAATCAACTCTAGGTCTACTCTTCTGGCAGTATTCAGTGATCTGTCTATTTTGCCAGGGTATTTTATGAGTTTCATTTTTCTAGGACAGATTCTGGTTTCGTGTATATACCATTTGTCAGAATGGTTAAATTGTAATATTTTGCATAATTCCCAGTTTGATCATCTTTCCCACTGGCTGGTGTCTATTTTGATTCCTTTTGTGCCAGTTAGCTGCATTCGCTTATTTTGTGATTATCTGTTTCGTCTCAGTCACCACAATCTACATTTGCGCTGCTATTAATAAACATTCAGTTTCTCTCTTCAAATTTCAGCTCACGCCACAAAGCAAAAAATCAACCTGGTGATAGCTGAAAACTCGTAGTTGAGGCACATATATATATATAATATATATATATATATATATATATATAGTGTGAAGATGATCACTTCAGCTTTTGCTGGATGGCCAGTACCAAAGGCAGTATATTGGTAGAGTGCTCAATATAAATAGAGCTGTTATATAATATGATAAGATAAATATATAAGGTTTACATATCTATTTATTAGGTGACAATTTTGAAACATCTTCACTGATGATTGCATTGCTTGAAACCAATATGGTCGTAATGTCTTTGTCACTAATAAATAGATATGTAAAACCTTTATATATTTATCTTATTATATATATATATATATATATATATATATAATAATATATATATATGATTGAGAGAGAAAAAGAGATTGGATAGATAAACAAAAATACATACATGCAGTGCATTTCCTGTTTCTAAGTCGCATAACATTCTTAATCGAATATAAATTTATTTTCTTTACCTCCCGGAAATTATCTCTGTAACAAACGTTGGTAAAATCATTAAAAAAAAACATCTGCTAGATACTAAAGTCATTACTTTATTATAGAAGTTTTCTCACTGGAACGCACAATCTTCATGTGACATTTTAAATTTTTAAAAATCAAACACTTTAAATTTCTCTCTGGCTACTTTTTGAGCACACATCGTGAATAATGATTTTTTTCATCGTTTTTGCCATTGCGAGTCTTTTCTATTTTTTTTCTCACTTTTATCTTACTTGCTTATGCGCCCGTCGTGCAATGGTTATTCATCTTAGCAAATAGTTTTCTTGGTGATTTGTTTTCACGGCATATTTGTTGTGTCTTAAATGGGATACAATCAGACATGGTTGTAGTCGAGTGGAAGGACAGTCAACACGCTCGTAGATTTAAGATAGAGGGTTTTATTGCAGAGAGATACAATAGACAACAAGGAATAGTGAGGTACGCTACTAATCCTCGAAGCCAGTCCAGCATAATACCATGCTCACTATATATATATAGTCAGACCAAAGTATGAGAGAGAGTGTGGAATATTCCATTACATCTTTCCTTCTTTCTGTTGTGTCCTTAAAAGGATACAATCAGACAATGTTGTAGTCGAGTGGAAGGACCGTCAACAGTTTCGTAGATTTAAGACAGGGGCTTTTTTTGCAGAGGATACAATAAGACAAACAAGGATAGTGGGGTACGCTACTAATCCTCGAAGCCAGCCCAGCATAATGCCGTGCTCACTATATATATAGTCAGACCTCATGGGCGAGAGAGAGCGTGGAATTATCCATTACAACACAAACTAGTGCCGACTTAACCCTTTGTCTTATAATGTATTAGGTTATTCGAGAGAGGTTACCTAACACGGAAATTCTGTAGGGAAAATAATACATTTTTGGTCCTTTAGGATACAATCAGACAGGTTGTAGTCGAGTAGAGGACCAGTCAACATGTTCGTAGATTTAAATTTAGGGTTTTATTGCAGAGAGATACAATAAGACAAACAAGGAATAGTGAGATACGCTACTAATCCTCGGAGCCAGCCCAGCATAGAGCCGTTCCCCTATATATATAGTCAAACCACATGGGACAGGGGAGAGAGAGAGAGTATGTGTGTAATATTCCATTATAACACATATCAACCCATTTCGAGTCATTTAATGCTGATACTAGTCATTTTGATATCTGATAGCTTACAGTATCAGCTATGCTAAAAAGGGCCACCTACCAAGTATGAACAGACTCATTGCTGCTTAAACTTCAGTAATCTAAAAGGGAACTGGCGTATTCAACAAGTTTTGGCCTTAAACTTCTCCTAGGCTGGTTGCAATATCAAATAACAAGATAAGAACCCAAGGCACCCGAATGTACAGCATAGGTCACTAAGGCCACCTGTTGTACGAATAGCTACCAAGGGAGATGCATGTACATATTAGTTCACCTACCGCACCGGGTTGTACAGAATGTCACTCAAGGGAGATTCCTGTACAGAATGGGTCACCTACGCCACACAGGTGTACAGAATAGGTCACCTAAGGACACCGGTTTGCACAGAATAGGTCATACAAGGGAGGAACATGTACAGAATTGAAATCTACGGCACTGTTTGTATAGAATATTCTCACCCAAGAGAGCCCTATGTGCAGAATAGGTCACCTACGCACATAGGTGTACAGAATAGGTCACCCTAAAGTCACCGGGTGTAAAGATAGATCACCTACACCATCCCGGTGTGCAGAAGAAATCCTCTGAGGCTACTGTTAATAAGACACCACGCCCGCTATATCATGTACTGAATGATCATATAGAGAATAGGGTCACCTACGCTATCGATGTCATGTGACTTTATTCTGTACACACTTATGTACCCCATGCCACCTACGCACACTACGGTCACCTATTATGTGCCCCCGGATGGTGTACGTGAGCTATTCTGTACACCCGGGTGAAGTAGATGTCCTATTCTGTACACGGACCTTTAGCGAAAGACCACTAAGTTAACGCTGCTGTGAAAATAATATAATAATAATAATAATAATTATATATATATAATATATATATATATATATATATATATATATATATATATTAATAGAAAGGAGAGACAGAGAGACAGAGAGAGAAACAGAATGCATATATAAATACTATATATATATATATATGTATGTATACATGTATAAAATGTACCACATACACACACACACACACACACATATATATTATATATATATGTATATATATATATATATATATATATATATATTTAAATCCCCTGGATCAATCAGTAAAGGGACTCATACGCACATTTTATCTATCTATCTACCTATAGCATTCTGTTCTTATCTATCTATATACATATATATCCTATAGATAGATAGATAGATAGATAGATATAATAAGAACAGAATGAAATAGGTACATAGATAGATAGATAGATAGATACCAATGTGCGTATGAGTTCCCTTTACTGACTGATCCGGGGTCTTTAATATTCTACATTATTCTGTTTCCATCGGCGCGTTCAAACCCAGCCAAGCATCAACAACAAAAATGTACCTACGAAAAGAATCACAAATTTTTAGAAGTACTGGGAAAAGGGAATCTATTTTTATCTTCGATCAGATCACTCGGGGGATGATTGATCGAATTCAGTCTGGTAATTTGATACCGGCGGTGGTAGGAACATGCATGTGCTCTGACCCATGCAATCCGTAATGAGGATAAGGAGAATGCTAAGCGTCACTATGGCTGCTGTCTGTCTGCTTGGCTGGCTGGCTGTTTGTGGCTTACCTTCTGGCTGGCTCTAGGATTGACTAATGAAAAATAGACAAATAAATAAAATGGATAGATAGTAGATAAATACATACATAGTAAAACAGATATTATTATATATATATATTAATATATAATATATATATATATATATAAAGAGAGAGAGAGGAGAGAGAGAGAGAGAGGGGGGATTCGGCTAATGGAAACAGACAAATTTCGTTGAAGATTTCCGTGGAGATTTTAATGCAACTTTACATCAATCAGGTGGCTGGGATTGATGAAGATCGAATAAACGACTAATAGATCACAATACCAACTTTGAATACCGTGAAACCTGGAGAACGGGTGGTGCGTAAAGTTAAAAAAATCGCCTACTAAATTAAAAATCAACACTTAAAAAAAAAGGATTTTAATCGATTCGGAAAAATATTCTAAATCGAACTAAGAGGACCTTCCTGTCACTCATAAGGTCGTCGGGTGGCCTAAAGTCGGTATCAGCCTATCAGCGAGGGTGTCTATCCCTTTTCACTAGCGCCACAGACCAATGAGATTATGCGTCTGAGGTGGAGCACCACACCTACCATCAGCTCCTTACTTTACCGCACAATCCTTTGCTACTCACACGCTGAGTTGGCGATGGGCCGGTATCGAAATAGGAACTTGTGGTTTCTAGCCGAATGCCTACCGACTGAGCTAACCCGACCCCTGTCACTCATACTTCGGTGAAAATCCTGCATAGAATGGCAAATAAAACTCAAGAAAGTGCTCTTGTCTCTATAGTAGAGTATATGCGATTAAATGAGGGAATTTATGAGGATCAAACTGAAGCTGATAGTTTTACCTTTGAGAGAGCCGTGAAACTTGAAGACACGTGTGGTAGGAAATCTAAGGGTCACCCCTTAAACTCCTAGATTTTAAATCGGCACTTAAAAAATTAACAATTTGATGTAAAAATTGTCTAAAACAAAGCTAGGTGTCTGTGTTAATGGCATATCAACCGTTGTGCGTTAGTTTATGCTAATCTTGTTTTTTTTTAACATATTCACCAGCCCTCCGCACGGACAGGATACGAACCAAGATTAATTTCTTAAGCAAAATATAACAGGTTTCAATTCGAAGTTTTCATTCTCCTAGAGTAGTTGCCTAACCAAGGTTAAAAAGTCCAGTCTGGTCTATTATTTACCATAGCTGGAGGCAGAAACTTGGATTCATAGTTTTTCCAAGAGTATTACGTTATGGGAAATGCAAACAACCCCGCAGGATTTGAACGCGTCTCGCCGTGTCCAGTTCCTAAGACAATAACCATTAAAACACGCACATACAGGTTTTATTATATATATATATATATATATATATATATATATAATATATGGTGTGGTGTGTGTGTGGCAGGGCTTGCCTGTCACGGGCTGGTCCCTTGAGTCATATGCGGTCCATGGTGCAGACGACTACGTGAAAAGCATGTGTGTGTGTACAAATGAAGTTGGGGGTCTCAAGTGTCTCTTATGTGACAGGACGTGTAAAAGCAAGCTGGACTTCTGGCCATTTGCGTGCTCACAACCGAACTTTGTTGAAGGGCTCTCTTCTATGAAGAGTGGCAATAACACACACACACACACACACATATATATATATATTTATATATATATATATATATTATAATGACGAAACAGCATTTAACATCTTAGAAGCTGTTTCTATTTTCTTTTCTCGTCCTACATTGTGCAGACAAATTAGGCCTAAGCACTCACTTATTTTATTGTGAGCGGCTTGGCCTGGTGCGACTTGATGGGGGATTTCCTTGGTTTGTTTTCACCCCCCCCTCTTGTCAAACCGTTTCCTTAATCCTTCCATATCCATTCGTGTCAAAAATTTGTTTAAAACTTGACTTTTAATCGATTCCGGGTTTATAACGTGACATGTACCGGACGAAAGGGCCTTGTTTTACCATTCGTGTCTAGTTTTGTATTTCTCGTTGTGCTAGTTTGCTACATTCGCAGAGTACATGGTTTACAGTCTCATCTCTATTACCGCATAATCTACATTTACTATTTTGTTGGGTCTTATCAATTTTCGCTATTATTATTATTTATTATTATTATTATTATTATTATTATTACACAACAGCCGTTACCACTATTACATTATTATCATTATCATAATCCTTACAGAGGATCCAATAGAATCATCCCGGACTAACCTGTCTATTGGATAGTTTTATCTATTGGATATATATATATATATATATATATAATATATATATATATATATATATATATATATATGACACAGATTGTGACTTAAAGGTACTAACCCCGAAGTAATGACGAAAAGGTGACTTTCCAAAGTTCTGGAATTAAAATCTCACCACTAGATACAGTTTAGTGTCATATCTCGGAGACAGAATATAGAATTATAATCTCTGAATATGGATTTCAATTTACTCAAGATTGCTGGGTTACAGTAAACGATCACATATATATATATATATATATATATATATAGAGAGAGAGAGAGAGAGAGAGAGAGAGAACACAGAGACAGAGACAGAGAGAGAGACAGAGAGAGAGAGAGAGAGAACACAAGACAGACAGACAGAGAGTGACATAGAGAGGGGAGAGAGAGAAGAGAAAGAGAGAAAGGTCAGTAGTTGTACAAGATAAGGTATTTATTTAGCCTTAGAGTATCAACATTACTCAAACCCATACATAATACGTAACCAATTGAAATCTCGATCTCCCTTCCTGCCGTTATGAATAAATCTCAACACATTTATTTTCGACATTAACACCTTTCCGCGTCATTGCGCTTAAAAGAGAAGTGGATATTTCTCATATAAATCGATAATCATACTTCTAATATTCCTAGATTATTTTTACAGTGCTGTGGTCTGAATGGTTTCCAATTCAAGTCTAATGGTTCGCATCCTTTTTACCCATTGACCCCCTTTAATCCTATTTTACTCTAGTGGACCCCCCCCCAAAGTCCCATTGTATTTTATAGTTAATACATTTTACTTGCCTGGGTCCCAAAAAATTGTATATGGTCCCGGGGATCCATATGGACCCGATTGAGAACTACTGGTTAAACTCTAGGTTATCAAGTCTCTTTCCAGATTCTTAGGAACGGTTCCAAGAGTTCCTAGTACGATTGGTATTACCGTCACTTCATGTTCCACCACGTTTGAGTTCTCTGGCAAGATCCGCGTAGTTATCCGCTTTTCGACTTTCTTCATTTTCACTCTGTGGTCTACTGGCACGGAAAAATCAAATATATGATAGGGTATTCCATGACAAATCATCCAGAAAAAAAGTCACATTTTTACCTACAAGCTTCAATTTTTTTCCATGTGTGGACTATGTTAACATTAGATAATCCCCGAAAATTTGAGCTTCAATTCCAAAAATTGGCGGAGTTATATAAATTTTAACTGTCTAAATTTGGCGGGTTGGCGAAAACATGAGGACTTTTTGTAATCTATTTTTGTCTGTAAAATGAGGTCTGAGCTTTCCTACTGCTAAAAATTAGTTTATAAAAGCATGTTTGCTCATGAAATACAAAAAGGCTATCAAAAAGTTTTAAAGTCAAATCATTCTAAGTTATTGATGATTTCTTTTTTTTCCCTAGCAATATCAATATCTCGATGTGGCACTGCATCTATTGACAAAAATTATATTATTATTTCACATATATTGAACAATTATTTGTACCAAAAAGATAGTTTGATATTTGTTCAGAACTGACATGGCCTGAATGATTTGATAATGGTTAACAGTCTCATCTCTATTACCACAAAGTCTACATTTACATTTTGTTGGGTCTATCAATTTTCGCTTTGATATAGTTGGTCCTTATGGCATTATTTTGTGCAGCAATTATTAATGATTCAGTTTCACTGATATTTTATTATTATTATTATTATTATTATTATTATTATTATTTATTATTATCTTTTCACACGTTAGTTGATGGTTTAATCACTGGAGTCTGTGTGACAACAAATCTCTTCAGGTCTCCAGGAATCTTCTGATTATGTCTAGCCGATCTCAACAATGCTGTTGTTTGGATGGTCTCAATTCTTCCTCTGATTGAACATCAGAGGAAGAATTGAGACCAATCAGAAGTTCCTCCAGCTCTTTTCAAGCTTTGGGAACATTTTTGTGCACCAACAACAACTGGTTTATCATTTCAAAACCTCATATTCCACAGCTTTTTTCAATTTTCTGGCAATTTTATTTGTCATCTGTTTGTTTCCTTCATCTCACCCTGCAAAAACTACCAGTTGGAACTGCAAAATCCTACCACTTGACAAGTTAATCAATTTTGTTGTTTTTTTTTTTTTGGGGGGGGGGGTTAATCAATACTAGGTCTGGTCTTCTGGCTGTGAAGGTTATTATTTATTAATCATTATATTATTATTATTATTATTATTATTATTAATAGCAGTGTAGTAGTAGTAGTAGTAGTATAGTAGTAGTGGTAGTAGTAGTAGTATCCCCTTGCAAGTTTTTCACACTAGTTCTAACTAGTAATTTTTTGTGACGACAGAATGACAGTAATTCTCATCCGGTCTCAGGACTTTTCGAAGTATTCTAGCCGATTTAATGGTTGGATTTTCCAGTATAGATTCTTGTTGGCCTTTACCATTTCTTATACTTGCTTATATATATATTATATATATATATATAATATATATATATATATATATATATATATTATGTGGAATAAAAAAGCCTTAAATACACGGGTATTGTGGGCGGGAGAAATGTATAAATGTATTACTGAATTTGGTCATTTGCCAGTCTGATAAAATAAAAAAGTGGTCTGACGAAGCTCGGTGGGCCACGAGTGGAAATGGTCCATACTCACAATAGTCATGGTATTTAAGGCGTTTTATTCACAAATAAATTTACTCTGTTTATAAAAATTAAGCATTGAGCCTCACACGGAACCTTGAACTCTGCAACAAACTACTAGAATCACCCTTTACCAAGAAACTTGGTACCCCAACAAGAAATATATATATATTATATATATATATATATATATATATATATATATATATATGGTCTGATCTATTTATTTTGCATCCTCCAATGATTCGAAGGAGCAGTGGTCTCGTCTGAATAAAGAATTGGCTATTTCATTTCCTTTCATTGTTAAATTCTGATTAATATTCCATTCATCATGCACAATTCCCTCTGCTCAACCTTAATGAACTTTTAACAATGTTAAGAAGTCTTCCAAAAGTTATCATGAAGATTAATTGAAATGTATAATTTATTTTCTCAATCGCCCGTGAAGAAACATTCAACTGCCGTCGGCAGTTCAGACAGAAGGATTGTTAGAAGACCCGCCGTCACATTGTCGACATTTTTGTCATTTAATGTCGTCTCAAGTTAAATTACAGACTGCCCTCGGGTATGACACGAGACTGCATCAATGCTGGTGCTCTGGATGTGTATGGAGTACCTTTCGTTGTCATTATTCCAAGGTACAATCTAATTCTGAGAGGTAGTACCTGTTGTGTATAAAAATGTATTTCTTTTAAGTATTGATTAAAAGTAATTTTGAACTATATTTAACGTTTATATTCAATTCTTATTATAATGGAGATTCGAAGTCTGTCTGTCTGTAACGGAAAATTACGTACACTACCCTGAATAATCGCGTAAATTATCAAGGAGTATTTAATCTATAGTAAATCATTAATGTCTAGAATATTTTATTTATTAATTATGTCTCATGAAAATCTGAGTTAGATTTCCCTCAAAACAGCCCGTGTTATTAGTGCGTTTAAACTTTCTGGAATGTCTCTTATATATCATTTAAGAAATGAAAGTTTATCATAATATATGATATGGTTAATTTGCATACTAGTTTTTACAAAACTGTGTTTAATAATTACTTATGTTATTATCTCTAATATTATGTTTTATTCTCCAACGTATTAAAATACATCCTATGTGTTGATTTTACTAGAAACCAATAAAATATAATTAAAAGAAGATGTAATCTTGTTTATGCGTTTTTATTATTCGTTAGTCTTTCGATATTTGATATATTTCAATTTACACTAAAAAGTTAATACTACGCCTCGGAGGGTGATATTACTGCTAGTAAGATAATGTTGCTGATTTTTTTTAGAGATGCTGTTGATATGTATTATTTTGATTTTTTCGTACTGTTGCCTCATCTTTTGTGAAAATACATACACAAATTTCGGCGATGTTTCCTTTTGTTGCGTTAGCGCCTTCTTCGCTACTCTGATGTATACGTGTGTGGTATTACTGATGGGTATCTCTCTAACCCTTTGACATGGAACTATATGTGGCAGGCTGGCAATCGGGAGGTGAGGGTGGGCGAGCCTCACTGCCCCGCTGGGCAGCGATGGCCCGTGTCGACGGTCACTCCTTATGCTCTGTTTGCTGTTCCTGTCTGACTGGTCAACTGACGACACCCTCTGCTTTGTATTGACGACGCTACGCATTTTTATCTTTGGATCTGATAACTATTTCGAATTATTTACCATCCTCTTTTTGTTTCACTTTACCGGGGAAAAATCCTTGCTCATTTTTGTCGTTTTTTCTTCGCTTGTTAATTTAACCGGAATTCATATATCCGTTATGTACAAATCCAACACTTTGGCCCTTTCTTCATGTTCCTTGTAATCATCTGGGCAAACTACTTTCACTCCGCTACAAGTGTTCAAAGACTTGTTTATGCGAGCATAGTAATGATTCAATCGGGATATGTTATTAGGTATCAAAAGGATTTTCACAAGTAGAACATAGCAGAGAAGCAGTTATGCCCCTATGGATTACAATGAACACTGAAGAGCCGTAGCATACACGGCCGATTTGTGTGTGTTATATTTCACCAAGTGAAAATTGAGCCACAGTCCGAAAAATCAAAATGATAATTTATAAAGTATTTATCGTTTAAAATGATTAGGAAATTAATGATAGTAGTCCTATCACGATAGACCACATTTTGTACGACTGGGTTGCTTCGTCAATGCTTTTGTGCCCACGTTGTGTCTTCTTTAGACGCACAACGGGATTCACGCAACTTTGGTCGAGAAGCGTCTTTATGTGGACGGGTCAGGAGCATATTGGAGATGAGCTGTTGTTAACTCATGAACAGGACAGATTTCCGTTAACAATAACAAGTTAATTGCAGTATGATAATGTAATCACATGGCAACAACAAAAATTAATGAGCCATTCCCTACAACCTCTAACCATTAGGACCACCGTTGCCTCCAGAAGTCTAAAACTCTATAATCTACTAATCAAATAGCATTTAATAATAATGCAAGGAAATATGATTGGTTGGTTGATTTGTTTTATGGCACAATCAACCCCGGTGGTCATTATGCCAATAAGGTTGTGAAAATAAATTCATTCTAATGCATAATATAATTTTGATTTATAACTCATGTGTTCTATTCAAACACATAGACTGGACCCTAACAGTACTACCACTCCGGTCAGAGTGACAGGGAGGCAATGGTGATGAAGGGTGGCTCCACATCCCCAAACCAGAACTGAACCTCACCATCAGATAGAGTTTTAAACGTCATTCAAGACATCGTTAGACCTCACCACCGCCTTCTAGCCCCAATATAAGAAGGATTGCGGGGTTGCCATAAGGCAATAGCGTTAGGGAAAAGTCATTAAAAGAGTGAAAGTTACAGTGAGGAATCTTTAGGCATTTCTGTTTATAAATAGTATTGAGCTTTTCAGCTGCAAAGTGTCTGTGCTGCGTTAATTCTACATCCGGATTTGCTTTTTATATCGACAACATCTTCTAACAAGGTATTCTTTTCAAACGATCAGATTTCAGGAGAGAGAAATAAATGTGGTTGACAGAATTGCAAGAGTTCTTTAATCAGCACAGGTTACAACAGATCTTAATTAAGTGTCGTTTCACCAGCGCGGAGAAGAAACGAGTTCATTATATAATAAAACGAAGACCCACTACGTATACAACAGAACCCGAACCTGTTTCTCCTAAAGGAGAAGAAAGACAGAAGAAAAAACAACGATCCGGTAGTCTACACACGTTGAAAAACTAACACAAACCAAAAAAACTAACAATCCATAACTCTTATATAATAGAAATACTATGAGGAATAAAACATTGCATGCAATTGAAAACATGGACTACTCTTAATTATAATGGAGATGTGGCTTTCTCGTCTGTACCGAAATAAATCACTACTCAAGTACAATTCCCTTCGTATTGAGTCAAATTACCATGAATTTATTTATTTAAACCTCAATTATTAATAAAATTTGTTCTTACATATTAATACTGTTTAAACCATATCTACATGACTGAACAACATGCAAATTATAAAATTTATATATAAAACAAAATAGTGTTTACAATGTGAACCGGAAAGCTCAATTTGCATATTGAGATTAAAAATTGTGATTTTAATAAATGTTTAGATTAGTATTAATTGATTTTCAAACCTTTGTTGTCTTAATGATTATAATGCAAAAATCTCTTCATTAATCTTAAATGAAATCCATTACAAGAAAAAATAACATGTCATTTACTTCATTACTTCCTCTTTTAACTCAACTACTAGAAATTACGAAAAAAAACAATAAAGACGAAGGTATTGGAAGAGTAAGTTTCCAGCTTGTTCATTTTTCGATATACTCCCTCTGTTTCAAAGTCATTTTATCTGCATCTTACTTTAGTTCATTAGAGCTTTCTAATTTAATACGATATTTATACATTTATAAAACTTAAATGCTGCGCCCGGAAGGGCAGATATTTGCTAGTGGAAAAATAAAGTTAGTTACCTGTCAAAGGTTTAGTTGTCATTTACTTCATAGGTATCAAACTTAGTAAAATCAATACAATATCCCGGTCAAATTCTTCTCTCGGCAATGCCATGTTTCGTTTTCGTTCCAATCTCGCGGACAGCGAGCATCTATTCCCTTTTCACTAGCCTATATTAAGGAGATGTTTTTTCAGAGTTAGCTGTACCAAACATACCATCAACTCTCCACTTACCGCACAGATCCGAAAGCTTCACGCATTGAGTATGGCCAAGTCGGTATTTGAACCCCGAATCTTTCGTTTACCGACGGCCAATTGCTCTAGCAAACTGAAACTAACCGTTAAAGCACTTCGTTATAATGTTTAGAATTAGTATCTGTATCAAGTATAGAAGAAATTAAACAAAAATGTATTTAATGTTTCTTAAAGATGGGCGATAACCGTTACTCTAACCAAATCTTAATAAATTAGGTTCCAGGACGGTGGAATAGACATTATAATCTATAATCAGATTAATACGAGCTTATATTTCGTTCGGTCCTTAATGTGCAATCTAATCTGCCTAAATTCAAATGAAAATAGAAGACATAAATTTATTCTTTTCTC
>CM042142.1:84157116-84179986 GCA_023376005.1 Doryteuthis pealeii | reverse complement strand
CCTCTTCCATCACTCCCGTCTTTCATGCCATTTTACTAATTTTAACTATTATTTTTGAAATAGAAGTAAAGAATAAACTTACAGTTATTTCTTCTTGTTAAGGGTTATCTTTAAGATTTATTTTCGGGATTTTTAGTCAATATTTCATAAGATGAAACAAATCAATTAGAAATCATATAATAAAAAAATTTTTTTAATTATCAATATGGCAAATATTTACAATAGTATATCTCACCTATATTACCACCTAAAAGTGGAGGTAATCATATGTAATTTGGGGAATATTTTATAAAGGAATAAAAATATAAAATAAATTGGGGGGGTGGGGTACACGAAAGCCTTTTCAACCGGTACTTTTCAAGTGATACACCGGTGACGAATTAAAAGTCAGATGTATAAGAAATTTTGTAAGAAACGAATGGGATGAGCAGAGGGAGACAAAAATAAAAAAAAAGAAAGGGAAAAACAGGGTGTAATGCATGAACCTAGGTTGAAACAGGGTTGGAAATGTCTCCCAATAAATAGAGGGAGTGCTTTGGAGTTTGTTTTGCACAGAGTTGGGCCGGAAAAAAGAAATATAAACAGCTTTCAATGATGGTTTAAATGCTGTTTTGACCTAGCTCTTGTGCAAAATGGAGAAGCACTCATTCTGAAAATCTTTTCTACAAGCATTTATAGATAGATGCTCGGCTATGGCCGAATCGAATGCTTGGGAAAGCCCGGATGTATTATTATTCGTAATAGCATTACGAAGTGTGCGGGGGACGTGTTTTTATTCTGTTTATTCTATTAACATAAATAAAGCTATAAAAAACAGATTATATTAAAACATCTTATTATAATGGTGATTATGAGACTGTATGTATATGTATATGTGTATATGTATGTTTATACATAATATGTGTATATTATGTATATATGTGTATGTATATGCATTATATGTGTATATATATAGGATTGTGAGGGACGGCAGTGATATGTAAAGATTATGCTATTGCTACTGTATTATGTATTTAGCAAAAGACCACAACACAAGCAATAAAAGATGGTTTCGTGATAGTTGTGAAGCAGTGTCTAGTGTACTTTGGTATTCCCGTCGATAATTAAGAGTCCTGACATCTGATCGTTGGCAATGGAGGGCTGCGATATATAGGGTGCACAACTGTTGAAGCTGCAAAGGTGGACGGACAAAATCAGGGAGAGCGTGCCGAAAATGTAAAACTCTGCCGGCCAATTCTGGTGATGTGTGGATCTGTGAGGATTATGATCGGGCCCTGTGTCAAAAGCAGGCTTGGTCAATCACATGAAATCACATGAGAGCTTGACTGCATTGATGTCTCTAACCATGCCACATTCAGATTCCCAGCATGATCCCAACGTGAGGAATTTTTGTTCCTACTACACAAAGTGTGCCGAACAGCTGGTGTCTCAAGCTTTCAATGAAGTTCACAGGGATACGTATACAACACTGTCGACTCAGTCAACACCGATTGTTATGTGTGCCAGATATGTTCTAAGTTATGCAAGACTTTGCCAGGATTGAAAAGTCATGAACGAGCTCACAAACGGACATGAATGGAGGAGGGCAGTCGCCTGACAAGACGTTGGAAATCAATACTGGGATAAGTATATATTATTTAGATTGAGATAGATACATATTAACAGTCTAGAATATACATGATACGTAGAAAAATATAAACAGACAGACAGACAGACTGACAGATAGATAGATAGATAGATTAATAGATAGATAGATAGATAGATAGATAAGATAAGAGACAAAAATACCACACAATTTATATAGATATTAGAAAAACGGGACCCGTTAGATCACTCATTGTACGCTCGGTAGATGATATATGTATGTCTCTTTCCTTTCCCTTTAACGATGTATAGACGAAATATCTTGTTTCTCCCGAAGATGATATATTGTGTGCCAGATTTGTTCTAAATAATGCAAGACTTTGGCATGATTGAAAGTCATTAACGAGCTCAACAAATTGACAATGAATGAAGGAGTGGCAGTCTCCTCACAAGACGTTGCGATCAATATGTATATATATATATCTCTTTTCATTTCTTTTAACGACGTATGGGCGAAATATTAGAGTCCTGGCGTTGAACATCGCCAATTTCTTATTAGCTTCTGATTGTAGTTCACTGCTGTTTATCTTTTTTTTAATTTATTTTCTTTATTTATTTATCACCTCCCTGTCATAATCTATCATGGTCCATATTCGTCACCTTCGGTTAAACTCGAGCAAGGTAGAACTCATCTGTAAGAATGACAATACAACAAATTGAGATATTTGTCCGCTATATCAATTGCTCGCGGCACTATGTTTCAAATTATGAATGGGGTTGTGGAGTGACCTCTTTCTTTCTGATTATTTCTGACACGATAACTTTATCTGAGGAACATATACCGTTCTTACAATAATCTCATAAAACATATATAATATTTCAACATGGAGGCGCGTGGTCTAATGGTTAGAATCGTAAAAAAATGGACTCGTCGACCCGAGTTCAATTCCTGGATGAAGCTGTTTGCATTTCACATGGCCTAATACCCTTGGGAAAGGTATTAATCCTACTCTTCCTCCAGCTATGGGTAAATAGCAGAACAGACTGGGCTTTTTAACCATGGCTATGTAACAAGTTCTAGGAGAAGGAAAACTCCGAATTCAAACCTGTTAAACTCCGCTTAAGAAATTTACCTTGTGTCACATCCTTCCCGTGCGGAATGCGGTATGAATCCTACTCTTCTCCAGCTATGGGTAATAGCAGAACAGACTGGGCTTTTTAACCATGGCTAGGTAACAAGTCTAGGAGAGGAAAACTCTGAATTCAAACCTGTTACACTCCACTTAAGAAATTGACCTTGTGTCACATTCTACTCGAGCGGAGGGGTTGGTAAATATATATATACTCAAAATTTCTCAACAAAAATACCATGGGAATAATAGAAACACGTGAAGACAAATAGATGAAGCGTCTTCAAACACTGACCCCAAATGGCTAAATCAAGCTAAATCATTCAAAGCCAAAACAATACTGAAATAGGATGGAGAGATTTCAAGTTACACATAAACACTTAAATTAACAAATGCCGGACCAAAGCAGTAATTTACGGTCAAGTCATGCTGAAAGCACCAATTCTTGCTATTTCACGGAATTTACGCAATGATCAGCCTGAAATTGACATTGTGTCACATCCTACTCGTGCGGAGCGGTTGGTAAATATATATATGATGTTCAACATATTTTCTTCGTTTTTTTAATTGTTTTTATTGCCTGTGTCAATACACTGCAGTTAATTGTGAACCAGGTCGGCCTGGACAAATACGACTGATCTCATATCTTTTTTTATGGGAGAGATTTAAGCTTACCAATACTGATTTATGGTTCAGTACGCTTCCTTGTTATATTTGCTTTTTCTTTCCCTTTCTGTACTCAAAATCAAAACAGAATTGTCCATTATTTATGTGAGGTGGCAGGCTGATAGTACAGATTCACTTGAAGCTCTCTCACCATGCGTCCCTATCGACCATCGGTTTTCCAGGTTCTCTACTCAACATCTGTACTTTTGTAGGGTGCTGCTTCCAAGATTTGTTCAAAACAGCACACACCATACTTGTGTAGTTACCATATAGGTTTTTCTCCAAGCGTTTTGTTAGTAGTAATAACATGACTACAGCTTTTGAAAAGAATTCTTTAATATCCCACTAGTTAATCATTTATATATATATATATATATTATATATATATATATATATATATACCAACCTTGTCGCAAGAGCTGGATGTGACAAAAGGTCAATTTTTATGCAGGGTTTTAACTGATTTTTTAACAGCTTGTTCTTCTCCTAGACTTGCTGCCTAACAAAGGTTAAAAATCCTACCTGTCGTACTATTCACCATAGCTGAAGGAAGACTAATTGGAATGCGTGCGTTTCGCAAAATGATTAGCACTATGTGAAATTCAACAGCCTCGTTCAGGATTCGAACCCGGGTTATCGAGTCCATTTCCCCGCCACGATAAAGATATACAACACCCGTCTATAGATTTAAAACGTAGGAAATGGACACGGAGTGCGTGGCAAGTTCAATCCTGGATTAGGTTGTTTGCATTTCCGATAGCGCTAATACTCTTGGAAAGGTATGAACTTAACTATTTCTGCCTCCAGACATAGGCAAGATAATAGGGCAGGCTGAGCTCTTTAACTTGGTTAGGCCAACCAGTATGGAGAAGGAAAACTCTCGAATTCAAACTGTGAACCTTCGCTTAAGAAATTGACCTTGTGTCACATTCCTCCTCGTACGGAGCTCTCGATATATATATATATATAATATATATATATATATATGGGGATTTGTATGTCTGTACCTTATGTTTATATTATTATATATATGTATATATTATATATATATATATATATATATATATATATATATAGTCAAAACTGGCGCCTGTTTGAACACGAAATATGTTTAGCTATCATCTTCCTAGATCTTTGATGGATTTTTTTGCTGGCGTTGCGTAGAACTAATACGTCCAAACTATTTCTTTAGTAGATATTCGATATTTGTCTAGGTTAATAAAACTTTAATAACGTGTCACAATTTTTTTAAATAATTATACTATTCAGAAAAGTTTGAAAATACCTCACTTTCTAGAAAGAACAAAAAATATGTAGGACAAATCATAACAGGTCGCTTACGACATTCATAGACCATGAGACCAATAAAACAAATAAAAATGATAGAAATGAATAACTACTTCGTTTTTAAGTGAAGCCAAAACTTAATAAGAAAAAAAAAATAAGAAAAAAAAGATGTCATATCTTTTTTTATGGAGAAGATTCAAGCTTACTAATACTGATTTTTATGGTTCAGTACGCTTCTTAATCTGGAAAAATATTTTCTTCTTTTTTCTTTTTTTTCTTTTACTCTTCTTTTTCTTTATTTTTCTTTATTTTCTTATTTTCTTATTTTACTTTTTTTTTTCTTATTTTCTTTATTTTTTTCTTTATTTTTATTTTTTTGCACAGAAGAATTTCAGCGACTGGAGGATCAATAAGTTGACTGATAAAACTCAACTATTCACTTGGGTCTTCTCAAAAAAAAATGAAAAAATGAAAAAAATAAAAGACATACGTGGAGGACAAGAAGTCGTCGAATCAATATTCACACCAGTTGAGTGTCACAAGTAAATGCTAAATTCCTGTCAAATGTATCTCTAGTAGTGCGTCAAATCAAAAGTTTTTACTTACCCTTTTTTTCTTCTTCTAAAGATTTATCTGAAACGATCTGGCTCGATTATTTCTGTTCTCAGTCCTCCCCACCTAATCTATAGCTTAATCACACTTTTTTGTTATTTTTATTATTGAACACATGTTTTTTAATATTTTTCTAATGTTTGAGATGAGGCTTGAGATTAGTATTATCTGCGTTATTCGGACTATTTGTCCCCATCTTCATTGTTATTTGTACAAAATTCGGGCCGATATATCCTCCGGCCTTCTTCATGTATTTCTTGGAAGGTCCCGAGTCCGAGAGGTTCCCGAGTCCGAGGAAGGTTTCCGAGTCCGACAAGAAATACCTGAAGAAGGCCGGAGGGTATATCGGCCGAAACGTTGTACAAATAACAATGAAGATGGGACAATAGTCCGAATAACCCAGATTATGCCATGTTTTTATATTGGTATTTTCGTATCTATATATTCAAATTGCTTGGAAGCACGTGGTGTAATGGATAAGAAATCGTAGTTAATGGACTTGTCGACCCGGGTTCAAGTACTAGACGAAGCTGTTAACATTTCACATAGCGTTTGATGCATACCTTTCCCTTGTATCAACTACTCTACCTCCAGCTATGGATAAAATAGTAGGGCAAGACTAGGATCATTAATCTTGGTTTTGGCAACCAGTCTAGGAAAAGGAAAACTCTGAATTCACACCTGTTAAACTCTGCTTAAAATTACCTTGCTTAAGTAATTAATACTTAAAATTAATACTGATAATACAGTTTGCTATATTTATTAGTAAAGAGTACTCAATATCATTGATAAATTATGTATTCCCTTGGTGTAGTGACGTTTCCTGGAAATTCATCATATAAATTTTGCTGATTTTTATAATTGATAAATGTCTGTGTTTCATTTTCCTTTTTTTGTTGTTAATTATTTCCCTACAAACATACCTGCACTCAACATGAACCACCCCATTAAGCCAAGCCAAGTTAATAATGTCAATTCACATATTTTCATGGTGAAAAATATAATTAAAAATTGTAAAGTTGATTCCAGAAAACTATCAGTCTGACATAATTTTCATATTTTACTAGATAAAGCACTGTTAGCTATTATTAGCGTTTTCTTTCATTTTAATTTTAATCAATTAAGATAGTATTAATTCAATAAGTATTAATTCAGTTAAACTAGATAAATTCGTTATCACTGAAAAGACGCAGATGGCACCGTGGTACTGAGAAAGGGAGAAACTCTCAGTGATTCAAACTGTCAGGTGTAATTGGTGGGCCACCGCAATAATTGTCTCTCTAATTCGACAATTAGTTTCTGTAATTAATCATTTTAAATCACAATACGAGGAAGTGGAAAAAATCCAATTTCAGCGGCGTATCAAACAGCGAATGAATTTGATCGTCGAAGAAACGATTTTCCGGATCAGTAAAGAACAATTTGAACTGCCGTTTAACCTGTTCAATTGTTTACGCTTGCATTGGTTTCAACATTTGGAGGTTTGAAACCCAATTCAACACAATCAATAAATGACTGATAAATGATCCCCAGGCTCTGAACTATTCTGCCTATATTACTATGTATCTGTTGATTTGAATGTAGTGACATTTTACGAGAGTAGTGCTCCAAAGGTAACACGTTCCCTCCTTTCTTAAAGAAAAACCACTGAAACAATTATAAGAGAGGGTAAAAAAATCTGTGTGGGACAGAGTAAGCATCTGCTACGATTTGTCGGAGTCTCCGTGGCGAGTAGGTGATGTGCTAGACTGCGACTTCGTAGTATTTATTTTTATGGCCTATCCATCCCGCCCAGGCTGGTTTGACAAAATCTTTTGTTTACGGTGGGAAACCACACACAAACCGAAGCTCAGCGCAAAAAAAAAAACGCCTGGTCCCTTGCCCTTCCCCTTGTGGGGCGTCTCAAGCATCGGGATATAAACGTGGCTTTCCCCCTTTTAGGGCAAGGGTCATGTCCCAATTTTAGCTCACTTAACCGTCTTGCGACATTACCAGTAACGAGTTCGAACTCCAGTAGCTCTATTACGTTCACTTTCGGACATACCCATAGGAAAGGAATGAAAGCCCTAATCCCCAGCTATGAGTTAAATAGTACCAGTACTGTTCTTCTACAAGGACGGCTTTGAAATTTGTAAATAACCAACGAAGGTTTACATGCCATTAGATAAAAAAAACCAACCAAACCTTAAATGTGACTTTGCCACAATTAACCAGAGAGGTAATTAATATGCTTGAATTTTAAATGAAGACGCCATAAAAACACATATACAATTCCACCCCCTCTCTCTCTCTCTTTCTTCTCTCTCTCTCTCTCTCTCTCTCCTTTCACGTGCACATACACACATACATATATGTATGTATATTAATACTAATAATATAGTTTGCTATATTTATTAGTAAATAGTACTCAATATCATTGATAAATCATGTATTCCCCGTTGTGTAGTGATTAACATGTTGGACCGAGTTATCGTAACAAGCGAGTTCGAACTCGGGTCGTGCTATTACGTTAACATAATTCTAAATACAAATAATAATTTATATTAAGTTAAAAACAATACGGAGATGAAATAGGAACAAAAATAAACGAATAGAAAAAGCTGCAAGCGGCAATAAGAATAAGATTATAAAGAAAAAAAATATAAAACTGACATAGAGTTCGATCCTCATTATCTGAAAATACCTTTATCCTAATTATTATTATGTTAATTATCTTTATTTAATTCTGCCCTATTTTTGACCAAAAATAGGACAGAATTAAGTAGAATTCTGCGGGTCATTCGAACCCAACTAAGGAATTAACCACCAGACATAGACAGACAAAAAAATACCGCCAACCACGTAAAGGAGGAGGAAAAAAGGAGGAAAAAAAAAACAAAATTTCCACCAATAAAAAAAAAAAAAACACTTGAAAAGAAAAAATACCAAAAGATCACCCCTGGAGGCGAAGGGAATGTATGAATATAAAATGAATTTTGGCCATGTGCCTGTCTAAATAAAGATATACGTGGTCTGAAGAAGCTCGTGGGCCCCAGATACCCACGAGTAGAAATGGTCCATAACCACGATACCCATGGTATTTAAGGCCTTTCATGCCCCCCCCCCAAATATATATTATATAATATATATTATATATATATATATATTAATTTAATATACCAAACTTGTTGGTAATCCTCGCGTGAGAAAAAAACCAGCAAAATAGTTTTGTTGTAAACATATACTACCAAACATCAACCGGGAAGAAAAATTTTTTTTGTAAAAAAGAAAAGACCAAGATAATCGTACCAACAAAAAAATAATCTATTAGTACAATATTTTGGTCAAAGAAAAAAACAATTTATATGCATATACATATATAAGATATATATATATATATACATACAAACCCGCCAGGAGACTAAAGCTAATAAGTAAAAAGTGCTCAATACCTAAGTAGAGCAAATAATAAAGATAAATCTAATGAGTCAGACGAACCTATTAAAAGTTTCGCTTAATGCTCTTCAGGGCTATATATATATATATATATATATATATATATATATAATATATATATATATCGTAGTGACCATAGAAATCCACTAAGTAAATAATTATAAAACCTTAATCACTTCGTATTTTTTTCTTCACTAAAGATCGATTAAATGTGCTCAATATAAAGAGCTAAATAGATGATTAAAAAATTAATGGTTTAAGATTAGGATCTTTTCAAATATACCGACGTATGTTTCTCGCATTAGCGCGAAACTTCGCGCAAATGTGAGAAACTTAAGTCGGTATATTTTAAACGATTCCTATTTTAAAACCAGTCGATTTTTTAATCCTCTCTCTCTCTCTCTCTCTCTCTCTCTCTCTCTCTCTCTCTCCTATATATATATATATATTATATATATATTATATATATATATATATATATATATATATGCATGTGCTCACATTGGCATGTATAAATAAAAGACACAATACCAATGAGTGCAAATACTGTAATAATAAATTCTTTAAGCGCGGAAACGATCTTTTTTATAATGTTATTTAAAATCAGAAACTTCCTTTATAGATTCTTTTAAAATGAGTATTCATATGTTCAATGGCTAGACAACTCACGTGTTATAACGGTTAGCAGCGCACATCATTTTTAGCGAGTTCGATTCTCATTGGCCGCCCCATACTTATAGCATTGTGTCACTTCTCAGCTAAGCTTAGTAAATAAGTATATTTTATTGGCTGTATGCAACTCACGCTATTGAAATGTAACGAATATCTGTAACGTATGCCTCTGACGTACGTTCAACAAACACCTTGATATGCGATGAATACGCAAAGAATAGATTTGAGAAAAAGAAACCCCGTGTCATCTATTTTAATTTAATTTAGCAGATTAGATCTGCACTTAAGGACCGGACGAATTAGCTTCGATTAATCTGATTATAGATTATAATGTCTTGTTCCACTCGTCCTGGAACCTATTTATTAAGATTTGGTTAGAGTAACGGTTATCACCCATCTTTTTAAGAAACATTAAATACATTTTTGTTTATATTTCTTCTTATACCTGAACAGATACTAATTCTAAACAATTATAACGAAGTGCCTTTACGGTTTAGTTCAGTTGCTAGAGTACTCGCCCCGGTAACGATAAGATTCCGAGTTCAATATCGGACTTGGCCAATTCAGTGCGTGAGCTTCGATCTGTGCGGTAAAGTGGAGAGTTGATGGTATATTTGGTACGCTACCTCTGACACAAAAACAATCTCTTTAATCTAGCGCTAGTGAAAAGGGAATAGACTCGCTCGCTGTCCGCGAGATCTGGAACGAAAATGACACATGGCATTGCCAAGAGAAGAAATCATGACCGATATTTATTGATTTTTACTAAGTTTGATAACCTATGAAGTAAAGACAGACTAACACCTTTGAATAGTTAACTAACTTTATTTTCACTAGCAAATATATGCACCCTCCGGGCGCAAGCATTTAAGTTTTAATGTAATAAAATATCGTATTAAATTAGAAAGTCTAATGAAACTAAATAAGAATGCAGATAAAATGATTTGAAACAGAGGGAGTATAATCGAAAAATAGAACAACTGAAACTTACTCTTCCATCACTCTCGTCTTTCATTGTTATTTTTTCTAATTAAAGTATTTAGTTAAAAGAGGAAGTAAAGAATAAAATGACAGTTATTTTTTCTTGTTAATGGATTTCATTTAAGATTAATTGAAGAGATTTTTGCTTATATTCATTAAGACAAAACCAAACAGTTAGAAATCAATAATACTAAGCATACATTTATTAAAACCACATTTTTAATATCAATATGCAAATTAGCTTTCCCGTTCACACTGTAAACCACTATTTTGTTTTATATATAAATATAATTGCATGTTGTTAGTATGTAGATATGGTTAACAGTATTAATAATGTAAAACAATTTTATTAATAATTGAGGTTTAAATAAAAATAAATTCATGGTCAATTTGACCTCAATAACAAAGGGAATTGTGACTTGAGTAGTGATTTAGTTTCGGTTACAGACAGAAAAGCACACAATCTCCATTATAATAAGATAGTCATGTTTGCAAATGTGCATGCAATCGTTTTATTCACTCAACGTATTTCTATTATTAGCAGTTATGGATTGTTAGTTTTTTTTGTTTGTTGTTATTTTTCAACTGTTAGACTCGCCGATCCAGTTGTTTTTCTTCTTCTTTCTCCTCCTTCTAGAAAAACAGGTTCGGTTCTGTTGTAACATAGTGAGTCTTCGTTCTTATATATATGGACTCGTTTCTCCGCGTGTGAAAACGACTCTTAAATTAAGATCTGTGGTAACCTGTGCTGATTAAAAACTCCTGCAATTCTTGTCAAAAACATTTATTTCTTCTCTCTCGAAGAAATCTTGACCGTTTGAAGAATACCTTGTTAGAAGATCTTGTCGCTTATAAAAAAACTCCGATGTAAAAATTAACGCAGCCCAGACCACCTTTGCAGCTGAAAAGCTCAATACTAATTTCATAAAACAGAAATGCCTAACAGATTCCTCACTGTAACTTTTCACTCTTTTATATGATTTTCCCAACGCTATTGCCCTTATGGCAACCCCCAATCCTTCTTATCATATGGGTGCTAGAAGGCGGTGGCTGAGGGTCTACATGTCCTGGGAATGACGTTAAACTCTATCTGATGGTGAGGTTCCAGTTCTGGAGGTTTGGGGAATGTGGAGCACCCCTTCATCACCATTGCTCCCTGGTCCACTCTGACCCGGAGTGGTAGTACCTGTTAGGGTCCCATCTATGTGTTGAATAGAAAAACATGAGTTTATAAACAAAATTATTATGCATTAAGAATGAATTTATTTCACAACCTTATTGGCATTAAATGACCCACCGGGGTTGATGTGCCATAAAAACAAAACAAACCAACCAATCTATATTCTCCTTGCATTATTATTAAATGCTCTTTTGATTATAGATTATAGAGTTTTAACTTCTGGAGGCACGTGGTCTAATGGTTAGAGTTGTAGGAAATGGACTCATTATTTTTGTTGTTGCATGTGATTACATTATCATACTGCAATATAAACTTGTTATTGTTAACGGAAATCTGTCCTGTTCATGGAGTTGACAAACAGCTCATCTCCAATATGCTCCTGACCCGTCACAAAGACGCTCCGACCAAGTTGCGTGAATCCCCGTTGTGCAGTTCTAAAGAAAGACACAACGTGGGCACAAAAAGCATTGACGAAGCAACCAGTCGGTAAAAGCATGTGGTCTATCCAGTGATAGGACTACATATCATTAAATTTCCTAATCATTTTAAACGGGTAAATAATTTATAATTATCATTTTGATTTTTCGGACTGTGGTCCTCATCTTCATTGTGAAATATACACACACAACATTTCGGCCGATGTATCCTACGGCCTCCTTCAAGTGTTCATTGTAATCCATAGGGGCATAACTGCTACTCTGCTACGATTCTACTTGTGAAATCCTTTTGAATATCTAAATAACATACCCAATTGAATCATTGCTATGCTCGTATAAACAAAGTCTTGACACTTGTAGCGGAGTGAAAGTAGTTTGCCCCGATGGATTACAAGGAACATTGAAGAAGGCCAAAGTGTTGGATATTGTACAAACGGATATATGAATTTCCGGTTAAATTAAACAAAGCGAAGAAAAAACGACAAAAATGACAAAGGACTTTTTCCCGGTAAAGTGAACAAAAGAAGGATGGGTAACAATAAGTTCGGAAATAGTTATCAGATCAAAAGATAAAAATGCGTAGGCAGTCGTCAATACAAAAGCCAGAGGGTCGAGTCGTCAGTTGGACAGTCAGACAGGAGACGGCGAACAGAGCATAAGGAGTGACCGTCGACACGGGCCATCGCTGCCAGCGGGCAGTGAGGCTCGCCCACCCCTTCCACCTCCCGATTGCCAGCCTGCAACATTAGTAGTTCTCATTGTCAAAGGGTTAGAGACGATACCCTCAGTATACCAACAACGTATACGATTCAGAGTAGCGAAGAAGGCGCTACGCAACAAAAGGAAACATCGGCCGAAACTTTGTGTATGTATATTTTACAAAAAGATGAGGACAACAGTACGAAAAATCAAAATAATACATATCAAGCTGCATCTAAAAAAATTCAGACAAACATTATACTTACTAGCAATAATATGCGCCCTCCGAGCGTAAGTATTTAAATTTTAGTATAATGAAATATATCAAATTAGAAAGACTAACGAAATTAAATAATAACGCATAAAAAAAGATTACACTTATTTTAATTATATTTTTTATTGGCTTCTAGATAAAACTATACATAGGATTGATTTTAATACGTTGGAGAATAAAAACATAATATTAGAGATCAATAACATCAAGTAATTATTTATTAAACACAGTCTTGTAAAAACTAGTATGCAAATTAACCATATCATATATTATGTAAACTTTCATTTCTTAATGATATATAAGAGACATTCCAGGAGTTTAAACGCACTAATAACACGGGCTGTTTTGAGGGAAATCTAACTCAGATTTTCATAGAGATATAGTTAATAAATAAAATTTATTCTAGACATTAATGATTTTGACTATAGATTAAATACTCCTTGATAAATTTACGCGATTATTCAGGGTAGTGTGACGTAATTTCCGTTACAGACAGACAGACTTCGAATCTCCATTATAATAAGAATTGAAATATAAACGTTTAAATATAGTTCAAAATTACTTTTAATCAATACTTAAAAGAAATACATTTTTATACACAACAGGTACTACCTCTAAGAATTAGAGTGTACCTTGGAATAAGGACAACGAAAGGGTACTCCATACACATCCAGAGCACCAGCATTGGATGCAGTCTCGTGTCATACCCGAGGGCAGGTCTGTAATTTAACTTGAGACCGACATTTAAATGACAAAATGTCGACAATGTGACGGCGGGTCTTCTAAACAATCCCTTCTTGTTCTGAACTGCCGACGGCAGTTGAATGTTTCTTCACGGGCGATTGAGAAAATAAATTATACATTTCAATTAATCTTCATGATAACTTTTGGAAGACTTCTTAACATTGTTAAAAGTTCATTAAGGTGTGAGCAGGGAATTGTGCATGATGAATGGAATATTAATCAGAATTTAACAATGAAAGGAAATGAATGGCCAATTCTTTATTCAAGACGAGACACACTGCCTCCTTCGAATCATTGGAGGATGCAAAATAAATAGATCAGACCATATATATATATATATATATATATATATATATATATATATATATGTGTGTGTGTGTGTGTGTGTGTGTGTGTATTCTTTGTTGGGGTACCAAGTTTCTTGGTACAAGGGTGATTCTAGGCTGGTCCTATTCTCTACCAGTAGTTTATTGTAGAGTTCAGGTTCCGTGTCAGAGCTCAATGCTTAATTTTTATAAACAGGGCAAATTTATTTGTGAATAAAAAGGCCTGAAATACCATGGGTATTGTGATTATGGACCATTTCCACACGTGGGTATATGAGGCCCACTGAGCTTCGTCAGACCACGTTTTTATTTTATTCAGACAGGTTAATGGCCAAATTCAGTAATACATTTATACATTTTTCTCCACCCCACAATACCCATGGTAAGGCCTTTTTATTCACAAATATATATATATATATATATATATATATATATATGCAAGTATAAGAAATGGTAAATGCACACACAAGAATCTATACTGGAAAATCCGACCCATTAAATCGGTTAGAATACTTAGAAAAGTCCTGGAGACCGGATGAGAATTACTGTCATTCTGTCGTCACAAAAAATTACTAGTTAGAACTAGTGTGAAAAACTCGCAAGGGGAATACTACTACTACTACTACTACTACTACTACTAATAATAATAATAATAATCACCTTATCACAGCCAGAAGACCAGACCTAGTATTGATTAACAAAAAAAAAAACAAAAAAAAAACGATGAAATTGTCAAGTGGTAGATTTTGCAGTTCTAACTGGTAGTTTTGCTGGGTGAAGTTGAAGGAAAACAAACAGATCGACAAATACCTGGACCTTGCCAGAAAATTGAAAAAGCTGTGTAATATGAGGGTGAAAGTGATACCAGTTGTAGTTGGTACACAAGGAACGTTCCCAAAAAGCTTGGAAAAGAGACTGGAGGAACTGAACATCAGAGGAAGAATTGAGACCATCAAGACAACAGCATTGTTGAGATCGGCTAGAATAATCAGAAGAATCCTGGAGACCTGAAGAGACTTCTTGTCACCCAGACTCCAGTGATAAACCATCAACTAACTCTAGTGTGAAAATATAATAATAATAATAATAATAATAATAATAATGCACAAGGCTCTCTACCTTAGAGACAATAGATATAGATTATATGTGTCTCCACCCTAGAGACGATAGAGATAGATTATATGTCTCAAGAAAGGAAGGGGGAAGAGGTCTTGCCAACATAGAGGACTGCGTAGAAACCACAATCCAACAACTTGAAGATTACACAAGAAAGAGCAAAGACAGATTACTTATGGCGGCCAACAATAGTAATTGTGACAGATGGACAAACAGAAAAACAACAAAGACTAGAAAACAAAAATTGGAAGAAAAACAATTATATGGACACTTCAAACGACAAATCGAAGAGGCTGCACATGGAAAGACTTGTACATGATTAAGAAAAGGAAACCTCAAAAGAGAAACTGAATCTCTACTAATTGCTGCACAAAATAATGCCATAAGGAAAAACTATATCAAAGCGAAAATTGATAAGACACAACAAATAGTAAATGTAGACTATGCGGTAATAGAGATGAGACTATGTACTCTGCGAATGTAGCAAACTAGCACAACGAGAATACAAAACTAGACACGACTGGGTTGGGAAGGTGATCCACTTGGAATTATGCAATAAATTAAATTTTGACCACACAACAAAATGGTATATGCATAAACTATAATCTGTTCTTGAGAACCAAACGCATACAATTCTCTGGGACTTTGAAATAAAAACGGATCACCTTATCCCAGCAAGAAGACCAGACCTAGTGTTGATCAACAAAAAAGAAAGAACTTGTCAACTGGTAGATTTTGCAGTTCCAGCAGATCACAGGGTGAAGCTAAAGGAAAAGGAAAAAATGGACAAATATCTGGACCTTGCCAGAGAACTGAAAAAGTTATGGAATATGAAAGTGAAAGTGATACCAAATGTAGTTGGTGCACTTGAAACGGTCCCAAAAGGATTGGAAAAGGGTTTGGAAAGTTTGGAAATCAGAGGATTGATTGAAACCATTCAGAACACTGCACTGCTGCAATCTGCCAGAATACTCAGAAGAGTCCTGGAGACCCGAGGAGACTTGCTGTCACTCAGACTCCAGTGAAAGACCATCAGCTAATGCTGATGTGAAAACTCAAAAGGAGTAAATAATAATAATAATAATAATAATAATAATAATAATAATAATAATAATAATAATAAGGACTCTTTGTGTTTTGAGATCTGTTCTTTGAGACTGAGATAAAATCTCTGGGAATTTGAGATAATTATCTGTGACTTTGAGATACATACGGATCAGCTAGTACTGGCTTGGTGACCTGATCTAGTGTTAATTAACAAGAAAAGAGAACTTGTAATCTATCTTGTTGATTTTGCCATCCCGGCAGATCACAGAATGAAAATGAAAGAAAAAGAAAAGATAGACAAATACTTGGATCTTGCGAAAGAACTGGAAAAAATGTGGAACATGAAGTTAAAGTTTTTTTCCAATTCTACGGAACAGTTTCCAAGGTTTTGGAAAAGGGTCTTGCTAAATGGGAAATCAGAGAAATTGT
This sequence comes from Doryteuthis pealeii, assembly GCA_023376005.1. Lineage (NCBI taxonomy): Eukaryota > Metazoa > Mollusca > Cephalopoda > Myopsida > Loliginidae > Doryteuthis > Doryteuthis pealeii. The sequence continues at coordinate 84,163,367 of CM042142.1, read as the reverse complement.
CTTTAATTGAAGTTAAAGGTGATTTTTAATTATAATTGGTACCCTGGAGGAATTGTAAATCAATGGAAGAATCGAGACCATCCAGACAACAACATTATTGAGATCGGCTAAAATACTCAGAAGAGTCCTGGAGACCTGAGAAGATTTGCTGTTGATCAAATTCCACTGGTCAATCACCAGTTATCGCTGGCGTGAAAAGCTCACAAAGTGGGAAATAATAATACCACCAGACCAAATTTTGATTAACAAGAAAAAAATTATCGAGTAATTCCATGTCAAATCATTCAGGCCATGTCAGTTCTGAACAAATATCAAACTATCTTTTTGGTACAAATAATGTTCAATATATGTGAAATAATAATATAATTTTTTGTCATAGATGCAATGCCACATCGAGATATTGATATTGCATGGAATTACCTTATCATATATTGGATTTTTAATTGCATATATTAGAATTGGTTGACTTTAAAACTTTTTGATAGCCGTTTTGTATTTCATGAGCAGACATGCTTTTATAAACTAATTTTTAGTAGTAGGAAAGCTCTAGACCTCATTTTACAGACAAAAATAGATTACAAAAAGTCCCCATTTTTCGCCAACCCCGCCAAATTTAGACAGTTAAAATTTATAAAATTTTTGGAATTGGAAGCTCAAATTTCGGGGCTTATCTAATGTTAACATAGTACACACATGGAAAAAAATTCAGAAAAATTGAAGTGGGTAGGTAACAATATTAATTTTTTTCTGGATGATTTGTCATGGAATTACCTTATCATATATTGGATTTTTAATTGTATATATTAGATTTGTCCGTGCCACTAGACCGCAGAGTGAAAATGAAGAAAGTCGAAAAGCTGGATAACTACGCAGATCTTGCCAGAGAACTCAAAACGTGGTGGAACATGAAGGTGACGGTAATACCAATCGTACTAGGAACTCTTGGAACCATTCCTAAGAATCTGGAAAAGAGACTTGATAAACTAGAGTTTAGACCAGTAGTTCTCAATCGGGGTCCATATGGATCCCCGGGGACCATATAACATTTTTTTGGACCCAGGCAAGTAAAATGTATTTAACTATAAAATACAATGGGACTTTGGGGGTGGGGGTCCACTAGAGTAAAATAGGATTAAAAGGGGGTCAATGGGTAAAAAAAGGATGCGAACCATTAGACTTGAATTGAAACCATTCAGACCACAGCACTGTAAAAATAATCTAGGATATTTAGAAGTATGATTATCGATTTATATGAGAAATATCCACTTCTCTTTTAAGCGCAATGACGCGGAAGGTGTTAATGTCGAAAAATAAATGTGTTGAGTTTTATTCATAACGGCAGGAAGGGAGATCGAGATTTCAATTGGTTATGTTATTATGTATGGGTTCTGAGTAATGTTGATACTCCTAAGGCTAAATAAATACCTTATCTTGTACACGTACTGACCTTTCTCTCTCTCTCTCTCTCTCTCTCACCCCCTCTCTATGTCTGTCTCTCTCTCTGTCTCTCTGTCTCTCTCTGTCTCTGTCTCTGTCTCTGTCTCTCTCTCTCTCTCTCTCTCTCTCTATATATATATATATATATATATATATATATATATATGTGTGTGTGATCGTTTAGTGTAACCCAGCAATCTTGAGTAAATTGAAATCCATATTCAGGAGATTATAATTCTATATTCTGTCTCCGAGATATGACACTAAACTGTATCTAGTGGTGAGATTTTAATTCCAGAACTCTTGGAAAGTCACCTTTTCGTCATTACTTCCGGGTGTTAGTACCTTTAAGTTCACAATCTGTGTCATATATATATATATATATATATATATATATATATATATATATATATATATATATATATCCAATAGATAAAACTATCCAATAGACAGGTTAGTTCGGGATGATTCTATTTGGGATCCTCTGTAAGGATTATGATAATGATAATAATGTAATAGTGGCAACGGCTGTTGTAATAATAATAATAATAATAATAATAATAATAATAATAATAATAATAGCGAAAATTGATAAGACCCAACAAAATAGTAAATGTAGATTTTGCGATAATAGAGATGAGACTGTAAACCATGTACTCTGCGAATGTAGCAAACTAGCACAACGGGAGTACAAAACTAGACACGACTGGGTTGGGAAGGTGATCCACTGGGAACTATGCAAATAATTTAATTTTGACCATACAACAAAATGGTATATGCATAAACCAGAATCTGTTCTTGAGAACGAAACGCATAAAATTCTCTGGGACTTTGAAATAAAAACGGATCACCTTATCCTAGCAAGAAGACCAGACTTAGTGTTGATAAACAAAAAAGAAAGAACTTGTCAACTGGTGGATTTTGCAGTTCCAGCAGATCACAGGGTGAAGCTAAAGGAAAATGAAAAAAATGTACAAATATCTGGACCTTGTCAGAGAACTGAAAAAGTTATGGAATATGAAAGTGAAATTGATACCAATTGTAGTTGGTGCACTTAGAACGGTCGCAAAAGGATTCGAAAAGGGTCTGGAAAGTTTGGAAATCAGAGGAAGGATTGAAACCATTCAGAACACTGCCAGAATACTCAGAAGAGTCATGGAGACCTGAGGAGACTTGCTGTCACTCAGACTCCAGTAAAAGACCATCAGCTAATGCTGATGTGAAAACTCAAAAGGAGTAAATAATAATAATAATAATAATAATAATAATAATAATAATAATAATAATAATAATAATAATATTCTTTATGGTGATGGTTATATTGTAATAATGGTTAATTCGATAATATTAATAAGGTTTTTTAATATAATGCTAATAATAATATCAATAATAATAATGTAATAGTGGCAACGGTATTAGTATACCTAATAATAATAATAATAATAATAATAATAATAATAATAATAATAATAATAATTCTTTATAGTGATGGCAATATTGTGATGATGGTTAATTTAGTCTTAATTTTAATTCTAATTATAAAAATATAAAATCAGTAATAATTCTAACCTTAGTGATGTGTTTTTAACATTAAGATGTGCTTTTGAATGAAGTGTAGTCCACTAGAAAAAAGAGCTTTTCATTTTAGTATATTTATCTCCATTTTATGACGAGATTGAGTCTACAATAAATCTATAATAGCCAACATGAAAAAATTTCGACCAATATATTGACTATTAAGTGATTATTGGGTTAATAACAAATTATAAAACCAAAGCAAACAAAAACATTTTGCAACAAACTGTTCACTTAAATCAAATATACCTAAATACAGGATTTGGCATTCATTGGCCCACAAGTGTTGACATGCCATTAAACAAAATGACCAACCAACATAAAAATATTTCTATCCATTTATCAATACACATGAAGTTAAATAAAACACACACACACACACACACACACACACACACACACACACACACACACATATATATATATATATGTGTGTGTGTGTGTGTGTGTGTGTGTGTAAGTATATTGAGAAAAATGAAAAAACACAGGTTTAAATGGGTTAAGTGGTGAGTTTATTGGCCGACGCTGCAGTGTTTCGATCTATTAATTAGATCATCTTCAGGGCATTTGTTGGTATGTGGAAGGTGATAAGAAATTATTTATCACAGAATAGTGAGAAAAGCGAGTGGTAGTCCTTGTTATTCAGTCCGATTAAAAATTTTTGAGGTTTGAAAAAGGAATCGGTTTTGAAATATGACGTCAAATATTCTATTTTATGGCGTGAGTATGGGAGGCTGTATTCTGATGACAATATAATATTGAGGGTTATCATAGTGATCACCACTTCAATGTATGAAATGAAAGGAATAAAAAAAATGTTTATTAGTAAAACAAGGGCCCTTTCGTCCGGTGCATTCACGTTATAAACCCGGAATCGATTAAAAGTCAAGTTGTAAACAAGTTTTTGACACGAATGGGTATGGAAGGATTAAGGAAACGGTTTGACAAGAGGGGAGGGGGTGAAAACAAAACTAAGGAAATCCCCCATCAAGTCGCACCAGGCCCAAGCCGCACACCCAATAAAATAAGTGAGTGCTCAGGCCTAATTTGTCTGCACAAGGTAGGACGTGAAAAGAAAATAGAAACAGCTTCTAAGATGTTTAAATGCTGTTTCTTCTCTCTCTCTCTCTATCTCTCTCTCTCTCTATATATATATATATATATATATGGTGGTTATTGCCACTTCTTCATAGAAGAAGAGCCCTTCTACAAAGTTCGGTTGTGAGCACGCAAATGGCCCAGAAGTCCAGCTTTGCTTTTACACGTCCTGTCACATAAGAGACACTTGAGACCCCCAACTTTCATTTGTACACACACATGCTTTTCACGTAGTCGTCTGTCACCATGGGACCGCATATGACTCAAGGGACCAGCCCGTGACAGGCAAGCCCTGTCACACACACACACACACACACACACACATATATATATATATATATATATATAATAAAACCTGGATGTGCGTGTTTTAATGCTTATTGTCTTAGGAAATGGACACGGCGAGACGCGTTCAAATCCTGCACGGGGCTGTTTGCATTTCCCATAACGCTAATACTCTTGGAAAAGCTATGAATCCAAGTTTTCTGCCTCCAGCTATGGGTAAATAAAAGACCAGACTGGACTTTTTAACCTTGGTTAGGCATCTACTCTAGGAGAATGAAAACTTCGAATTGAAACCTGTTAAATTTTGCTTAAGAAATTAATCTTGGTTCGTATCCTGCCCGTGTGGAGGGGCTGGTGAATATGTATAAAACAAAAACAAGATTTAGCATAAACTAACGCACAACGGTTGATATGCCATTAAACACCAGACACCTAGCTTTGTTTAGACAATTTTTACATCAAATTGTTTAATTTTTTAAGTGCCGATTTAAAATCTAGAAGTTTAAGGGGTGACCCTTAGTTTTACATATCACCCGTGTCTTCAAGTTTCACGGCTATCTCAAACGTTGTTACTGTGAACTATTAGCTTCAGTTTGATCATCATAAATTTCCCCATTTAATCGCATATTACTCTACTTATAGAGCCAAGAGCACTTTCTTTTAGTTTTTATTTGCCATTCTATGCAGGATTTTCACCGAAGTATGAGTGACAGGGGCCGGGTTAGCTCAGTCGGTAGAGCATTCGGCTAGAAACCACAAGGTTCCTAGTTCGATACCGGCCCTCGCGAACTCAGCGTATGAGTAGCACAAGGATCTGTGCGGTAAAGTAAGGAGCTGATGGTAGGTTTGGCGCTCCACCTCAGACGCACAAACAATCTCCTTGGTCTAGCGCTATCGAAAAGGGGATAGACTCCCTCGCTGATAGGCTGATACCGACTTTAAGCCACCCCGAGGACCTTATGAGTGACAGGAAGTCTCCTTAGTTCGATTTAGATATTTTTTCCGAATCGATTAAAATCATTTTTTTTTAAGTGCTGATTTTTAATTTTAGTAGGCGATTTTTTAACTTTACACACCACCCGTTTCTCCAGGTTTCACGGGTATTTCAAAAGTTGGTATTGTGATCTATTAGTAGTTGTTCGATCTTCATCAATTCTCCAGCCACCTGATTGATGTAAAGTTGCATTAAAAATCTGCTCACGGATCTTCAACGAAATTTGTCTAGTTTCCATTAGTCGAATCCTCTCTCTCTCTCTCTCTCTCTCTCTCTCTCTCTCACACACACTCTCTCTCTCTCTCTCTCTCTTTCTATATATATTTATATATATATATATATATATATATTCTGTTTTTACTATGTATGTATGTATCTACCTATCTATCCATTTATTTTATTTGTCTATTTTTTCATTAGTCAAATCCTAGCAGCCAGCCAGAAGGTAAGCCAGCAAACCAACCAGCCAGCCAGCCAGCCAGCCAGTCAGTCAGTCATGTTGACGCTTAGCGTCTCCTTATCCTCATACGGACTTGCATGGGTCAGAGCACCTGCATGTTCCTACCACCGCGGTATCAAATTACCAGACTGAAATTCGATCAATCATCCCGAGTGATCTGATCGAAGATAAAAATAGATTCCCTTTTCCCAGTACTTCTAAAAATTTGTGATTCTTTTTCGTAGGTACATTTTTGTTGTTGATGCCTGGCTGGGTTTGAACGCGCCGATGGAAACAGAATAATGTTAGAATATTTAAAGACCCGGATCAGTCAGAAAAGGACTCATAGCACTCATTATCTATGTACTATTGGTTCTTATCTATCTATCTATCTATCTATCTATCTATCTATCGCGTTCTGTT
>CM042142.1:84149616-84154616 GCA_023376005.1 Doryteuthis pealeii | reverse complement strand
AGTGATAAAAAATAGAAAAGACTCGCAATGCAAAAACGATGAAAAAAAAAATCATTATTCACGATGTGTGCTCAAAAAGTAGCCAGAGAGAAATTTAAAGTGTTTTGATTTTAAAAATTTAAAATGTCAATGAAGATGTGCGTTCCAGTGAGAAACTTCTATAATAAGTAATGACTTTTAGGTATCTAGCAGATGTTTTTTTAATGATTTTTACCAACGTTTGTTACAGAGATAATTTCCGGGAGGTAAAGAAAATAAATTTATATTCGATTAAGAATGTTATGCGACTTTAGAAGCAGGAATAGCACTGCATGTATGTATTTTTTGTTTATCTAAATCTCTTTTTCTCTCTCAATCATATATATTATATATATATATATATTATATAAGATAAATATATAAAGGTTTTACATATCTATTTATTAGGTGACAAAGGAACATTCACAACCATATTGGTTTCATGCGATGCAATCATCAGGTGAAGATGTTTGAAACATCTTCACCTGATTGCATCGCATGAAACCAATATGGTTGTGAATGTTCCTTTGTCACCTAATAAATAGATATGTAAAACCTTTATATATTTATCTTATTATATTATATAACAGCTCTATTTTATATTGAGCACTCTACCAATAATACTGCCTTTGGTACTGGCCATTCCAGCAAAAGCTGAAACAGTGACCATCTCACACTATATATATATATATTATATATATATATATATATATATATATAGTGGTAGCTTGGTAGCTTGACTTACAAGTGTCTCAACTTACGAGTTTTCAGCTATCACCAGGTTGATTTTTTGCTTTGTGGCGTGAGCTGAAATTTGAAGAGAGAAACTGAATGTTTATTAATAGCAGCGCAAATGTAGATTGTGTGGTGACTGGGACGAAACAGATAATCACAAAATAAGCGAATGCAGCTAACTGGCACAAAAGGAATACAAAATAGACATCAGCCAGTGGGAAAGATGATCAACTGGGAATTATGCAAGATATTATAATTTAACCATTCTGACAAATGGTATATACACGAACCAGAATCTGCCCTAGAAAATGAAACTCATAGAATACTCTGGGTCTTTGAGCAAAAATAAACAGATCACTGAATACTGACCAGAAGAGTAGACCTAGTGTTGATTAACAAGTTTGAGTTTTGTTTAACGGCATATCAACCTCTGTGGGTCATTTAATGCCAGAAAGGGTTAATTTGGATGTCAGTCTTTAATGTAGTGGTTCTATGGAGGCATTCGGTTATGTTTTGTTATATCTTGTTGGAACGGTTGCTTTTTATTAGAAAATTTAAAATGTCTTCAGGGTTTTGATTAACAAGAAAAAAAGGGAATTGTAATCTAGCGGATTTTGCCATTCAAAGGCACCACAGACTAAAAGAAAACTGAAAGATAAACAAATACTTGGATCTTGCTAGAGAACTAAAAAAAACAAAAACAAAAAAAAACAAACGCCTGTGGAATATGAGGATGACGGTGGTACCAATAGTAGTTTATGTATTTGGAATAGTTTGCAAATGCTTGCATCTAAAATCGATATCATCTTAACCACACTATAATTAAGATCGGATAGAATACTCAGAAGACTCCTGGAGACATGAGGAAACTGATACTCAGACTCCAGTGAAAGACCACCCGGTAATGACGGTGTGAAATATTCGCAAGAAATGATAAAATAATACAAATAATGAAATCTGCGTTTTAAACCAATAAAACAGCTAGAAAAATTAAATAAAAACGTTTTATTTGATTATTTTATTTATTAGTTTGTTTATTTATTGTATCGAAGGAAATTGATGCCGGACTTTGAATAAAATCAAATCTTAGGTCTAAAATAAATAAATAAATAAATAAACTGCGAAAGATTCTGGGCGGGAAATTACTTGGTTCCAATTTTAAATCGGATATTTCATACACAAAAGTTTATAAAATATCAGATTAAAAAAATTATCTGGTAGCCAATAGGAACGTTTTTGGTTATTGCCACTAATAAATAAATAAATAAATAAATAGAAGCAACAAATATACAAGAAGAATCATAAGGAATGTCAAGTTAAAATTAAAAAAGAAAAAAAGAAATCGAGGAAAATTTATTTGTTGATTTCTTGTTAGATTTTTTTGCGTGTCTTTTTCACTTGATTGGTGAACAAATACAAGAATCGACACACGCGCATCTAAAATGTCATATGTCTACACTTATAGTCATATGTACACACACGTACAAAACACAGATATACACACATGCAAACACAGATTTTACTTACACACATACACACACACACATACACACATACATATGTATATTTGTTTTAATGGGCAATACATATAAAGGCGATTGTTATCATTATTTTCAAAGCAGATTTAACGAATTATATTTAGTAAAAATATATCAACACACGAGCATTTAAAATGTCATATGTTTACACTTATAGCCATATGTACACACACGTAAAAAACACACATATATGCACACACAAATTTTACATACACACATACACAAACAAACACACACATACACACACACACTCACACACACACACACACACACACACACACATATATATATATATATATATATATATATATATGAATTTAACATTTTGAAAAAACAATTAGTGATTATTATCTGCTGACAGAAATCTGTTTCGACGCCTTATAGAAGGGTCATCTTCAACGAGCAAAAAATATATGAAAAAGAGACTTAATGCTGGATCATATTTTGAACATTTTTGATAATCTCTTACACTTTTTTTATATATTTACACCAAACTCTTTTTGAGTTTATTTTTGAATTAAAAATGCTTCTGATTTTAAAAATAAAATTTATTTTATTTTTGAAACAGTATGCGCATTTGAAAAAATTCAAGCATTCCAGCGTGTGTTTGTACCCCCTATTTTCTTCAAACGGTTTTATCCCGTCTCTTTTTCATATATTTTTTGCTCATTGAAGATGACCCTTCTATAAGGCGTCGAAACAGATTTCTGTCAGCAGATAATAATCACTAATTGTTTTTTTCAAAATGTTAAATTCATTCTGTCGGATTAATTTCCATTTATTTACATATATATATATATATAATATATAATATATATATATATGTTTTAATGGGCAATACGGAATTTATGAATGTTTTTTTCTTTAAATCATTACATGATGTATTGTCTATTTAGCAATTCTTTTTTAGCGACAATATTAGCGATATTCGTTTTTGAAAGTGAGATGTACGAAGACGAGTCAAAAATTATTCGCACTTGCGAAACAAAACACATATATACACACATGCACACACACATTTTACACAAACCCACACACACACATATTCATACACAAACACACATGCACACACAAACGCACATATATATTTGTTTTAATGGGCAATACATTTAAAAGGCGATTGTTATTGTTTTCAAAGCAGATTTAACGAATTATATTTCGTAAAAATATATTTAGTTCGATGCAACAGTTATTCTTATATTCTAAATTATATATATAGTCTGCCTCCTATTACATAAGCCATTCGAGTAAAGTAAATGAGACACAGCTGGAAAAGTAAAGACGAACTAATAAGTGACGTTCCCCAGTGATCACCTAAATATGGGCATAACAGTGTGGGAAGACCAGCAAAAACCTACATCAATCAGCTCTCTGCAGATTCTGGATGCTGTGCAAAAGACCGACATGGGCGATGACTTATAGGGAAGGCTTATAGGGAGAGGTTGACGTGTGTGTGTGTGTGTGTGTGTAGAGAGAGAGAGAGAGAGAGAGAGAGACGGGATCCCGTACTTCAGCACGCCATGATGATGATGATGATGATGATGCATATAGTAAATTATGGGTATTGTCAAAATTTCGGGGCGACAACAACGTCTCCGTTTCTTTAAAGTTACACTTTTAAATTGTTACTTATTCTCAATATTTTCCTTAAAGACTGATTCTAAACTTACAAACAAGATTTTTTCTATGAATTTATGAATCGTAACGATGAAATAAATCACGTTAAAAGCGCACATCTTTAACAAAGAAAAACAGTAAAAATGCGCCACTTTGACTGATACTGTTTTTAATTTATAAAATCTTAAAGAAAGTAAACAAATGATTTTTACATGCGATTTCCTTCTAGCCTTTCTTCTTCATGATAAAAGCAGCAATGAAGTAAAGTATATGTGGTGACCAAAATAACTTTCCTTTCACGAACAGCTTCTGCTTGGCATGTCAGGTTTTAGCTGAAAAAGCACATGGTCGCCATTAAAAGGCGGGGTTATGGGGTGTGGTCTTGTTTTGTCTCGTTTGTAGTGTGATTATGGCAACGCTTATACAAATTATGTACACAGAGAACTGGATACAAGGAGTTTGTTTTGGTCATTTGGACGATGGTGTGTGTCCAATTTTTTTTAATGGAACTACATAGCAGGACGGGTTTATATGGAGGATTAGCTGTTGCCATCCATCAAATCCCCCCTCTCCACACTGCTGCTGTGATCCAAAGAAAAGGCAAGAAGCCAATGCAGTTTGGCGGCGGTAGTATCGGCAGGAGATGCTAGGTAGCACTGGATTTCAAGCAATCACGCTTACCTTAGGGACTCTAGCTCCTGATTTGCATTCGGTGTTTACTCCTAGCCTTTCCTTTGGGATGGGGTAATAGTCGCTAGGCAGCCGGGTTTTTTATCCGACTTTTCTGTCCTAGATGGGTTGCGTTGCCGGCCAGGTTTAAAGCTAAGTAGGCGAACGAGGATTATCACTTTGCCTTGGTCGTGTGTAACAAAGTTTTGAATTAAGAGACATGCGTGTAAGGAAGGGAAACGACAGAGTGGAGAGACGAGGACGGTTTCTCAATTACTACAACAATTTTATTGATTTTTTCCGAGTTTTGTTGAATTTTAATTAATGTTGTAGTTTTATAAAAATGGAGACTAGCTTGATACCATTACACCATACTGGAATGTCCTGTATTAACCAACACGCTCACAAGTGTAGGAAGTGAGA
>CM042142.1:84144616-84147116 GCA_023376005.1 Doryteuthis pealeii | reverse complement strand
ATCAATTTGGAGAGTCCTATTTTTTTTTAAGAAGGGGGTTTAAAGTTAAGTGTTAGTTATTAAAGATATTTAATCGTTTTCCGACTTTAAAATGCTACTTTGTTTGATGTTTAGTTTTTTAAATATTTTTTTAATGCATTGGCTTCTAGATCTGTAGTGTTTCTTCATTATTATTTTTGTAAGATAATTTTAGTATTTTCGTTTAAAGATTTCTAATTCAGGGAGTGGATTATTCTGGGTGTTTTTTTAATTTAAGTGTTGTTTTATGGAAGCTAGTGTCGGAGAGATGGATGTGAGACGGTGGACAGTGTTGTTGTATGGGCAATTACTTTAGTGTATAGTTTATTTTCTGAGAGGCACCTCGGAATGGGCAATGAATCTATATTCTAACGTTGTTTGGCTTAGGGGATTTTAGGAAGAGTTTTTGTTTTTTACTTGAACGTCTACAACGTTCATATATTATATATATATATATATATATATATATATTATTATATTATGTGGTGTGTGTGGTGTGTGTGTGTGAACTGTGGTAGACGTTCAAGTGTAGATAAAAAAGAACTGGAAAAAAATGAAAATAAGTTATTCATAGAATAAACGAGTAATTTCATTTGAATTAATACGCTAAATATTTCTACTCAAATCAGGAACGTCTTTAATTTTTAGTTAATTTTCATTGATGCTTTTTAGGGGAAAAAGAAATAAATTATAACGGTTATATTTATCAATTTACCAAAAGCAATTAAGAATTGGAATTTTAATTTTCTTTTCATAAGTAAGAATTATTCTTTTTCTTCAATCACTTTTTTTAGTTATTTTCTTTTTTCCCTAAAATGTATCGAATGAAAATTACTAAAAGATTAAAGATGTCTGTTTGGTAGAAAATTAGCGTATTAATTCAATGAAAATTATCGTTTAATTCTATGAATAACTTATTTTCCATTTTTCAGTTCTTTTTTTATTACACTTGAACGTCTACACAGGTTCACACACTACCACACACACACAACACAATTTATATATATATTATAATATATATATATATATATATATATTGAACGGTGTATGACGTTCAAGTAAAAACAGAAACTCTCCTAAAATCCTAAGCCAAAGAACGTAGAATAGATTCTTTTGCCATTCCGAAGGGTGCCTCTCAGAAATAAACTATACACTAATAGGTTACATTGGCCATAAACAACATGTCCCACGTCTCAAACCATCTCTCCGACCTAGCTCCATAAAACAACACTTAATTAAAAACCCAGAAAATCATCTCCCTGATATTAGGAAATCTTAAACGAAAATACTAAATAATCTAGCAAAAAATAATATGAAGAAACACTACGATCCTTAGAAGCCATTATGCATAAAAAATATTTAAAAAACTAACATCACAAAGTAGGCATTAAAGTCGGAGACAACGTATTAAATATTTTATAACTAACACTTAACTTAAACCCCTTCTTAAAAAATAATAGACTCTCCAAATTTGATAAAAAAAAACATGTAAAAGCATAAAAAAAGGAACTAAAAACAAATTATGTTAACCTGATGAGACTGGCGAAAACAGTCGAAGCGCCGGGATATAAGTATGGGAATATTATGATACCATTGGATCCAGACTCAAAAGATCGCAAGAAGACTGGAAAAAGTACAAATACAAAATGAAGAAAGAATAACTCGTGTTTGTATAGCATGCTAAAAATAATTGTGCAAAAATACACAACACAACACACACCACACACAGCACACACAACATCACACATATATATATATATATATATATATATATATTATATATATATATATATATATATCGAGTTTTAAAAAATGATGTCATAAATTGTTATTTTTAATAAAAAAATGAACATTAATGACATTCTTTCTATCCTTTTTGGTTACAATAAAAATATATTCGTTTGAAAAAGAGCCTAAGGATTAAAGATGCTCTTATTGTATGGAAAAACGTGGTATTTCGTTTTGGTTCTATATTACTTTGACAAGATAAACATCAGAAAAGACAAAAAAAAAAGGTAAAAACAATATAAAAATGAGAAAACAAAAAGATAGAATGAACTTAAGAATGAATCGAAAAAAGAATAAAGGAATGAAACTGATGAAAAGCTAAATGAAAAAAATAAAAAGATAGATATTGTAAGTATGGAAGAGTTTGAACGTATAAAAGACTTGAATAACAAGAAAAAAAAAAGAAAGAAAGAAAGAAGAAAGAAAGAAGAAAGAAGAAGAAAAGAAGGAAAAAAAAGAGGAAAAATGAAAAAAAAAATGCATAATCAGAGGGAATTCAGAAAAGAGAAATTAAGAGGGGAAAGAATGAGTTGAAAAGTAACTGGAAAATAAAAATAAAAATCAAAGATAAAGAAAAGAATTAAAGAAAAGGTGGGTTTTGCTAAGGATGAAGATTTGATTGAAAGAATATAAGGAAACATTTGCACTCAATATTTTTGGTCAACTTTGATATATTCTGCGTTCGTGATGACCT
>CM042142.1:84136836-84144516 GCA_023376005.1 Doryteuthis pealeii | reverse complement strand
GCAGAGGATCTATTTATTTAAGATTTGGTTAGAGTAAGCCGGTTATCGCCCATCTTTTTAAGACACAACATTAAATACATTTTTTGTTTATATTTCTTCATATAAGAGTTGAACAGTAGCTATTCTAAACAATTATACACCCGAAGTGCCTTTACCGGTTTAGTTCAGTGTGCTTAGAGCACTTGCCTCGGTAACAGACAAGATCGGGTTCAAGTACGGAACTTGGCCAACGTCAGGTGCGTGAGCTTCGTCTGTGCGGTAAAAGTGGAGAGTTGATGGTAATTTGGGTAGCGCTACCTCCTGACACAAAGACAATCCGTCCTTAATATAGCGCTAGTGAAAAGGGAATAGACTCGCTCGCGTGTCCGGAGATCTGGACGAAAACGAAACATGGCCAATTGGCGAGAGAAGAGAAGAAATCTTGACCGATATTTATTGATTTTTTACAAGTTTGATAACCTACTGAAGTAAAGACAAGACTAAACAGCTTTGAACGGTTAACTAACTTTATTTTCACTAGCAAATAATATGCACCCTCCGGGCGCAAGCATTTAAGTTTTAATGTAATAAATATCGTATTAAATTAGAAAGTCTAATGAAACTGAAATAAGAACGCAGATTAAAATGATTTGAAACAGAGGGAGTATAATCGAAAAATAGAAGCACTGAAAACTTACTTCTTCATCACTCTCGTCTTTCATTGTTATTTTTTTTCTAATTTAAGTGTTAGTTAAAGAGGAAGTAAAGAATAAAATGACAGTTATTTTATTCTTGTTATGGATTTCTTTAAGATTAATTGAAGAGATTTTTGCTTATATTCATTAAGACAAACGCAAACAGTTAGAAATCAATAATACTGAAAGCATACATTTATTAAAAACATTTTTAATATCAATATGCAAATTAGCTTTCCGCGTTCACAACTTAATAACCACTATTTTTGTTTTATATATAAATATACATTGCATGTTGTTAGTTATGTGAGATAATGGTTAACAGTATTTAATAAGTAAACAATTTTATTTAATAGATTGAGGTTAAATAAAAATAATTTTCATGGTCAATTTGACCTCAATAACAAGGGAATTGTGACTTGAGTAGTGATTTAGTTTCGGACAGAAGAAAAGCATACAACTCCATAATTAGAAGTCATGTTTTCAAATGTGCATGCAATCGTTTTATTGCACTCATAGTATCTTCTATTATTAGGCAGTTATTGGATTTTAGTTTTTTTGGTTGTTGTTATTTTTCACTGTTAGACTCACACCGATTTCCAGTTGTTTTTCTTCTTCTTTCTCTCGCTTTTAGAAAACAGGTTCGGTTTCTGTTGTAACGTAGTGGGTCTTCGTTCTTATATAATATGGACTCGTTTCTCCGCGTGTGAAAACGAACACTTAAATTAAGATCTGTGGTAACTTGTGCTGATTAAAAACTCCTGCAAATTTTGTCAAAAACATTTATTTCTTCTCTCTCGAAGAAATCTTGACCGTTTGAAGATACCATTGTTAGAAGATGTTTGTCGATTATAAAAAAAACTCCGATGTAAGAATTAACGCAGCCCCAGACCACCTTTGCAGCTGAAAAGCTCAATACTAATTTCAATAAAACAGAAATGCTAATCAGATTCCTCACTGTAACTTTTCACTCTTTTTATATGAATTTTCCAAAACGCTATTGGCCTTATGGCAACGCCAATCCTGTCTTATCATATGGGTTTGTAGAAGGCGGTGGCTGAAGGTCTACATGTTCCTGGGAATGACGGTTAAACTGCTATCTGATGGTGAGGTTCCAGTTCTGGAGGTTTGGGGAATGTGGAGCAACCCCTTCATCACCATTGCTCCTGGTCACTCTACGCCGGAGTGGTAGTACTGTTAGGGTCGCCATCTATGTTGTTGAATAGAAAAACATGAGTTATAAACAGAATTAATTATTATGCATTAAGATGAATTTATTTCACAACCTTATTGGCATTAAAATGACGCCACCGGGGTTTGATGTGCGCATAAAAACAAAAACAAACCAACAATCTATATTCTCCTTGCATTATTATTAAATGCTCTTTGATTATATGATTTATGAGTTTTACTTCTGGAGGCACGTGTCCTAATGGTTTAGAGTTGTAGAAATGGACTCATTTTTTGTTGTTGCATGTGGATTACGATTATCTACTGCAATATCAAACTTTGTTATTGTTAACGGAAATCTGTCCTGTTCAATGGAAGTTGACAAACAGCTGCATCTCCATCATGCTCCTCACGCCGTCACAAAGACGCTCCGACCAAGTTGGGCGTGAATCCCCGTTGTGCGGTTCTAAAGGAAGACACAACGTGGGCACAAAATAGCATTGACGAAAGCAACCAGTCGTAAAACATGTGGTCTATCCAGTGATAGGACTACATATCATTAAATTTCCTATCAATTTTAAACGAGTAAATACTTTATAATATTCTATTTTGATTTTTTTCGGACTGGTGGGTACCATGTCAGATTAGATGAGTAATGTGACTATTCGCATATGTGAATATATACACACACAACATTTCGGCCGATGTATCCTATGGCCGGGGGCGGGATGGCTCGCGATCTTAAGCCAAAGGTGTTCGATATGGTATATCGCCGATAGGGCAGTAACTTGTCTCGCTGGTGCTCTCTGACGTATGATTCTGACTGCTGTGAAATCTCTTTTGAGTATGTTATCGAGAATAACCGTATATCGCGCCGATTGAATCATTCTGATGCTCGCGATAAACAGTCTTGTACACTGTGTAGGCGGAGTGAGAAGTAGTTTGCCCGAGATGGAGTGTACAATCAAGGACATTAGAGAGCAGGATCGATCTAGAGAGTGTGGATTATTGGTAAATACTCATAGGGAGGTAGGTGAGTAGAATTTCCGTGGTTTAAAAGAGTAAGAACAAAGGCGATTGAGAAAAACGACAAAAATGACAAATGCGACTTTTTCCCGGTAAAGTGAACAAAAGAAGGATGGGTAACAATAAGTTCGGAAAATAGTTATCAGATCATAAGATAAAAAATGCGTAGGTCGGTCGACGTCACGTACGATGTGAGACAAGCCAGGGGTCGACGTCGTCAGTTGAGGAACAGTCAGACAGGAGACAGCAAACAGGAGCATAAGGAGTGACACGTCGACACGGGCCTACGCTGCCAGCGGGCAGTGAGGCCTCGCCGCACCCTTTCCACCTCCCGATTGCCAGCCTGCAACATTAGTAGTTCTATTGTCAAGGTTTGAGACGATACCCTCAGTTATACCAACAACGTATAACGATTTCAGGAGTAGCGAAGAAGGCGCTACGCAACCAAAAGGAAACATCGGCCGAAACTTTGTGTATTTTATATTTCACAAAAGATGAGGGACCAACAGTACGAAAATCAAAATAATACATATCAAAGCCGCCATGCTAAAAAAAATCAGAAGTGCATATACATTATTTAGTATCTGTACGAAGGTAGAGACAGTGAATTATCGGCTCGCGCTACCAGACGTTCGCTGATGGCGTTAAGGGTAGCTTATTATGGATACTTTTTAGTGTAATGAAATATATCAAATTAGGAAAGACGTACGAATTAAATAAAACGCATAAAAAAATGATTACACATTATTTTAATTATATTTTTATTGGTTTCTAGAATAAAATCACACATAGGATTGATTTTAATAACGTTGGAGAATAAAAACAATAATATTAAGAGATCAATAACATCAAGTAATTATTGTATAAACACAGGGTTTATGTAAAAACTGAGTATGGCAACTTAACCATATCATATATTGATGTAAACTTTCATTTCTTAATATGATATATAAGAGAGCATTCAGACAGTTTATCAAATGCGCACTGTATAACACGGCGTGTTTTGAGACGGGAAATCTAACTGCAGGATTTTTCAGTAGAGTGACATAAGCTATTAATAATAAAATGTTTATTGTCTCTGTAGACATTATACATTTGATTTTGACTCACTAATAGATTCAGATACTCCTTGGATAAATTTGCGCTCGATATATGTCAGGGGTAGTGGTGACGTATTTTCCGATTACCAGACAGACTAAGACTTCGAATCTCATTATAATATATGATATTTGGAAATATATAACGTTAAATCATAGTTTCAAAAATTACTTTAATAATACTGTAAAAGAAATAGCATTTTATACACGAATCTAGAGGTAATCTTGAGGTATTGTACGCTCGCATGCCAGAATTGAGTGTACCTTGGAATAATGACAACGAAAGGGTACTCCGCATAACACATCCAAGAGCAACCAGCATTGGATGCAGTCTCGTGTCATACCCGAGGGCGCAGGTCTGTATTTAACCTTGAGACCTGGAATTTAAATGACAAAATGTCGAAATGTTGGACGGGCGGGTCTTCTAAACAATCCCTTCTTGTTTCTGACTGGCGTACGCAGTTGAATGTTTTCACGGGCGATTGAGAAAATAAATTATACATTTCAATTAATCTTCATGATACTTTTGGAAGACTTCTTTAACATTGTTAAAAGTTCATTAAGGTGTGAGCAGGGATTGTGCATGATGAAATGGAATATTAATAAATTAACAATGAAAGGAAATGAATAGCCAATTCTTTATTCAAGACGAGACACCTGTCCGTCCTTCGAAATCATTGAGGATGAAAATAATAGATCAGACCATAATATATGATATATTTATAATACTATATATATATATTATGTATATATATATATTCTTTGTTGGGGTACTAAGTTTTCTTGGTACAAAGGGTGATTCTATGTATTTGTTGCAGAGTTCAGTTCGCGTGTGAGAGCTTCAATGCTTAATTTTATAACGAGGAAAGTAAGATTTATTGTGAATAAAACGCCTTAATACATGAACTATTGTGAGTATGGACCATTTCCACTTCGTGGCCCACCGAAGCTTCGTCAGACACTTTTTTATTTTATTCAGACTGGCAAATGCCCAAATTCCAGTAATACATTTTATCCATTTCTTCCCGCAGCCCGCACATACCGTGGTATTTTAAGTTTTTTTATTCACAAAATATATATATATATATATATTATATATAGTATATATTATATTATATATAGTATTATAATTAAGCAAGTATAAGAAATGGTAAGGCACAAACAAGAATCTAGTACTGGAAATCCAACCGCCATTAAATCGGCTAGAAATACTTCGAAAAGTCCTGGAGACCGGATGAGAATTACTGTTCATTTCTGTGCGTCACAAAAAATTACTAGTTTTAGAACTAAGTGTGAAAAACTTGCAAGGGGAATACTACTAACTAACTACTCTACTACTACTACTACTACTACATATACATGCTATTAATAATCATAATAATAATGAATAATAATAATGAATAAATAATAATATCCCTTATGCACAGCCACGAAGACAGAACCTAGTAATTGATTTAACCCCCCCCCCCCAAAAAAAAAAACAACAAAATTGATAAACTTGTCAAGTGGTAGATTTTGGCAGTTGCCAACTGGTAGTTTGTTTTGCAGGGTGAAGCTGAAGGAAAACAAACAGATCGACAAATAAAATTGACAGAAAATTGAAAAAAGCTGTGGACATATGAGTTGAAAGTGATACGCAGTTGTTGTTGGTCACAAAAAATGTTTCCCAAAAAGATTGGAAAGAGTCTGGAGGAAACTTCTGGATTGGTCTCACATTCTTCTTCTGATGTTCAATCAGAGGAGAATTGAGACAATCCCAAAAACAGCAATTGTTGAGATCGCTAGAATAATAGAAAGATTCGCTGGAGACCTGAAGAGATTTGTTGTCACAGCAGCACCCAGGTGATAAACCATCAACTAACGTGTGAAAAGATAATAATAATACATAATATGAATTAATATAATAATATATAATAATAATAATAATATTGCAGTGAAACTGAATCATTTAATAATTTGCTGCACAAAATAATGCCTAAGGACAAGCTATATCAAAGCGAAAATTGATAAGACGCCACAAAATAGTAAATGTAAGACTTTGGTTGGTAATAGAGATGAGACGTTAACCATTATAATCATTCAGGCATGTCCCAGTTCTGATCAAATATCAACTATCTTTTTGGTACTAAATAATGTTCAATTCTATGTGAAATAATCAATATAATTTTTGTGTCTGATTGCAGTGCCACATCGAGATATTGATTTTGCTAGGGAAAAAAAGAATCATCAATAACTTAGAATTGATTGACTTTAAAACTTTTTGAATAGCCTTTTTGTATTATGAGCAACATGCTTTTTATAAACTAATTTTAGCAGTAAGGAAAGCTCTAGACATCATTTTAACAGACAAAAATAGATTACAAAAGTCCTCATTTTTCGCCAACCCGCCAAATTTAGACCCAGTTAAAATTTAATATACTCCGCCAATTTTGGAATTGGGAAGCTCAAAATTTCGGGATTAAATCTAATGTTAACATATGTCCACCCATGTGAAAAAATTGAAGCTGGTAGGTAAAAATGTGGACTTTTTTTTCTGGATGATTTGTCATGGAATTACGCCTATCATATATTTGATTTTTCCGTGCGCAGTTAGACGCCAGAGTGAAAAATGAAGAAAAGTCGAAAAGCTGATAACTACGCGATCTTGCCAAAGAGAACTCAAAACGTGGTGGAACATGAAGGTGACGGTCATACAATCGTACTAGGAACTCTTGGAAACCGTTCTAAGATCTGGAAAGAGACTTGATAAACCTAGAGTTTCAGACGCAGTAGTTTCTCAATCGGGGTCCATATGGATCCCCGGGGACCATATACATTTTTTTGGACCCAGGCAAGTAAAATGTATTTAACTATAAAATACAATGGGACTTTGGGGTGGGGGTCCACTAGAGTAAAATAGGATTAAAGGGGGTCAATGGGTAAAAAAAGGATGCGAACCATTAGACTTGAATTGAAACATTCAGACCACAGCACTGTAAAAATAATCTAGGATATTTAGAAAGTATGATTATCGATTTATATGAGAAATATCCACTTCTCTTTTAAGCGCAATGACGCGGAAGGTGTTAATGTCGAAAATAAAATGTGTTGAGATTATTCATAACGGCAGGAAGGGAGATCGAGATTTCAATTGGTTACGTTATTATGTATGGGTTCTGAGTAATGTTGATACTCCTAAGGCTAAATAAATACCTTATCTTGTACACGTACTGACCTTTCTCTCTTTCTCTCTCTCTCTCTCCCCTCTCTATGTCACTCTCTGTCTGTCTGTCTGTCTGTCTCTCTCTCTCTCTCTCTGTCTTCTCTCTCTGTCTCTGTCTCTGTCTGTCTCTCTCTTCTCTCTCTCTCTCTCTCTCTATATATATATATATATATATATATATATGTGATCGTTTTACTGTAACCCAGCAATCTTGAGTAAATTGAAATCATATTCAGGAGATTATAATTCTATATTCTGTCTCCGAGATATGACACTAAACTGTATCTAGTGGTGAGTTTTAATTCCAGAACTCTTGGAAAGTCACCTTTTCGTCATTACTTCCGGGTGTTAGTACCTTTAAAGTTCACAATCTGTGTCATATATATATATATATATATATATATATATATATATATATATATATTATATATATATATCCAATAGATAAAACTATCCAATAGACAGGTTAGTCCGGGATGATTCTATTTGGGATCCTCTGTAAGGATTATGA
>CM042142.1:84114336-84134336 GCA_023376005.1 Doryteuthis pealeii | reverse complement strand
AAAGACCCCCGGATCAGTCAGTAAAGGGACTCATACGCACATTGGTATCTATCTATCTATCTATCTATCTATGTACCTATTTCATTCTGTTCTTATTTATCTATCTATCTATCTATCTATCTATAGGATATATATGTATATAGATAGATAAGAACAGAATGCTATAGGTAGATAGATAGATAACAATGTGCGTATGAGTCCCTTTACTGATTGATCCAGGGGGATTTAAATATATATATATATATATATATATATATATACATATATATATTATATATATGTGTGTGTGTGTGTGTGTGTGTATGTGTGTACATTTTATACATGTATACATACATATATATATATATATATGTATTTATATATTGCATTCTGTTTCTCTCTCTGTCTCTCTGTCTCTCTCTTTCTATATATAATATATATATATATATATATATATATATATATATATATATATATATATATATTATTATTATTATTATTATTATTATTTTCACAGCAGCGTTAACTTATGGTCTTTCGCTAAAGGTCCGTGTACAGAATAGGACATCTACTTCACCCGGGTGTACAGAATAGCTCACGTACACCATCGGGGTGCACATAATAGGTGACGCGTAGTGTGGCGTAGGGTGGCATGGGGTAACATAAGTGTGTACAGAATAAGTCACATGACATCGATAGCGTAGGTGACCTATTCTCTATATGATCAATTCAGTACATGATCATCTAGCGGGCGTTGGTGTCTTATTTAACCAGTAGCCTCAGAGGATTTCTTCTGCACACCGGGATGGTGTAGGTGATCTATTCTTTACACCCGGTGACTTTAGGTGAGTACACGCTATTGTGGCGTAGGTGACCTATTCTGCACATAGGGCCTCTCTTGGGTGAGATATTCTATACAAACAGGTGCCGTAGATTTTCAATTCTGTACATGTTCCTCCTTGTATGACCTATTCTGTGCAACCGGTGTCCTTAGGTGACCTATTCTGTACACCTGTGTGGCGTAGGTGACCCATTCTGTACAGGAATCTCCCTTGAGTGACATTCTGTACAACCCGGGTGCGGTAGGTGAACTAATATGTACATGCATCTCCCTTGGGTGAGCTATTCCGTACAACAGGTGGCCTTAGGTGACCTATGCTGTACATTCGGGTGCCTTGGTTCTTATCTTTGTTATTTGATATTGCAACCAGCCTAGGAGAAGTTTAAGGCCAAAACTTGTTGAATACGCCAGTTCCCTTTTAGATTACTGAAGTTAAGCAGCAATGAGTCTGTTCACTACTTAGGTAGGTGGCCCTTTTTAGCAATAGCTGATACTGTAAGCTATCAGATATCAAAATGACTAGTATCAGCATTAAATGACTCGAAATGGGTTGATATGTGTTATAATGGAATATTACACACATACTCTCTCTCTCTCTCCCTGTCCCATGTGGTCTGACTATATATATAGGGAGAACGGCTCTATGCTGGGCTGGCTCCGAGGATTAGTAGCGTATCTCACTATTCCTTGTTTGTCTTATTGTATCTCTCTGCAATAAAACCCTAAATCTTAAATCTACGAACATGTTGACTGGTCCTTCTACTCGACTACAACCTTGTCTGATTGTATCCCTTTAAAGGACACAAAAATGTATTATTTTCCCTACAGAAATATTCCGTGTTAGGTAACCTCTCTCGAATAAACCTAATACATTATAAGACAAAGGGTATTAAGTCGGCACTAGTTTGTGTTGTAATGGAATATTCCACGCTCTCTCTCGCCCATGAGGTCTGACTATATATATAGTGAGCACGGCATTATGCTGGGCTGGCTTCGAGGATTAGTAGCGTACCCCACTATTCCTTGTTGTCTTATTGTATCCCTCTGCAAAAAAAGCCCCTGTCCTTAAATCTACGAAACTGTTGACGGGTCCTTCCACTCGACTACAACATTGTCTGATTGTATCCCTTTTAAGGACACAACAGAAAGAAGGAAAGAGATGTAATGGAATATTCCACACTCTCTCTCATACATTTGGTCTGACTATATATATATAGTGAGCATGGTATTATGCTGGACTGGCTTCGAGGATTAGTAGCGTACCTCACTATTCCTTGTTGTCTTATTGTATCTCTCTGCAATAAAACCCTCTATCTTAAATCTACGAGCTGTTTGACTGTCCTTCCACTCGACTACAACCATGTCTGATTGTATCCCATTTAAGGACACAACAATATGCCGTGAAACAAATCACCAAGAAAAACTATTTGCTAAGATGATAACCATTGCACGACGGGCGCATAAGCAAGTAAGATAAAAGTGAGAAAAAAAATAGAAAAGACTCGCAATGCAAAAACGATGAAAAAAAAATCATTATTCACGATGTGTGCTCAAAAAGTAGCCAGAGAGAAATTTAAAGTGTTTTGATTTTAAAATTTAAAATGTCACATGAAGATGTGCGTTCCAGTGAGAAACTTCTATAATAAAGTAATGACTTTTAGGTATCTAGCAGATGTTTTTTTTAATGATTTTTACCAACGTTTGTTACAGAGATAATTTCCGGGAGGTAAAGAAAATAAATTTATATTCGATTAAGAATGTTATGCGACTTTAGAAACAGGAAATAGCACTGCATGTATGTATTTTTGTTTATCTATCCAAATCTCTTTTTCTCTCTCAATCATATATATATATATATATATATATATATATATTATATATATATATATAATAAGATAAATATATAAAGGTTTTACATATCTATTTATTAGGTGACAAAGGAACATTTACGACCATATTGGTTTCAAGCAATGCAATCATCAGGTGAAGATGTTTCAAATATTGTCACCTAATAAATAGATATGTAAAACCTTTATATATTTATCTTATCATATTATATAACAGCTCTATTTTATATTGAGCACTCTACCAATAATACTGCCTTTGGTACTGGCCATTCCAGCAAAAGCTGAAAGTGATCATCTCACACTATATATATATATATATATATATATATATATATATATATATAGTGCCTCAACTTACGAGTTTTCAGCTATCACCAGGTTGATTTTTTGCTTTGTGGCGTGAGCTGAAATTTGAAGAGAGAAACTGAATGTTTATTAATAGCAGCGCAAATGTAGATTATGTGGTGACTGAGACGAAACAGATAATCACAAAATAAGCGAATGCAGCTAACTGGCACAAAAGGAATACAAAATAGACACCAGCCAGTGGGAAAGATGATCAACTGGGAATTATGCAAAATATTACAATTTAACCATTCTGACAAATGGTATATACACGAACCAGAATCTGTCCTAGAAAATGAAACTCATAAAATACCCTGGGCAAAAATAGACAGATCACTGAATACTGACCAGAAGAGTAGACCTAGAGTTGATTAACAAGTCTGAGTTTTGTTTAACGGCATATCAACCTCTGTGGGTCATTTAATGCCAGAAAAGATTAATTTGGATGTCAGTCTTTAATGTAGTGGTTCTATGGTGGCATTCGGTTATGTTTTGTTATATCTTGTTGAAACGGTTGCTTTTTATTAGAAAATTTAAAATGTCTTCAGGGTTTTGATTAACAAGAAAAAAATGGAATTGTAATCTAGCGGATTTTGCCATTCAAAGGCACCACAGATTAAAAGAAAACTGAAAGATAAAGAAATACTTGGATCTTGCTAGAGAACTAAAAAAAAAAAAAAAAAAAAAAACACCTGTGGAACATGAGGATGACAGTGGTACCAATAGTAGTTTATATATTTGGAATGGTTTGCAAATGCTTGCATCTAAAATCGATATCATCTTAACCACACTATAATTAAGATCGGATAGAATACTCAGAAGACTCCTGGAGACATGAGGAAACTGATACTCAGACTCCAGTAAAAGACCACCCGGTAATGACGGTGTGAAATATTCGCAAGAAATGATAAAATAATACAAATAATGAAATCTGCGTTTTAAACCAATAAAACAGCTAGAAAAATTAAATAAAAACGTTTTATTTGATTATTTTATTTATTAGTTTGTTTATTTATTGTATCGAAGGAAATTGATGCCGGACTTTGAATAAAATCAAATCTTAGGTCTAAAATAAATATATAAATAAATAAATAAACTACGAAAGATTCTGGGCGGGAAATTACTTGGTTCCAATTTTAAATCGGATATTTCATACACAAAAGTTTATAAAATATCAGATTAAAAAAATTATCTGGTAGCCAATAGGAACGTTTTTGGTTATTGCCACTAATAAATAAATAAATAAATAAATAGAAGCAACAAATATACAAGAAGAATCATAAGGAATGTCAAGTTAAAATTAAAAAAGAAAAAAGAAATCGAAGAAAATTTATTTGTTGATTTCTTGTTAGATTTTTTTGCGTGTCTTTTTCACTTGATTGGTGAACAAATACAAGAATCGACACACGCGCATCTAAAATGTCATATGTCTACACTTATAGTCATATGTACACACACGTACAAAACACAGATATACACACATGCAAACACAGATTTTACTTACACACATACACACACACATACGCACATACATATGTATATTTGTTTTAATGGGCAATACATATAAAGGCGATTGTTATCATTATTTTCAAAGCAGATTTAACGAATTATATTTCGTAAAAATATATTTAGTTCGATGCAACAGTTCTTCTTATATTCTAAATTATATATATATAGTCTGCCTCCTATTACATAAGCCATTCGAGTACAGTAAATGAGACACCGCTGGAAAAGTAAAGACGAACTAATAAGTGATGTTCCCCTGTGATCACCTAGATACGCGAATACCAGTGTAGGCCGACCAGCAAAAATATACATCAATCAGCTCCGTGCAGATTCTGGATGCAGCACAGAACATCTTCCATGGGCGATGACTGATAGAGAAGGCTGGAGAGATAGATAGATAGAGATAGATAGATAGATAGAGATAGATAGATAGAGAGAGAGAGAGAGAGAGAGAGAGAGAGAGGAGAGAGAGAGAGAGAGAGAGAGTCATGGGATCCCGTACTGACAGCATGAGATGAGGATGATGATGATGATGATGACGATGATGATGATGCGTATAGTAAAAGTATGGGTATTCCTAAAATTTTGGTGCGACAGCAACCTCTCATTTTCTTTAAAGTTATACTTGTAAATTGTTGCTTATTCTAAATATTTTCCTTAAGGACAGATTCTAAACTTACATAGAGGAAAAGTTTCTATGAAATTCTTAATAGTAACGATGACATAAATTACGTTTTAAAGAACACATCTTTAAGAGAGAGAAAAAAGGCAAAAGTCGCCATTTTAGTTGATACGGTTTTTACTTTACAACATTTTCTAGAAAGTAACTAAATGATTTTTACATGCGATTTCATTAACCTTTCTTTTTCATAATAAAGCAGCAATGAAGTAAAGTATATGTGGTGACCAAGATAACTTTCCTTTCACGAAAAGCTTGGCATGTCAGGTTTTAGCTGAAAAAGCACATGGTCGCCATTAACAGGCGGGTTTATGGGGCGTGGTCTTGTTTTGTCTCGTTTGTGGTGTGATTATGACGATGCTTATGCAAATTATGTCCACAGAGAACTGAATACAAGGAGTTTGTTTTGGTCATTTGGACAGTTGTTGGCATCCTTCCGTTTGCGAGAGACGATGGTAGAGTGTCCAATTTTTTTTAATGGAACTACATAGCCTGGACGGGTTTATATGGAGGATTAGCTGTTACTCATGCATCAAATCCCCACTCTCCACACTGCTGCTGTGATCCACAGAAAAGGCAAGAAACCAATGCAGTTTGGCGGCGGTAGTGTCACAGGAGATGCTAGTTAGCACTGGATTTTAGCATCACGCCACCTTAGGGACTCTAGCTCCTGATTTGCATTCGGTGTTTACTCCCCTAGCCTTTCCTTTGGGATGAGGTATAGTCGCTAGGCAACGGGGTTTTTTATCCGACTTTTCCTTGTCCTAGATGGGTTGCGTTGCCGGCCAGGTTAAAGCTAAGTAGCGAACGAGGATTATCACTTTGCCTTGGTCGTGTGTAACAAAGTTTGGAATTAAGAGACATGCGTGTAAGGAAAGGGAAACGACAGAGTGGAGGGACTAGGACCCGCGATTTCTCAAATTACTACAAAAATTATATTGATTTATTCCGAGTTTTGTTGAATTTTAATTAACATGTCTGTAGTTATGAAACTGTGTGTTTGAGAGTGTGTGTGTAATCTTCACATTTGCATATACATACATATATCAAACTCACATATACACAATAAAAACAAAAGGACATATATGAATGGGTATTTATATAGGTATAGATATAAAAGAAATATATAAAACTTTCATGAATGAAAACTCATATAAATATATAGCCTCATCATTAATACTGAATAGTGAGTTCGATCCTCACTTGGTGTCAAAGGTACCATAATTCACCATAATTTGCACTGATTCCTCATCAAGTAGATAAAAAAGTTATTTTCCTGACCTTCTACCAGATCAGATTAACTCAAATAGGGATTTTTATGGGGATCCTAGAATATCAAACTAATGCTAATCAGCAATAATGGATCTGCGAGACTAGCTTACTAACCATTATACCATGAGAAAGGGTGTGGCGCTCCACCTCAGATGCACAATCAATCTTCTTGGTCTAGCGCTAGTGAAAAGCTTGATAACCAATACACCATACTGGAATGTCCTGTATTAACCGAACACGCTCAACAAGTGTAGGAAGTGAGACAAAGTTGCAAATATGAAGTATCTTGTGAGGATCAAACTCACTATTCAGGAGTAATGGATCTGCAAGGCTAACTTGCAACCATTACACCAGGATGGGATATCCTGTATTTACCCAGCCCGTTCGCCAAGGGTAGGGTGTGACACAAGGTCGAGAGTATGTGGCATATTGTGAGGATAGCTTTTCTGCTGTTATGGATCTGCGAGTCTAGCGTGATAACCACCATGTAACTGATGGATTTAGTGTCTAATATGAGTGTAAATCGAAAAACGATTTTTTGGTGCAGAGGGAAAATTTGAACATTTTCTAGAGATTTTTGCGGTAAAATTCTGTTAAATTTAATACATTTTGTCGTCCTTCGAAGATTCGAATATTATTCTTTTAGAATATATATATATATATATATATATATATATATATATATATATATATATATATGTGTGTGTGTGTGGGGTGTATCTTTATATATATGTATATACGCATATATATATGTATGTATGTATATATATATATACGTATGTAGGTATATATATATGTTTGTATGTCTGTATATATATATATATATATATATATATATATATATATATATATATATATATATATATATATTCGTGTGTGTTTATATATATGTGCATATCTATGCATATATATATGTATATATATATATATATGTATTTATATGTATGTATATATATATGTACGTATGCATATATATATGTGTGTGTGTGTGTACATGTATATATATGTAAGTATATATATGTATATATACGTATCAATGATTGAATATATATATATATATATATATATATATATATATATATATATATATATATATATATATATATATACAATTCAAAATTTTTTCATTCATAGTTCTTTCGTGAGAGGTGAACAAATTTGGAAATCTCTTTGCTGAGAACTGCATTGGGTTTTTGAAAGGAATAAAATAAAATGATGTAATATAAGATTAACTTAAAGGAAAACACACTTTTTTCGTCGACCAGAAATTTCTTTTCTTTTCCCAAAAAAGTCCAACATTACTTTGCAAAATTCATATTTGAATATTTTTGTGATACTTTTCATTTTGTTTTGCCCCTTTAAGCAATGTTTTCAGTGTCTACACGCTAAAAATGTATTAGGAAACGAAGCAGATCAATTTTTATGAGATGAAAGAGTCGCTTTTTAATGGAAATGTGAAATAGGGTTGAGAAAATATAAATCCTTACCCAAATGAAGTGTTATATGTATATATATATATATATATATATATATATATATATGTGTGTGTGTGTGTGTGTGTGTGTGTGTGTGTGTGTGTGTGTGTGTAGGTGTGTATGTGTGTTTAAAAAATCTAAATCCTTACCCCCCAATGATGTGTTGTAAACTCGATTAAAAATCCGATAATACAGTATATTCTATTTTTATATGAACCACTAGAATATCGCTAAGAGCTCTAGCATGGGAAATTTAAGAAGAATATGCAGCTGACCTGGGACAAATTTGCAAGTGAAATGAAACGAAATGAGTTTGGTAGGTCATCACGAACTGCACAATATATCAAAGTTGACCAAAAATATTGAGTGCAAATGGTTCCTTATATTCTTTCAAATCAAATCTTCATCTTAGCAAACCTGACATTTTCTTTAATCCTATTTCTTTTATTTTTATTTTTATTTTTATTTCAGTTACTTTTTCAACTCATTCTTTCCCCTCTAATTTCTCTTTCTGAATTCCCTCTGATCATGCATTTTTTTTTTCATTTTATTTTTCCTTCTTTGTTTTTTCCTTCTTTTTCTTTCTTTCTTTCTTTCTTTCTTTCTTTCTTTCTTTCTTTCTTTTATTCAAGTCTTTATATTTTCAAACTTTTCTTACAATATCTATCTTTTTATTTTTTTCATTTAGCTTTTTCATCAGTTCCTTCCTTTATTTACTTTTTTCGATTTCATTCTAAGTTCATTCTATCTTTTTGTTTTCTCATTTTATATTGTTTTTACCTTTTTTTTTGTCGTTTGTTCTGATGTTTATCTTGTCAAAGTTAATATAGAACAAAAGAATACCAGGTTTTTCAGCATACAAATAAGAGCATTTTTAATCCTTAGCTTCTTTTTCAAAACGAATATATTTTTTATTGTAACTCAAAAAGGAATAGAAAAATGAA
Organism: Doryteuthis pealeii; assembly: GCA_023376005.1. NCBI lineage: Eukaryota > Metazoa > Mollusca > Cephalopoda > Myopsida > Loliginidae > Doryteuthis > Doryteuthis pealeii. The sequence continues at coordinate 84,125,448 of CM042142.1, read as the reverse complement.
TGTCATAACATTCATTTTAAACTCGATGTATATATATATATATATATATATATATATATATATATATATTATATATATATGTGTGTGTGTGTGTGTGTGTGTGTGTGTGTGTGTGTGTGTGTGTATTTTTGCAGCAAGTTATTTTTTAGGCATGTGCTATTGAACAACACGGAGTATTCTTTCTTCATTTTTTGTATTTGTATTTTTTCCAGTCTTCTTGCGATCTTTTTTGAGTCTGGATCCAATTGGTATATAATATTTCCCATACTTATGTCCCGAGCGCTTTCGACTGTTTCGCCAGTCGTCATCATGGGGTTACATAATTTGGTTTTTAGTTCCTTTTTTTTGTTCTTTTATCTATGTTTTTTATTATCAAATTTGGAGAGTCTATTATTTTTTTAAGAAGGGGGTTTAAGTTAAGTGTTAGTTATTAAAGATATTTAATACGTTGTCTCCGACTTTAAATGCTATTTTGTTGATGTTAGTTTTTAAAATATTTTTTATGCATATGGCTTCTAGGATCTGTAGGTGTTTCTCGTTATTATTTTTGTAGATAATTTTAGTATTTTCGTTTAAGATTTTCCTAATATCAGGGGAGATGGATTTTCTGGGTGTTTTTTTAATTAAGTGTTGTTTTATGGAGGTAGTGTCGGAGAGATGGTATGTGAGACGGTGGGACAGTGTTGTTGTATGGCCAATGTACCTATTAGTGTATAGTTTATTTTCTGAGAGGCACCCTCGGAATGGGCAAATGAATCTATATTCTACGTTCGTTTGGCTTAGGGGATTTTAGGAGAGTTTGTGTTTTTACTTGAACGTCTACACCGTTCATATATATATATATATATATATATATATATATATATATATATATGTGTGTGTGTGTGTGTGTGTGTGTGTGTGTGTGTTGTGTGTGTGAACGGTGTAGACGTTCAAGTGTAGATAAAAAAAAGAACTGAAAAATGGAAAATAAGTTATTCATAGAATAAACGAGTAATTTTCATTTGAATTAATACGCTAAATTTTCTACCAAATCAGGACATCTTTAATTTTTAGTTACTTTTTATTGATACATTTTTAGGGGAAAAAAGAAAATAAATTAAACGTTATATCTTTATCAATTTAACCCAACAAGCAATTAAGAATTGGATTTTAATTCTTTTCATAAGTAGAAACTTATTTCTTTCTGTCAATCACTTTTTTTAGTTATTTTCTTATTCCTCAATTTTATTTATTTTTATTATTTTTTTTAATTATATTAAATAAAAATAAGATAAAATAATAAAGCAATATTACAACCTAACTATCTATCTATGTAAATACACTGTTGGACTTTACTAGTTACCAGGGCGAGTCAAAAGTTTTGCAATATTTTTGTAACGGGCACGTGGTATAATGGTTATAGTCGAAGAAAATTAACTCTGCGACCCGAGTTCAAATCCTGTACGAGGCTGTTTACTTTCACAAAACGCTTGGGGAAAGATATATACCCAATTATTCTCTCTTCATCCATGGATAAAGAGCAGGGTAGACTGGGTTCTTTAACCTTAGAATGGCAATCGGTTGAGAAGGAAAACTGAATTCAAAACTGTTAAACCCCGCTTAAGAAATTGGTCTAGTGTCACCCTTATTCGTACTCAGGGGTTGACACACACACACACACACACACACACACACACACCACACACATATATATATATATATATTATAAAATAGATACAAGAGATAACCTACTTGAGTCTCACCATAAGGGTCTTCAGGGTTAAATCCACTGAATTAATCGAGATACCGATTAATTGCAGTCGATTACACGTGTGTGTTCATTGCATTAAAGTGTTCGTTATGATGAAACTCGAGTAGGTTATCTCTTGTACCCATTTTATAATAAATTTGCTCTTCTTACATATTGAGCACCTTGTATTTGTTATATCGCTAACTTCCCCCCCCCCGAATTCTGCACTACCTAACCATCGTGACCATATTCACCGGTAAGTCACCTTTTCCTTTATATATATATATATATATATATATATATATATATATATATATATAGCCTAGAGAAGGCAGCAAATGATATTGGCCTTTATGTAAACTCCGATAAAACCGAGTACATATGTTTCAAAAGAAAAGGAGACATAACCACACTCAACGGTAAGCCCCTTAAGCCAGTAGAACAATTCACATACCTAGGTAGTAATATCTCATCCACAGAAACCGATGTAAATACACGAATAGGAAAAGCGTGGTCGGCCACAAACAAATTATCAGTAATATGGAAATCCGATCTCACTGACAAACTAAAGCGACATTTCTTCCATGCGGTGGTTGTATCAATGTTGCTGTACGGATGCACCACTTGGACCCTAACGAGGCGCCTTGAGAATAAGCTGGACGGGAGCTGCACAAGAATGCTGCGTGCAGTCCTGAATAAATCGTGGAAACAGCACCCCACGAGGAAACAACTATATAGCCACCTGCCCCCCCCCATCTCCCAAACCATTCGAGTGAGACAGACAAGACATGCCGAGCACTGCTGGAGAAGCAAGGATGAGCTCATAAGTGACGTTCTCCTGTGGAAGCCAACACACGGACATGCTAGTGTGGGCCGCCCATCAAGGACCTACATTGACCAACTAAGCAAAGATGCAGGTTGCTGCGCAGAGGACCTCCCTGGGAAAATGAATGATAGGAAAGGTTGGCGAGAGATTGTCATGGATATCCGTGCTAATAGCGCGACATGATGATGATGATATATATATATATATCTTCATTATGATTTTCCTGTGGAGACGTTCAAGTCTTCTTGTTTTTTGTATCGGGAAATAAGATCCCGAATTGATAAAAGTTCCGAGAGAGGCAAATAAATATTATTTCTACATTTTGGTAATGTATTCCATAACTTTTCCCTCAATGTTTGGTTATTCTACAATATTTTTCTCTGCTTGACTTGGAAAAAATTATGCTATTAATTTGAATAATTCAATTAGGTTAGTTTAAGGTATATTTCATGAATCCAGAATGTTTAGCTATGAAATAAAATGTTTTGCGTCATATATGTTATTAATTTATTTACAGCTAGATAAAAATCCAATGTGAACATCCTCGAAGCGTGCTTATTCCATATTTATTGGCAGTAATCATTACACACACACATACACACACACACACACACACACACACACACACACACACGAACGCAATCACGCACACACGCACGCTATCGTGGCGTTTAAGTTATCTCTCTTTTCATATCTGAGGAAGAAACACACTGACAAACTTCGGTTTGTCAAAGATTTCGTTAGATAATAGCCCAGATGATGGATTGCTGGACGAACCGAAAAGCTGTAGCTTCGGCTAATTAAAAATAATCATCCTTCTATCCATGTTGTTTTGTTTTTTCTTCACACACACACACACACACACACACACACACACACACACACATATATATATATATATATATATATATATATATATATATATATATATGATTGAAAGAGATATAAAAACAAATGTTAATAATATGCTGACAGATATCTGTTTCGACCCGTGTGGTTTATAAAGTACAATTCAATTCATATTATCGACATTTGTTTTTCTATCTCCTTTCAATCATACTGTTGGATTTATTTCCATTTATCATATATATATATATATATATATATATGTGTGTGTGTGTGTGTGTGTGTGTGTTTCTACTTGTTTTTGCATTTATATTATGTTTTTAGAACACACTGCTTTTTTTACTTATGTTTTAGTTTTTCTTTGACGTAGGGGGGTTTGTAAATCTATTATATTAATAATAGAGATTCGGTCTATATTTGTTTATAAGCAAAACTACGTCACTGCTTACGCCACAATTACCAGAATCGTCAATACATTGAATAAAGAACGTTTAATATTAATAAAATGAATAAAAGCTGTTCCTTATAATTCAACGTTTAAATCCTTTTCATTTTAATAAATAAACTATATAAACTATGAAATTAATTAAAGAATTTTATTACTTTAAATGGAAAAAATTCTTTGAGAAATTTGTAATCAATTTTTTAAATTATTTTAAACTCTCGCTGTTTTTTAGTAACAAGAAGTTAACTAAAAGTTTACAAATAAATACCAACGATTTGTGTAGAATTCATATATAAAATATTCAAAATATTAATTCAATTAATAGATGCGGGCAACATTTTATTTGAGTTTCATTTCAATTTGTTTTATTTCATTTTTTTTTTTACTCCTTTTATAAATTTGATGATTTTACTTACTTATGATAAAACCCCTCTAACATTACATTTTTAACTTTACCCCACTCAGGCAATATCCTTCAAAAATGAATTTTTACACAGCCCCGAAGGTGTTGTTTTTTCTAGTCTTCTTAATGTTTCTACTTGTATTTGTATTTATATTATGTTTTCAGAACACAATGTTTTTTAAAATTATTATTTTTAAGTGTAACTGTGATGTACGGTTGGAAGACTGTAAAGTTTAAGATATTGTTGATATCTATCTATCTATCTATCTATCTATCTATCTAGTAAGTAAATTTGGCGGAGTGGTTTATTATCGGTATTAGCCAGACAATGAGGTAGTCTGTCCCCTTTTCGCTAGACGTATACCTGTGAGATTATTCTTATTAATGTGGAGCGCCAAACCTACCACCAGCTCCCCATTTTACCACACATATCTGATTACCCAAGCTGTGTGTCACTGAGTAAGCGGGTACCGGTACCGAACCCGGAAGCTTGGGATTCCGAGGCGGATGTTCTACCGACTGAAACTACAAAACACAAGGAGTATATAACAGGATTTTGTATGGAAGCAAATGGTGTAATGGTTAAATTCATGGGAAATGGACTCGTCGCCTCGAGTTCAAATCATGGTCGTGGTAATTGCATTTCAATTAGCGCTAATACCCCTGGGAAAGGTATGAATTCTACTCGCCCTCCAGCTATGGATAAATAGTAGGGCAGACTGGGCAATTTAACCTTGTTTAGACAACCGGTCTAGGAGAAGGAAAACACTGAAGTCAAACCTGTTGAACTCCGCTTAAAAATTACCTTGTGTCACATCCTGCCCCTGCAGAGGGGTTGGTGAATATATATATAACAGGATTTTGCGATACGGCGTCATGCGTAAGTGTAGGAGTATCGTACACCAGTAACTACAATATAATCAGATAGAAAAGAATAAAATTAATAATCAAAAGATCAGCACAGCAACTTTTCGTCATTCGTTAACGGGATTCAAAGATAAGAAAGTTAATTACGTACGGACGTTGCTGTGAAATGCGAATTTTCTGTTCGTGAGGAAAGAAGAAAGAGAAAAAAACAAAACCCCAAAACAACAAACAAACAAACAAAAATAAAAATCAAATACGTATGAATTAAATGTTCCTCCTCATTAATAATGAGCTGTGAATTTTGGTCGCGTACAGATGTTGATTAAGATGTCCCCGGTAAAACGGATCAGATCAATTTTCTACACCGGTAGATAAATGTTATAAATTCTCTAATTACAAGTAGAGTGGGAAGAAATGAAATCAAATAGCTCATTGCTTATTCAATGCGAGAAAAAGACGAATTAAGTGTATTATAGAAGAATATGATATCAAGAAATAACTCACTAACTATATCACTAAATTTGTTTATATATATATATATATATATATATATATATATATTATATATATATATAATATATATATATATATATATATATATATATATAAATTGAGAACTCAAAGGAGTTGTGTATATTTTTTTTTACATATACAGAGTATTATGAATAAATTTGTTAACACAGATCAGCGAGACCTTGTATATATATATATATATATATATATATATATATATATATATATATATATATATATATATATATATATATATATATATAAATATATATATATATAATATATAATTGAGAACTCAAAGGAGTTGTGTATATTTTTTTTTTTTACATATACAGAGTATTATGATTAAATTTGTTAACACAGATCAGCGAGATGGAAGAATCATATAAACAAGACTGGATTTGAAATATTCAAATAAAAAAAAAATCAGACTGAAAGAAGTAAGATTCAGCGGAATAAATTTTGAAGTGACTTGATAAGTCGAAACACGTGTCTGTGGATGACTCTATATATATATATATCATAATATATATGGCAGATCAAAGAAAAAACGAGCAGAACACCTATAATAAAATGGGAAATAATAAAAAAAAGCCCAGGCATACAAAGGCGGACAACGTGAACTCAGCTTAGAAGAAAAGTTGTGTATATTACAAAATACAAACAATAACTTGTTAAATAAGAGAAGTGAACTCGTTTCGAAATGTAGGCATTTGAACAAATTTTTACTGTGTCACTTACCACCTGACCCTAATTGATCCCTTAATTTTCGCTCTCCTTTTATTTATTAAAAAAAAAGAAGAAAAAGAAATTCATCTGAACACCGCGTGCATTAAAACCAAAGCAAGTTTGTTTGATTATCATGTTTTTTTAAATACAAATTTAACGTCATAACATTACATCACGCGAACACGATCCACATCACATAAACGTTAAACAAGCCACAGTTTAAAAAAAAAAAAACAATTTTTAGCTTTATATTTTCCATCGCGTGAAAACGCTTCACGTTAATATAAACGCTAAAAAATTACTAGTTTTTAAAATCTCAACCATTTCACGACTGGTTTTTAAGATCTCAACCATTGGAATCATCTGATGATTGGATTACCATGAAACTTCAAGTTATGAGAGTAAAACCATAATATTACCATTAATTATATATATATATATATATATATATATATATATATATATATATATATATTAGAGCTTTAAAAAGACCCACTAAAAGATTCATTATTAAAAAAATGTATATATTTTACAATAGAAGTGTGTGGGGGGGGGGGCAAAAGGCGAAAAAAAAAGTCTTTTGCCACCCCATTCTATTGTAAAATATATACATTTGTTTAATAATGAATCTTTTAGGGGGTCTTTTTAAAGCTCTAATAAAATTCTGTACACCCCCAAAACTTTACAAATGGTTATTTTTCTCCGTAGGTTGGAAGTTTTGACGCACACTACGCATCGTTTAAAAGCGTGGGCCCTTCTTCATTAATATATGTGATGACAGAGAGAATGGATGACTGGAACCCACCTGAATCATGGAAGAGAATAACTTATATCATGATAATCTGCGCCGGCCTTCAAAATAAGGAGATTATAGTTGCTGCCCGATGCTCCCTGAATACCGTAAAAACAATCAGACATGAACTGGAGAATTGCAATGGAGACTACGAGGCTGTGGTTAGAAGAAAGCAACATAACAGATGGATCTGATTGCGTTCGTACAGCAGAATTCTTTTTTGTGTGTGGGTATGACACTATGATGAGAGTCAAAGGTTGAAATTGAATACTTAGATTAATTATGGAAGTAATTTACTAAATGTAATCACATTACTTTTGATAAGGTAGCGGAAAAAGAATTTATTGAAACTAGTACAAAATAAAAAACACCCTCCGGGCGATGTAAAAGTAAATTTTGAAACATAGTACCTGAAGGGTGGGAGTAAAAAATTCAATGTCAGCAAGTTTGTACCCTAAGTAAGTAAAATCATCAAATTCATTAAAGGATTAAAAAATAAAACAATTTGAAATGTAAACTTTAAATGTGTATTAAAATAAAACAAACTATATATAGATATATAAAACCAGTCATGTACTTATTAAAACGTGTTTAAAAAAAATAATGAGGACTGTATAATTTTGCATGTTCAAATTTTGAGTGTATTTATCGAATAAATACACTCAAAATTTGAACATGCCAAAAATCGTAGAATAAATTTTATTCTATGTTATGACGATTTTGGGTAATGTGATGTAAGCAGTGATGTAATTTTTGTTACAGACAAAAACTGAAAGCGAATCTCCATTATCAATAATGTTAACTAGCTCAGAAGTGAAGGGTCAAGAAGGGTCAAACCACAGATTCACAGATTCTGGGTCGTTTACTTTGAATTATTAAAACATAATAATTTTGAAAGGGTCATTGTTTAATTTAGATTTTGGGTTGCACGGAAATAATTGGTTTGAAACATCAGGGCTGAATCAGAATTAGAATGATTGAAACATGAAGGCATTTCAGCTAAAGGTATGACACAAGACCATGATACAATAATAGTTTATTCTTAGGTGGCTCACCAATCAAAGAAAAGAGGGTTAGAGCTTTTGTCCACTCCCCGGGATGCGCAACACACGGCCATAGTTTTAATTGGCTGACCAATTACATGTGGACCCTGAGGGCTCTAGTTCCCCTGCAAAATGAGGCCATTATTCCGGGATTTTTATTGGCTACCCAATCGGAGCTGTGCTTTCGGGGTTTGTACCCCCATAAAAGAAGACACCAAAAGGCGAAGACAATGATCAGAGGTTGGTTCCATCGCTAGAAGACCAATGCCCTTACTGCCACTTTCGCCAATCAAAATCCTGAACTTGACCATATGTCTATATGTATATATATATATATATATATATATATATATATATATATATATATATATATATAGTATATGTATATGTATATAAACAATGCTTTAAGGGTAATCATTATGATCACCTATATAGGTGGATACGAAGGGAGTACAAAAAAAAAAGAGGAGAGAAAAAAATTGTTTTATTTGATAAAAACAAGGGCCCTTTCGTCCGGTTGCTCATCAAGGTTATACAGCCGGAGACGACTAAAAGTCAAATTGTAAATTATAATAAATATGGGTATATACATGAGGGGGGTTTTGGAAAAAAAAATTTGTTTTAAATCCCCATTAAGTAACTTTTTTTCCTAAAGTCGTCTCCGGCTGTATAACCTTGATGAGCAACCGGACGAAAGGGCCCTTGTTTTTATCAAATAAAACAATTTTTTTCTCTCCTCCTTTTTTTTGTACTCCCTTCGTATCCACCTATATAGGTGATCATAATGATTACCCTTAAAGCATTGTTTAGATTTGCCTGTACCAAAAATTTATTCGTATATATATATATATATAATATATATATATATATATATGTATATATATATATATATATATATATATGTATGTATTGCTTTCAAATTAATACATTATAATTTATATGTATGTATGTGTGTGTGGTGTGTGTGTGTGCGCGCGCGCGCGTGTGTATATGTGTGTGTGTGTGTATGTATGGGGTTTGGTTCATATAGATCTATATATGAAAAATGAATGGAAGGGAATCCGACAGTGTGAAATAAATATTTAAAAAAAAATTTTTTAACATCATGTGTTTGTTTTTTCTAAAATATTCATTTCAAATCTCTCTATATATATTGTGTGTTTATATATATGTATATCTACATATGTATGGAGGAAAACAAAAGTCCCATACAGAACCATTCCCATCATAACTCATCTGGTCTATTGGACACACACACACACTCACACAGACATATAAAAAAAAGAAAAAAGTCAACGTCTCTGATGACGGATAAACATCTGAAACCATTGGTAAGACGAACTTTGTATTGGTGACTTAAATATATATATATATATATATATATATTTATATATATATATATATATACTAGCAAATATATGCACTCTCCGGGTGTAAGTATTTAAGTTTTAATGTAATAAAATATTGTATTAAATTAGAAAGGCTAATGAAACTAAATAAGAATACAGATAAAAAGATTTGAAACAGAGGAGTATAATAAATGATTTGAAACAGAGGAAGTATAATAAAAAATGGAACAACTGAAACTTACTCTTCCATCACTCTCGTCTTTCATTGTTATTTTTTCTAATTTAAGTATTTAGTTATAAGAGGAAGTAAAGAATAAAATGACAGTTATTTTTATCTTGTTAATGGATTTCATTTAAGATTAATTGAAGAGATTTTTGCTTATATTCATTAAAATAAAACTAAAACAGTTAGAAATCAATAATACTAAGCACATATTTATTAAATTCGATTTTTTAATATTAATATGCAAATTAGCCTTCCCGTTCACACTGTAAACCGCTATTTTGTTGTATATATAAATATAATTGCATGTTATCAGTACGTAGACATAGTTAACAGTATTAATAATGTAAGACAATTTTATTAATAATTGAGATTTAGATAAAAATAAAATCATGGAGAATGTGATGTAAATAACTAAGGGAATTGTGACTTGAGTAGGAATATAGTTTCGGTTACAGACAGAAAAACACACAATCTCCATTATAATAAGATATATATATATATATATATATATAATATATATATATATATATAAATAGAGAGAGAGAGAGAGAGAGAGAGAGAGAGCAGAGGCAGAGAGGCAGCCTGTTTAAACAAATGTTATAGATTACATATTGTACAAGATCATCTAATAGATCAAAGATTACTAAGTAAGTATAATCGACATGTAAATCAAAACAATATCATAGCATTAGAGAATAATATTTGTTTGCGTCTTTCTAATAAATATTACATTGGTGTTTTATGCTCTTATCTAGCTCAGTAATTACAAAAACATCCTGAAATGTATCGAGATCTGATGAATCACTGCCGGCTATGTTATTATTATTATTATTATTATTATTATTATTACTATTATTATTATTATTATTTACAAACCGTATCTTTTTTTTCTTTCTTTTTTGTATATATTACGACTTCCATCGCGATTATTTTCTTTTTGGACTCTTATGAATTAAGTACAGACTAAGACATTTTTATTACTTAATTCAGATGTCGATCTCTTACTGTCGAGAAAATAACTTCATCCAATATATGTTCACCTCTAAAATGCAATTATAGAAGAAATATAAAGTTTGGAGAAGGGTCTAACGTAGTAAATAACATACAATTTTACCACAGACTAAACTCCTTGCAAAAAAAAAAAAGATAAAGAAAAAATTAAAAAATCATACAAACAAGATTTAAAAAAATCATCTAATGTTTTTAACCCGTCAGACAAATTATACTACACTTATTCAGTTATGCTCACCTCAGTCGTAATCTTCCGTCATACAATGTAAACAATCTCTTTATTTTTTCGTCAGGAACGCTAGATTTCAAATTTAAAATCACGTTCTTTC
>CM042142.1:84109336-84111836 GCA_023376005.1 Doryteuthis pealeii | reverse complement strand
TGCTACACGACAGTATGAGGTTAAGTAAACAAACAAATGTGTTTATTTTTATATGGCTTTAAGCCAACAATTTTTGGAGGATATGTGCTTAATTGAAGTCATACCTAATTCTGAAAATTAATTACTTAATAATTAATGAATTTAGGCGGGCATATATGTTCAAATGTAAGGCTAAACAAATCGAGAAAATGTCAATCCCTGAATGTACATTTCGAAAATATAAATATATATATATGACAATATATATATATATATATATATATATATATATATATATATACATGTATACACACACATACACACACACCCACACAGTATATGTAAACACACACATACATATACATGTATACACATACAGTCATATACATTTATACACATACAGTCATACACACAACGCCCATGAACCCCTCCCTCACATATATAGGAGCATCCAAAAAACAAACTACCTCAGAGAGGTTCTTCACAGAACGAATGAACATGCTACTATCAAACACACTCGCCTACCCAGATTTTAACAGCATGTTAAACCCACTATAACACTTGAACATTTATAACTCTTCTATAATGGTCCCTTTCTAATAATGTATCAACAATTTCTTCAAATAATAAATTTTCTCCTGAAGATGACCGAAGGTCAAAACTAGTTGAGATTAAACAAAATACAAGAAATATTCCTGATTGTCTTAATAATAATTTTTGTTCACACTATATATATATATATATATATATATATATATATATATATATATATATATATGCTAGGAAAATATATATATATATATATAATATTGTCATTGCTCATAAAGCACAAGGCTAAGAAGTACAATGAATGCCTCAAGGGCAACTTGAAATAGATCTCCATATCGAGAACCTTGAATCTCCTGCCATTGACAGAATCATCCGCTGTGTCTTATCTGTGGGAGCAAAGTTCAAAATCAATGCTGACCTATGGAAGCGTAGATCTGCTTCTCCAGTATCGGGGAAATAGATCCACCACTCTCCTGACAGGCAGTGTCCCTCGTCACATCCGCAACTGCATGTGCGCATCAGACTTGGGTCTATGAAAATAGCTGTATGCCATCAGAGAATAGGTGGACATCACATTGTCTTTTTCATTTCCCGATAGACAACCGTGATTTATTATATATATTATATATATATATATAATATATATATATATATATAATGTTCGGGATAAATTTGACACATTTATATTTAATTATTTTTCTCCGTGGGATGGAAGTATTGACGCACACTACGCATCATTTAAAAGCATGGACCATTCTTCATTCATATACGTGATGACAGATAGAATGGATGACTGGAACCCACCTGAATCATGGAAGAGAATAGCTTTTATCATGATGATCTGCGCCGGCCATCAACATAAGGAGATTGTGGTTGCTGCCCAATGCTTCCTGGACACTGTAAAAACAATCAGTGAACTGGAGAATTGCAATGGAGATTATGAGGCTGTGGCTAGAAGAAAGCAACATAACAGACGATCTGATTGCGTTCGTACAGCAGAATTCCTCGGAAATCTACAGATGCATACGTAGAGTTGCTAAACCCTGTAGTCAAGCCCTGGATAACAAGGGTAGCCAATGGTAGGCCATGTGTATTGCAGCAGAATTCGGACCCTCTGCCACAACCCTGGGAAAAGTCAAAAATGGTTGTCGGGGAAATTTTACGACTACACCAATCTCAATGTTTCGCCTCCGAATTCTCCAGATCTTAGCCCCATGGATTATTACGTATGTGCAGCTGTTGGGAAAGACACCAATCGCCGTTCCAGTACTAAAAAGCCCAGTTAATCGACAGAATCAAGGTAGTTTTTGAGACCCTTCCCAAGGAAACTGTAAAATCAGGTTGCTCCAGTTTCCGGAGCAGGATTGAAGCTGTGATCGACGCTAATGGCGTTTATTTTGAGTGAAACTTTTTGACAGGAGTGTAATTTCCGTCCCTGTTGAATGACTTTACAACCCATTAAATTTTGTAGTTATTAAGCACTTTTTCTTTTTCCTTATGAAACTGTCAAATTTCTCCCGAACACCCTGTATAATACTGTGTAATAATAAACTGTGAAAAATATACAATGCGTGAATATATTTAATAGTTAGAACAAAAGAAGATTTAGTAATAAATCTTTGAAACTGTTTTCGTTTGGTTTCTCTGTGTAACGTCGTCGTATATGATCACAGTACCCAAAGTGTATATATTCATCGTACTAAAAATGTCTTCGGCACGTGGCGGTCATCTTGTTGATGAAAATTACAACGCAAGAAATATGTAGTCACAACTGCTAGCCTTTATTATTGTGCTCGTCTCGTGGGTTCGTATCAGACAGGAGGAAAGTGCAGAGAGACAGGGAGAGAGGACTATTAAACTACTGTGACCCCATACTAGCCACCAGAGGCCCGTCCGTTCCTCTACGCGTCCGAAAGCAAAAAGAGCCCGGTCCCTTTCTTCGTTGTTCCACGTCACCACGTGTCTTCCGGTT
>CM042142.1:84066836-84104336 GCA_023376005.1 Doryteuthis pealeii | reverse complement strand
AAAGGCTATTAACCATCATTTCAATTGTCTTTTTCTATGTGAACAATTTTCTAAATCCGTAATCATTGCAATTTTAATTGTCATTCATTTATAGACAGCAAAAAACTTAGGTGATATAAAACAGCCATAAAACATTCTAAAAAACAATTCGCCACCAATATCTTAAAGAACTTACAAGATTCCCATTCCAAAGTAAAGAAACTCAAGAACAACAAAGAATATGGAGGCGAGAATGAAATAGCTGATTTATTTTTAGCAAGAACCGGTGGTAAAGCAATTACGAAAATATCCTTGACGATTTATCCAAGAGAATTGGAAGAACTGACATTTAATCAAATCAAGGAGATTATTCTAAAGAATATTAGACATGAAAATAGGATGGTCATTGATGAACAAACTAATATCATGGCATTAAAACACGAACAACAAGATTTTAATAATTTCACGATCACATTATGTAATAAAGGGAAATGTACAGCGATCTCAAGAGAGAAGAAGAGAAGGCGTTTGCCTGCGATTGATTAAATGGCAGTTTCCGCTCACTGACGTTTTCCTATTCCCTTTATTGCATCAATTCTGAAAGTATTGCTGGTACACGTAGTGGGCCAATAATGTACCACGCCTCTGTGGTACAATATAATACCAACACGTGTACGGCAATGGTAAATTGACTGTGTTACATGTAGGTAAACATTTAGCGTGTGTATGTATCTGATTTATTATTTAATCTGTAACTCAGTCGGTAGAGCGTTCGGCTAGAAACCACAACGTTCCTAGTTCGATACCGGCCCTCGCCAAGTAAGGAGCTGACGGTAGGTGTGGCGCTCCTTGGTCTAGTGCAACTGAAAAGGGGATAGACTCCCTCGCTGATTGGTTGATACCGACTTTAGGCCGCCCCGATGACTTTACTTACTTTACTTATTTCAGACAATATGATATAATAGCTATATATATAATAGCAATATATATATATAAATGATTTGTATCAGGTTATAAGTTATATAAATAAACACACAAACACACACACACACACACACACACACACAATATATATATATATATATATGGATGGATGGATGTATATTTATTGTGCAATGGATTTGTATATTTGTCTTATTTTTACATTATTGCGCCTTATCTATTTTCGCTTTAATATATGGCAAAACGGCCCTCGTCAATCCAGCGTATGAGTAGGATAGGGATCTGTGCGGTAAAGTGAGGAGCTGATGGTATGTGTGGCGCTCCACCTCAGACGCCAAAAATATTTCCTTGGTCTAGCGCTATTGAAAAGGGGATTGACTCCCTCGCTGATGGGCTGATACCAACTTTAGGCCACCCCTATGACTTTACTTTTTACTTTTATTTCTCTCTTGGGGTTTCTTTTTCTTAGCCATATCCAGGTCTTCTTTCTATTTCTGTTTTCTAGATTTGAATTTGAAAAACTGTTACAAAGATATACAATCATGACGTTGGCGGAGAAACGCACAGCGGACGTGCAAATGACGAAGCGATCGCATAGCTTACGCGCTTTTTGGAACAACAATGCTTCCGGTTTGAAATAAAATTATTTTCTGCTTCTCTCTCGATGAGTCCGAATTAAAAACAAGCTCTGATGATGATTTTTCTTTACTTTTTAGTGTATTATTTAAGTACTCGTATTGTCGCTTTTACACAACCTCCATTGTTGGCAAGGCTTCTTTGTACGTCTTTTTTTATGTTCTTTCTATGTCATTTCCCGAGTAAAAATGCGTTGTGCATTTTCATAACTGTCCTTGCCCTTTGGGCCTATCTTTTGGCGTTCCGCCCTTGTTAATTCTGTACATGAACCCGCAACTTCTATATAACGTTATCTGGATTGAACTTAGGTATACGACAACCTATTTACCTTATCAGTTTTTCTTTGCTCTTTTTACTGTATTCTTCGAGTGCTCGAATTGCTGCATCTACACAATCTTCAATGTTGGATAGACGTCCTTCTCTATTTTGTAAATAAAATCGTAACCCGTATCGAACGTTATTTGAATTTGAACTTGGGTATTTGACATCCTATTTACCTAACCAGTCTGTCTTTGCTCTTTTTTACTGTATTCTTTGGGTGCTCGAATTGCCGCATCTACACAATCTTTAATGTTGGATAGACGTCCTTCTCTATTTCTCTGAACATTTGAGATGAGGCTTGAAGATTAGTATTATCTGTGTTATTCGGACTATTTTCCCCATCTTCATTGTTACTTGTACAACGTTTCGGCCGATATGCCCTCCGGCCTTCTTCAGGTATTTCTTGTCGGGAAAGTTCCCGAGTTCGAAAAGAAGGTTCCCGAGTCCGAGAAGGTTCCCGAGTCCGACAAGAAATACCTGAAGAAGGCCGGAGGGCATATCAGCCGAAACGTTGTACAAGTAACAATGAAGATGGGGACAATAGTCCGAATAACGTAGATAATACTAACGTCCTTCTCTATTTTGTAAATAAAACCGTTACCCGTATCGAGCATTATTTGAATTTGATCTTGGGTATTTGACATCCTATTTACCTAACCAGTCGGTCTTTGCTCTTTTTTGCTGTATTCTTCGGGAACTCGAATTGCAACATCTACACAATCTTCAATGTTGGATAGACATCCTTCTCTATTTTGTACATGGAAGCGTAACCTGTATCGAATGTTATCTGCAATTAAACTCAAGTATTTGACATCCTATTTACCTAACTAGTAACAATACCGTTCGTTATATAACTTTCAGCTTTCGAGACGCAACGCTTTCCCGACTACGCAAAAAGATTTTATCAAAAAACTTCGAGCCAAATATAAAAAAAAAGAAAAAAAAACGCAAACCGAGACATGGTGGCCTTAACGCATCGCCAACACTCGGTTGCAATTTGAATGATTAATCACCGGCCATCGTCGGCGAGGAAATTTATCTCCGACTCACCGTTCATGTCAATTGATCTTCCTCTGATTGAAAAGCATCGGATCACCAACTATGGCGAGACCCTCCCCCCCAACTCCGCACCCCAGCAAAAAGAAAAAAAAAAAAAAAAAGAAACAGAAATGAAATATTTATATCAAATCCATGGTTACTGTCAGTCCAGCGCTCCAATTACACCGAGCACGCCATGCCAATTACAACAGACATTTAACAAAAATGATTTTATATCATCTACAAGGTGTCCAAAATACCGCGAATGTTTTTTTTAAATACCTAAAAAAATATTCTTGCTCATTGGTATTTAATCTATGACATGGATCTTCTGAAATAGAGACGAATTAAATTATTAAAAAATTACACATAGAAATAAAGAACTCTCTCTCTCTCTCTCTCTCTCTCTCTCTCTCTCTCTCTCTCTCTCTCTCTCTCTCTCTCTCTCTCGATCTGAACAAAGCTGTTTAAATTTCAAATAGCGCTAATAGTCTTGGGAAAGGTATGAATCCAAATATACTCCCTCCAGCTATGGGCAAATAGTAGGCCAGACTGGGCTCTCCAACCTTGTTGAGACAACTAAGTCTAGGAGAAGGAAAACCCTGAATTCAAACCTGTTAAACTCCGCTCACGGAATTGATCTTGTGTCGCATCCTGCTCGTGCGGAGCGGTTGGTAAATATATATGTTTGTCTATCTCTCTCTCTATATATATATGTCTATCTCTCTCTCTCTCTCTCTATATATATATATATATATATATATATATATATATAGATAGATATATATGTGTGTGTGTGTATATTTATATATACGTACATATATGTATAAGTACATATGTGTGTATATGCATATATATGTATGTATATATATATATATATTATATATATATATATATATATATATATATATATATCAGCCTTGGGTAGGTAACCAGTCTGGGAGAGGGATAACTCTGAATTCAAAATTCCCACCAGCTATGGATTAAATAGTAGGGCAGACTGGACCCTTCAGCTTTGGGTAGGTAACCAGTCTAGGAGAGGGATAACTCTGAATTCAAAATTCCTGATGTCGGTCGTTGTTTGGGTTTGTGGCAACCCTTGATGCACCAATTCTTTCCTATCGACTGTGCCAAAAAGTGTGGATGATTCAACACAAGCCTTCACGAGAGAGTCCATAACATATATATATATATATATATATATATATATATGTATATATATATATTATATATATATATATATATATATATACCTCTGAACAAATTGATCAGCTCCAAAGTAAGTTAAGAAAACTAACTCACTATGTAAGGTTTTTGAATACCAGGATAAAAAAGATAGAACAGGTTAAACAACCAACATTCCAACATCACGGATCTAGCACGAGCTATTAATTCAGAGGCAATAATTTAAATCATATATGATAAATAAGATGGCTTACCGGGGAAATAGAATATCGAGTTAATCGCATCATCGACCGTCGATACAATTATTAACCGAATAAGCCAGGGTTATAAAAAAATACACACATTCTTAATACGTTATTAGAGCGGATTTAAAAGAAACGTATAGATAGATAATGTCAAAGATCACGTGTTCTTTTACTTTCCATAATAGCTTTTTTATATCAGCAGTCGTATTTGACATTTAGCTTTTGAATAATACACTCAACTATCTAGCGTCCATTTTCGCTGCGATCCTATTTTTTTCTAACGGCTAATTTTGTTGTGCGGGGCTATAATTGTATTATTCACTTCCGCGATTGGCCTTAATTGATAAATGTATTGATTAATTCATTACGATAAACTCTTATGTTCTTTCTTTGGTGAAACTTAAGTCGGTAATCTATATATACCTTTCTACTATATATATGTATATATGGAGGCGCGTGGGCTAGTGGTTAGAGTCGTGGGAAATGGACTCGTCGATTCGAGTTCAATTCCTAGACAAAACTGTTGGCATTTCACATAGCGCTAATACCCTTGGAAAAATCCATATATTCTCCCTCCAGCTATGGATTAAATAGTAGGGCAGACTGGGCTCTTCAGCCTTGGGTAGGTAACCAGTCTAGGAGAGGGATAACTCTGAATTCAAAATTCCTGAGGTCGGTCGTTGATTGGGTTTGTGGCAACCCTTGATGCACCAATTCTTTCCTATCGACTGTGCAAAAAAGTGTGGATGGTCCAACACAAGCCTTCACCACTATAAACAACTCCCTGTGTGGATGTTCATTGTGTGTATGAATCCTCATACGTCGAAAATCGACGGGAGAGTCCATTATATATATATATATATATATATATATATATATATATATATATATATATATAGAGAGAGAGAGAGAGATAGATATAGAGAGAGATTCTCACATATTCTCACAAAAATTGTCGGCTATAGCCATATCAAACACATTGTTTACTTTCATACTGTCGTGTAGCAAGTCACCAAAAATGGAGTATAACTGAGTTCAAAACAAACTAAAAATCTGGGTAAAAAAATAGCTAGTGTAATAGTTAGAATCCCCACCTGTCAGCCTGGCAGTTAGGGTTCGAATCACAAACAGAGCAGTTTCCTGTTTATAACTCTGCTGATGAGGCATAATTTGCCGAAATTTACATACAGAGATTGACTTTTTCTTGATTTGTTTAGCCTTACATTTGAACAGATATGCCTGCCTAATTCATTAATTATCAACTAATTAATTTTCAAAAATTAGGTATGACTTCAATTAAGCACATATTCTCCCAAACATTGTCGGCTATAGCCATATCAAACACATTGTTTACTTTCATATATATATATATATATATATATATATTATATATATACACTGAAGAGACAATGAATATATATATATATATATATATATATATATAATATATATATATATATATATGAATATATATATATATATATATATATATATATATATATATATATACTGAAGAGACACTGAATATATATATATATATATATATATATATATATATATATACACACACACACACATATATATATATATATATATATATATATATATACACTGAAGAGGCTGAAAAGATATATATTGCTGAATACGATCTGTTCCCTACGTTTTATAGCCGTGTTGAGTTATTATTTATTGACACTTAAACAGGTCATAAAACTTTGAAAGTTCATAAAAAAATTATAATAAGATAGATAGATAGATAGATAGATATGAATAATCTAAGATAAATAAGAAAAAAGGATTAAAAAATATAATAGGGAGGAAGCAGAGAAATAAATGAAGAAAGAAGGAAAAAAAAAATCAAGAGAGAAAAATGAAATACATTAAGAAACGTGTTGGACAGACAGATAGATAGATAGATAGATAGATAGATAGATAGGGATAGCCTGAGATTGGTTGATAGCTATTAATAAGCTAAGATCGATAGATTAAAAAAAGGATGACAGAATGATAATGGGAAGAAGAAAAAAGAAAGAAAGAAAAAATTGATGTGTAAACGAAAAATGTATAGAATAATTATAGTAAGAATGTGCTTCAGAAAGAAAGAAAGAATGAGAGAAAGAAGAAAGAATGAAAGAAAGAAAGAAAAGAGAGAAAGAAAGAAGTTGACGTGTAAATGAAAAAGTAATAAAAGAAATAAAGTAAGAATATGTTGTTAAAAGAGAGACAGAAAAACAGAAGAAAGTAAGAATGAAAGAAAGATAGAAAGAAATTGATGGGTAATCCAAAAAGAAAAAAACATTATACTACAGAAAGAAAGAAAGAAAAACAGAAACAAGAAAGAAGGGGAAAAGAAGAAAGGAAAAAGAAATAAATATTGATTCAATGAATGAATGAATAAGAGGAGAGAAAATGAGCGGTAAAACCGAAGACTGAATACTATGTGAAAGACAAGTTAAAGGAAAAAAGAAAAGGAGAATGAGATGTGTGTTTGAAAGAAATCGGCTAAACACAACAGAAGTATTTGACAGAAAATTAAATAAAATGAAAGAGAGAGAGAGAGAGAGAGAGAGAGAGAGAGAGAGAGAGAGAGAGAGAGAGAGAGAGAGAGAGAGAGAGAGATATTGTAGACAGCAATATTGAAATAAGAGAACAGTGCTTAAATTGGACAAGAATTTTCAGAAAATTCTTAAACAAATTCCCGGATTCTAATAAATCTCGTACAATATTCTTAAATGTATTATTTTTTTCTGTTGACAGGTTGAAATAAAATGTATAACATTGTCATACTCCTAAAGAAAAGCTCCATCAATACTTAAATTCATTGCCTTATCTCGAATATCATTAAACCACACAAAATATTGTTGGAAAACAATGAATCATCAAATCTAATCAGAAACAGAAAATCTTGTCTAGCAAAAAATATTCCACGTATTTTCATTCTGAAATCCAGATAATAACATTCATTTTCATTTCATTAGATAATCCGGAAGAAACAATGCCATCAGCATCTTCAAAACATCATTTTATTACAGCTCTGATTTTACCAGATATTGAGTATTTCCGTCACACAAAAATGATATGAGATGTATATAAATGGACTACACTATTTAGCGTAGTCCTGTATGTGCACATTCCATAAGCTGTCTTGTATAATAAGACATACAGAATTATTTGTTAAATTAACATGAAAACACATCATACAATCCCAGCCAGAAGACCAGGTGTAGTTTTAATCAACAAGAAAAAATTCACATGTCTACTAGTGGACTTAATCGTTATATCAGCTAATGGAGTAAAAAATAAAAGACAGAAGAAACTGAATAGACCTCGCAAGAGATTTAAAAACATGTTGTGAGAGTGATACCGCTCAGAGTCGCACTTGGAATCATTTCGAAGAAGCTGGAAAAGAGACTACTGGACGGGGGTCCTTGGAAGAATTGATACTATCTAAACTACAGCTCTGTTAAGTTCAGCTAGAATACTCAGTAACGTATTGGCAAGCTGGGGAAGCTATCTGTAATTCAGAATCCATGAAAAAAACATCAATTACTACTGGTGTGAAGAAACTTGAAAGGGCGGAGGAAGCTTCCCGCTGAACGGCCATATAGCACATTAACGCGAGAGCACAGAAATACCTGGGCTGGTATCCAGGCGCGTAATAGTCTAAATAACCCCCACATTGTGGTTATCCTCTGGATAGGAAAAGGCTAATGGAGAAAACTCTGCCAGAAATCACGGCTTGGACTCCGTTAGGCAGTTCAGTGTGTAAAACACTAACTGGCAACTCCTGCAGCCAAACTGACGCCGAATGTAGTGGTTCACCATTCCTTCGGATCACGCCAGCAAGGCAGAGAGGGGGGCTCTGTCACTTGGGCAACCCAGGGCCTCCATACATCTTGCCCAGGCTCTTTTTTTTGTGCCCTTGAGGGGAAACTCCTACACTGTGCTGTGGGCACAGCACGGGAGGTCAGCAGTTACCGGTAAACATAGGACTTCATAGTCACAGGAGGCGCTGCAACCTCAGGGGCACACAAAAACTTTTATCATAGTCTTTCGAGACTGAATTGCCAATGATGATGAATGATGATAATGATGAAGAAACTTGTAAAGAGATTATAACAAACATTATCTGAATAATTTCTCGGAGCTTTCGTTTGGTCTTGAGGGGCGACTGGAGAGAAAACAGAATTTATATGCAAATGAATGCTTTTACACATACTGTCGGCTGGAACTTTAGAATACACCGACTGCACCTCTGCAGAGGGGTAAAATCCCCTCCCAATAGGGCCACCTGTGG
The DNA here is from genome assembly GCA_023376005.1 of Doryteuthis pealeii. Classification (NCBI taxonomy): domain Eukaryota; kingdom Metazoa; phylum Mollusca; class Cephalopoda; order Myopsida; family Loliginidae; genus Doryteuthis; species Doryteuthis pealeii. Next base: position 84,095,693 of record CM042142.1, on the reverse strand, counting down.
TCGTGGGTGGTAACACATGATGCTTAAGGATGAAACCCTGGTGGCTGAGCAGGTGATGACACGCAACTCTCCACTTTGGTCCTTACTTTGGTTAGACAGGTGGTCGGAGATGCCACCTCCGATCAATCGGCTGGTTACGTCAGGTCCTAGCACTTATATAATTATCCCAAACATATTGCTCTTATGACAAGCCCCAGCCACTTTTATTATATATGGGCTAGAAGGTGGCGGCTGAGTGTCTTATTGTTCTGGGCATGTATTTGTATCTGATGGTGAACATCTTTAAATCTGTGGAATATGGAGTACCCTATCATCAACATGACTCCCAGGTCCACTCTGACCTGGATTAGTAATACTTATTAGAGTCTCATCTATGGGTTAAATAGAACAAAATGTGTTAAAAATGTATTCAAGCATAAAAATTGAGTTTTAAAAAATCGAGTACCTGTCAAGCATGAATAAAAAAACGTCTTCGGCATAAAATAACCCAATGGGTTGACATGCCGTAAAATCCAACCAATCCACCAACCAAGTATTTATTATTTCTTGAACAGATATAGATTGGCCATGTTCATCCATCTCCAGGTCTGTTTTGACTTTAAAACTTTCCTTCTCATGGACCAGTTGCATTACCAAAGGTAAAAGAGTTCAATCTGTTCTACAACTTACTCATAGCTAGAGGGAATATAGTTGAATTCACAGTTTTCTTGGTGTTATTTGCGCTATGTGAAATGCAAGCGAACTCGTTCCGGATTTGAACTCGGGTCACCGTGTTCATTTCCTACGTGGATAACCATTACAAAACGAGCATCTTTTTATATAACTGGAGTATGCAATAATGTTACGGGATTATGTAATTATATCTCTTGCATTTTTATTATGAATTAACTAAATATCAATTTCTCGGAATCTTTTAGATGAGGCTTGATAATTTGAACCTAACCCTTTATTCAGTCTACTGGGGTATCCTGTTCTCATTCCGCTAACCATAGCTGGGGTACAGGTGTTAAGCTGTGTTAATTATTATTCTATGTTCTTGCTACCCGGACCAGGATTGAACTGCAGTCTAGAGATAACTGTCACTTAGACGCGACACAAAGTCAATTTCTAAAAGTGTAGTTTAACAGGTTTGAATTTAGAGTTTTCCTTCGCCTAGACTGGTTGCCTAACCAAGGTTAAAGAGCCGAGTCTTTCGAGGCTAAAGAGTACAGTCCGCCCTACTATTTTACAGGTTTGACTTCAAAGTTTTCATTCTCCAAAACTGTTTGCCTAACAAGGCTAAAGAGCCACAGGTGGAGGGGGAATGGTTGGATGCATACCTTTCTCGAGGGTATTAGCGCTATAAGAAATGCAAACAGCCTCGTCCAGTATTTGAACACGTGTTGAAAGTGTCCATTTCCTAAGACGGTAACCAATACATAGCGGGCGGCTCCTAATTGGTTAATATATAAGTTCCTCACTCTGATTAACCTGTCAGTTGGGCTTAGAATACGCCGACTGCATCCCTTGCAGAACGGTAATACCCAGACAAAAAGGGGATACTGGATATAATATTAAACTGCATCTTATGGTGAGACTCTGGAGATTTGAGGGAGTGTAAGGGCCCTCTTCATTGTTATGACTCCCAGATCCACACTGATCCAAAGTGGTAGTACCTGTTAGGGTCCCTTTTATGGGTCAAATAGCCTATGAAATTAGTTGACCAGTTTACAAACCGAGGTAGTAATATCTCATCTATAGAAAGCGATGTCAATATAGGTATAGGAAAGGCATAGTACATACGGGTTTTATAAAGGTCATTATTAAAGAAATAAAGGATGGCAATCTCCACACTGGATGGTAAACCTCTAAAGTTGGTAAACCAGTTTACATTCTTGGGTAGTAATATTTCATCTACAGAAAACGATGTCAATATGGGCATAGAAAGGGCACGGACTACTATAGACAGATTATCGAACTTATGACAATCTGATCTCTCTGATAAGATAAAGCGAAAATTCTTCCAAGTTGTAACAAAATGCTTAGAGAAAAGGCTAGATGGAACTATACAAGGATGCTGTGTTCTGCTTTAAACAAATCTTGTAGGGAACACACCACAAAAAAAGCGGCTGTTAGTCCACTTGACTCCTATCACACACACCATCCATCTAAAACAAACAAGACATTCTGGCTACTGCTGCAGAATCAAGGACGAACTTAAAAGTGACGTTTTCCTGTGGACCAGCAAAAATCTACATCAATCAGCTCTGTACTGAATCTGGATGCTGTGCTGCCAGGGAAGATGACCGATAGGGACGCGTAGCGAGAGATAGTCACGGAAATCCATGCTGTCAGCGCGACTTGAGGATGATTGGATCTGTTTTGAAAATTAGTAATTGATAGGAACGTGTGCAAAAAGGAAGATTTTAAGGAAAAACTTCACAAAAACGTAAATATGATTGGTTATTTTACGGCGTATCAACCCTTTCCGGGTATTTAATGCCGAATGTTATTTTGATATTAGTTTAATTATATATATTTACCAACCCCTCCGCACAAGCAGGATGCGACACAAAATCAATTTCTTAAGCGGAGTTTAACAGGTTTGAATTCAGAGTTTTTGCTTTTGATTAAATGTTCACCCATTAAAGAACTGAACAGGCTCATCGTTGTGTAGGAGTTATTTTCGTATTTGCCTGGGGAGTTGTCTACCCGTTTAATATCGCTGGTTCCCGCTAGGGGCCTTGTGTATTTAAGCGGCTGATTTGAACGTCTCTTCCTCTCTTTGTCTACTGCTCGCTACGAGACCACATGGGTTAGACACAGTATATCCCTTTCTCATTGGGGCTCGACCCTTAACTCTGGCCATTCACTGCTAGCAAGTCTCTTATACGATATATGACTATCCTTTAGTCATGTATCCGTAACTACGTTTTTATGTACATTTAGGTATCTCTTTGATACCTAAATATCTTGTATTTTACCATTCATGAATGTGTCATTATCTCTACTCTTGTATATGTATCTATGTACTTTATGTATCTCATCATATCCATGTGCTGTATACCTATTAAATGTTTTGTCCCTCGACCTTTGTGGGAGTTTGTTCGCGTTCCAACGAGTTATGACTTTGTCATAACCTTTGAATCTTACAGTTGCTTAACTTCAATGACTTAACAGGAACCTATGCTTTCAACGGGAACTGACCGTAAGCTGTAAATATGAACGTGATCTTTTAACCTCCAGGTATAGAATCCCTCCTAGATTGGTTGACGTGCCGTTAAAATCACTTAATCCAAATCGTAATCTAGTTACCAAGCTAATTAAGCAGGGTTATTACAGCCGTTTGTATCACTATTTTCGCTATCACAGGATGATTAGTAAAGTCTGTTTACAATTATATTTTCAATTTATAATCGCTACCTTCATTAAAAAAAAAAGAATTTGTTTTTTTTATTATATTCTCCAACCCTCATTTACCATAACCCCCGCACATATTTGCAAGGCAACTTTAATATCATTGTGTCTTTTGTTCTTTTGTTGTCTTAATTATTTTTTTATTATCTCTGTTTCCCGAACACATATGTCGATTAGTGTCATTTCTGAACGACGCAATCAGCTAATTGTTCTTCTTCATCGTCTTAATTACACATCTTTTGCGTCTCAAATCAACCAGCACCGTCGCCAAAATCAAGAGTAATCGGACCACGCGTTGCTCCTCGTTAACCATCCCCCACCCCGTCTTCGAATCACACGGAATCCGCCCCCAACCCAGACAGTCCAATTAATTCTGATTGTCATTTCTATCGGCTGCTTTTTTGTTTCGCAAATGCCTCTCGTCGTTTTCCTATACAAATGTGCAAAACAAATAAAAAGGAACGCACACAGTAACGTAATCAATTACAAAAGGGTACTCGGAACGTAAATTCGATACTCCCTAACTAGCCTTCCATATTGTAGCCGTGTCAGTACTATTGTATAACTGCACCACTTGGACTCTAACGAGATGCGAACTACACAATGGTACTCGGAACGTAAATTCGATACTCCCTAACTAGCCTTCCATATTGTAGCCGTGTCAGTACTATTGTATAACTGCACCACTTGGACTCTAACGAGATGCGAACTACACAAGGGAGATATAAAAGGGTACTCGGAACGTAAATTCGATACTCCTTAACTAGCCTTCCATATTGTAGCCGTGTCAGTACTATTGTATACCTGCACCACTTGGACTCTAACGAGATGCGAACTACACAAGGGAGATATAAAAGGGTACTCGGAACGTAAATTCGATACTCCTTAACTAGCCTTCCATATTGTAGCCGTGTCAGTACTATTGTATAACTGCACCACTTGGACTCTAACGAGATGCGAACTACACAAGGGAGATATAAAAGGGTACTCGGAACGTAAATTCGATACTCCTTAATTAGCCTTCCATATTGTAGCCGTGTTAGTACTATTGTATGACTGCACCACTTGGACTCTAACGAGATGCGAACTACACAAGGGAGATATAAAAGGGTACTCGGAACGTAAATTCGATACTCCTTAACTAGCCTTCCATATTGTAGCCGTGTCAGTACTATTGTATAACTGCACCACTTGGACTCTAACGAGATGCGAACTACACAAGGGAGATATAAAAGGGTACTCGGAACGTAAATTCGATACTCCTTAACTAGCCTTCCATATTGTAGCCGTGTTAGTACTATTGTATGACTGCACCACTTGGACTCTAACGAAACGCCACTTGGACTCTAACGAGATGCGAACTACACAAGGGAGATATAAAAGGGTACTCGGAACGTAAATTCGATACTCCTTAACTAGCCTTCCATATTGTAGCCGGGTCAGTACTATTGTATGACTGCACCACTTGGACTCTAACGAGACGCCACTTGGACTCTAACGAGATGCGAACTACACAAGGGAGATATAAATGGGTACTCGGAACGTAAATTCGATACTCCTTAACTAGCCTTCCATATTGTAGCCGTGTTAGTACTATTGTATGACTGCACCACTTGGACTCTAACGAGACGTTTGGTGAAAAAGCGAGATGCGAACTACACAAGGGAGATATAAAAGGATACTCGGAACGTAAATTCGATACTCCTTAACTAGCCTTCCATATTGTAGCCGTGTCAGTACTATTGTATAACTGCACCACTTGGGACTCTAACGAGATGCGAACTACACAAGGGAGATATAAAAGGGTACTCGGAACGTAAATTCGATACTCCTTAACTAGCCTTCCATATTGTAGCCGTGTCAGTACTATTGTATAACTGCACCACTTGGACTCTAACGAGATGCGAACTACACAAGGGAGATATAAAAGGGTACTCGGAACGTAAATTCGATACTCCTTAACTAGCCTTCCATATTGTAGCCGTGTCAGTACTATTGTATAACTGCACCACTTGGACTCTAACGAGATGCGAACTACACAAGGGAGATATAAAAAGGGTACTCGGAACGTAAATTCGATACTCCTTAACTAGCCTTCCATATTGTAGCCGTGTCAGTACTATTGTATGACTGCACCGCTTGGACTCTAACGAGACGCTTGAAGAAAAAGCGAGATACGAACTACACAAGGGAGATATATGTTAGGCATGGGCGGAGTGGGCTTCAAATTAGCTGTTACTGCTTTAGTTATTTTGTTGGTTATTTTGTTTTACGGTGTATCAACCCTTTTCGGGTCATTTAATGCTGAATCAAGTCATCTTAATAAATGATTTGTTTAGCTCCACGGGTATTTGCTTATATATTTTACAAACCACAGGTTGCTTATCTGTTATTGCTTAAGTGGTCACCCAACTAAGCATGAACAGGGCTGATCATTGCATAAATTCGGTGATCATTTGTTAATTTAATTGTTTATGTATAACTTGAAATCTCTCCCTCCTATTTCAGTATTGTTTTGGCTTTGAATGATTTAGCTTGATTTAGCCATTTGGGGTCAGTGTTTGAAGACGCTTCATCCATTTGCCTTCGTGTGTTTCTATTATTCCCATGGTATTTTTGTTGAGAAATGTTGAGTATATATGTATTTACCAACCCCTCCGCACGGGCAGGATGAGACACAAGGTCAATTTCTTAAGCGGAGTTTAACAGGTTTGAATTCAGAGTTTTCCTTCTAGACCGGTTGCCTAACTAAGGTTAAAGAGCCCAGTCTGCCCTACCATCTATCTATAGCTGGAGGGAGAGTAGGATTCATACATTTCCCAAGGGTATTAGCGCTAAGTAAAACGCAATTACCACGCCCAGGATTTGAACTCGGGGCGACAAGTCCATTTCCCATTTTGAGTATATAAGGTGTGTGGTAGATCCTCGCCCATACTTATAGACTAAGCGAGATCATATGATCTAATTTCTTGGCCAATCACTGGCAGTACTGTGAGGCTGATACTATACTTAACCGACCCTACTGGTCATAATTACTGTAACATTCATGGACGACGGACATAGGATTAAATCACTGGACCTTTACCAATACGCAGGATGGGACTTATACGCTTATCAAAGGATTCCATAACACAGGACTTTCTTTAAGCCCTTTTCAACTGGCCAAGGATGGCATTTAAAAACTTAACAATTTTCCAGTGCGTTTTTTTTTTTTCGATTCTGTTTATGATGGTGAATTTTGCATCTCTGTTAAAATCGCGTCCGTTCGAGTGGAAACCTTGTTCTATAAGTAGTAGTTTGATGTTATTCATAGATTTGATTCTATGTCGAAAATAAAGTAAAATACCCATTTTGACTTTCTGACATAATGTTTCTTGCAGCGTGTGCAATCCAGTAAATAAATTAAATTTTGCTAGATTTGTGGTAAATATTAAATTCTTTTTTATTGGTGAAGCTAGGGAATGAGTTATTTGACTTAGAGCATAGGTTTTTCTTAATATTACATGGTTAGCAAAATTTAGTGAATTTTATTGATGGATTCTTCTTCTTTATATATATATATATATATATATATATATATATACTTGCTGAATTTTTTAAATATAAAAGTTTTTCATAAGCAACTACCCAGGTTTCAGGTTATTTCGCCATCGTCAGTTTGCTCTTGGTGTTTCAAAAAATTCAGCAAATAAATAAAGCTCCTACAAATTTGTGGTTGAGCACTGTGATTTCTTTGTTTCATCCCAAAACTATATATATATATATATATATATATATATATATATATATATATATATATAGTATCCAATTGCTGCTTTAACTTTTCCATTGCAGTGGCATCAGTAAATAATCCAAAAGTGCCCAATATATGAAAAACATAGAGCAGTAATAATACAAATAATAATAGTGGAGGTAAAATATTAAGGGTCTACCATGGTTTCAATCATAAGGATTTCATCAGTACTCTACCCTACATTTAACTAAGCCGATGTAATTCCTTTGTCAAACTCAGATATTTTTCGGTTAATAACGGTTGAACGCTACGTTATTTTTGAGAATTCTTCGGAAATTGGTTGTAGAACAGGAGTGTTTATTCCTGTGTTGGACTATTATATATATAAAATAATAGTGCTGGGCTATATATATATATATATATATATATATATATATATATATATATATATATATACATGAAAAGTGAATGGAAATGAATCCGACAGTATGAAATAAATATTTTTCGAAAAAACAAACAAATGATGTTATAATTCGCTGACAGAAATCTGTTTCGACCTTTTATTAAAGCGGTCTTCATCAAGAGCCAAATTTTTGTGATAGAAAGACGGTGTGAGTAAACCGTTACAAACAAGAGTGGTACAAACGAACGTTGAAGTTTGGAGCCGGAATTTTTTTTTAATTTTGAAAATGCATATTCTGTTTGTAAAAAATAAAAAATGAAATCAATTTTCATTTTTTTTATTTTTTAAAATCAGAAGCATTATAATCCACAAAGAAAACTCAAAAGAGTTTGATGTAAATATATAGAAAAAATGTATAAAAAGGTAGTACAATTAGACCCCTCCACATTAGAATCAAGGAACACATCCACACACGTGCATCCTCATTCCATAAACACCTAATCAAATGCAAAAATAAGGACAACAATTTTTCAGTTAAGATAGAGGCTATAATACGCAACATTGGTAATCTCAGAATTAGAGAAAGTTTTAAATAGCTAAATTAGGTCCTAATATAAACAATAGATTAGAATTAAACACAGAATACATAATTAACTAAATTTACACGTTCCATATAATAGGTTTTAGTTTATTTAGTACACATGTTCTCTCATATATATATAATTTTCCCTATCATAAATTTTAAACCTACCAACTATCAATAGATTAGAATTAAACTCAGAATACACGGTTAACTAAATTTACACGTTTCATATATAGCCTTTTTTTTTTTTTTTTTTTTAAATTAAAATTAAATATATATATATATATAGTGATGGGATGATTGAGAATGAAAAGAAGATAATAGAGAAATATAAAAAAATTAATTACGATTAATTTAACAATATTGACATACTTATTAACTCCTTTACATGACATTATTTCTTTAAACCATGACACTATTTCTTTAAACCATAATACCCTCTTAGGATTACGGTCAGTCTAGAACTATTAATAAATATTTAAGGAAAAGTGGGAAAAAAAAAAGAATAAATAATAACAACAAAAGAATGAAAAAACAAATAGTTAAATAAAAAATATATTGAAGCAAAACATTATGCCTTTTGTAATTCAAATATTTGATTTATGATATTTAATCTATTTGAAATTTAAGGGGAGAATGGTTTGTTTTATTTTTATTGTTTTGAATTTTGCATCAATCCTAATATGTAATTATTATATGATTTTTAATATATAATTAATATAATATTTAATCTATTTAAGTTTAAAAGAAAAGAGAAAAAAGTACTCATAAAATATATTTCTTAAAAAAAAAAAAAAATAATAAAAAAGAATCATTTATTTTTTCTATCAATACTAATACATAATTAAGATAATCTTTTATTTACTTATTTACTATAAAAAAATAATTTAAATTAGAGAACAAAGGAGATAAAGGGGGGAAAAAAAGAAAAAGAAGAGAAATAACACAAAAAAAAGAAAGAGAGGGAGAAAGAATAAGAAATGAAAGGTGAAAGCGAAACAAAAGCTAAGTATGTAAAAAATATTTTCTATTAACGGTTTTTATTTATTTGTTCATTTTTGTTTTTGAAATTATGACATGCTCACACGGTTGCAAAACATTGCAACACATTGCAACATCTTACCGGATGTCAGCCTTGTTCTCAACAAACTTTTAAGAAAGAAAAAAAAGAAAGAGAGAAATAAGAAATTACAGTTATTCGCCCATTCATAAAGGAGGAGAAGAAGAAAGAGAGAAAAAAAAGGAGAGGAAAAGGAAATAAGAAGAGAAATTATAACCACACAAATAAAAAAAAAAACATAAGCACGTCATTTCTGAAATAAATCTCTGATGATAAAGCTTCGCTTTGAAATCGATTAGACATATAAACATCTTTTTGTCTTTATTTTTTACGCATTGTATTGCCTTCGAATTTTATCATTTTATGTATAAAAAAGTATTTTAAATAGTTCATAATTCCAGCCACTGCAGACAACATTAGTCTCCGGAAAGATGTAGAAATCCAGGTATTTTGTTTTTTCAAAAAGACAGTATGAAAAGTGAATGGAAATGAATCCGACAGTATGAAATAAATATTTTTCGAAAAAACAAACAAATGATGTTATAATTTGCTGACAGAAATCTGTTTCGACCTTTTATTAAAGCGGTCTTCATCAAGAGCGAAATGTTTGTGATAGAAAGACAGTGTGAGTAAAACGTTACAAACAAGAGTGGTACAAACGAAGGTCGAAACAGATTTCTGTCAGCGAATTATAACATCATTTGTTTGTTTTTTCGAAAAACATTTATTTCATATATATATAATATATATATATATATATATATATATATATATAGTGTGAACAAAAATTATTATTAAGACAATCAGGAATATTTCTTGTATGTTGTTTAATATCAACTAGTTTCGACCTTCGGTCATCTTCAGGAAAAAAATTTCTTATTTGAAGAAATTCTTCATACACTATTAGAAAGGGAGCATTATAGAAGAGTTATAAATGTTCAAGTGTTATAGTGGGTTTAACATGCTGTTAAAATCCGGGTAGGCGAGTGTGTTTGATAGTAGCATGTTCATTCGTTCCATGAAGGAGCTCTATGAGTATAGTGTTGGATATATATATATATATATATATATATATATATATATATATATATATATATTCCAACACTATTATATATATATAATAGTCCAACACTGGAATCAACACTTCTGTCTTACAACCAATTACCGAAGAATTATCACAGACAATACCACCATATCAGAACAACAAAACAGTAAAGAAAGACTAAAGATTCTTGAAGCTCTACACATCAGACATAAATCCTAACCTTAATAAAATAATCTTTGATTCTAACACCAACATACATAATGACTTTAACCAATGTCAATAATTACAAAACCACATTAATTATAAAAACAATAACAAAATGATGATAATACATTAAAAATGAATAGATAAAAATATAACACTTGTATATATATATATATATATGTGTGTGTGTGTGTGTGTGTGTGTGTGTGTGTGTGAGAGAGAGAAGAGAGAGAGAGAGAGAGAGAGAGAGAAAGAGAGAGTGTGTGCGTGTGTGTGCGTGTGTGGCGGGTGTGTCACTAGCCACCATAATAAAATAATCTCAGGATGTTTAGTGTACATTTTAGAGAGTGGGAGTAGATGACGGAAAATCAATTAGTTTGGAAAAGAGTGATCTACGATGTTTGTAAAGCATTTGAAGTACAGAGAATCGAACACTTTATCTTGATTGAAGACATCGAAAGCACAACTTGACCTCGATCCGGTCAGTATGAGCATGTTTGTAACATTTGATTTAGAGTCTGTTTGTCCAAATCGGACTTACTAGTTATATGAAATCTCATGGCAGCAAATAATCGCATGCTAATTTTGCACAGGTCCTTTCGTAACAGCTTACAAGTAACTCCCATCAATTCGATGGCAAAGCGTGTGGATCTCTAGAAAGGCTGAAAATCGATATGCGTTCTACCAAATGTTTTTACGTGATTGAGGAGATGGCCTTATGCAGTAAAGATACGGTATTTATTTCCAGTTTCTCGGTAGCAATATCTCATCTACAGAAAGCAATATTAACATATGTAGAGGTATTGCATGAAATCCACTGAAGTGTTGTAGGTCATATAAAGATCTTTGAAGAAATTAAACAAGAGTTCTTTCAAGCTGAAGCCGTATCAGTACTACAGTAGGGTTACATAACTTGGACTCTATCGAAATGTTTTGGGGAAAGTTAAATGGGAACTATACCAGAATACTGCGTACTATTTTAAACAAATCTGAGAAGCAGCACCCTAAAAACAGCAGTGGTACGTACATTTACATCACACCTCGTAAACCACTCAAGATAAGGTAGCAAAACATGCTGGACAGTATTGGAGAAGTAAGGACGAATTCATAAGGAAATGAAAAAGGAAATGAAAAAAAAGAAAGAATGTGGAATGAGGAAATACAAATGAATGAATAAGGAAATTAGAGATGAAAGAAAAACAAAGAAGGAAATATAGAAAAAAGAAGTTGAGAAGAAAGGAAAGAACGACAGAAAGAAGAAAAATGAAAAAAGGGCAAAAAGAAATAAATAAAGATTGATGAAAAGGAAAGAAAAATAAATGAATAAGGAAATTAGAGATACATAAGAACCAAGAAAGAAAGGAAAATAAGCGAAGAATAAAGGAAGAAAAGAACGAAAGGAAATTTAAAAGCGGAGAAATGAAATAAATGAACATTAGGGGAAAGGAAAGTAATATAAATGAATGACGAATTTAGAGATGAAAGAAAAACAATGAAAGAAAAAAAGAAAAAGGAAACTAGATAGAAAGGATGAAAAGAAGAAAGGAAAAAAATGAAAAAGGGAGAAAACAAAGAATGAGGAAAAAAGGAAAGAATAAACGAATAAGGAAATTAGAGATGAAAGAACAAAGAAAGAAAAAAAGGCAGATAAGAAAAAAAAAGCAAGTACAAAAGGAAGAAAAGAAGGAAAGGATGAAAATGAAAAAGGAAAAAGAAAGAAAGAAAGAATGGAGAAAGAGGTAACAAAAATAAAGGAATAAGGAAATTAGTGATTGAAAAAAAAACAAAGAAGGAAATATACAAAAAAGAAGCAAGGAAGAAAAGAACGAACGAAAGAAAGAAAAAAGAAAGAAAATGAAAAAGGAGGAAAAAGAAAAAATACATACGAGGAAAATAAAAAGAAAGGAATAATGAAATTAGACATGAAAGAAAAAACAAAGGAAGAAAGACAGAAAAAAGCAAGGGAGAAAGGAATAAAAGAATGAAAGAAAGAAATGAAAAAGCGGAGAAAAGAAAGAAAGAAGAAAAAGAAAGAAAGCAAATGAATAACGAAATTAGAGATGAAAGAAAAACAAAGAAAGAAAGATACAAAAAAACATCGAAGAAAGAAGAAAGAAGAAAGAAAGAAAGAAAAAAGAAATGAATGAATGAAAATAAAGAAAAGAAGGGGAAAAAAAGAAAAGAAAATAAACAACGGGAAAATAAATTGATAAATAATGTCGAAGAAGAAAAAAATAAGAGAGGAAATAAAAAAAATATCTAAAGATAGGAAGAAAGTCGAAAGTTACAGGTGGGGGGAATACAGTAATGCCCGAAATGGTATCACGTGACTTTTAGCATGTTTCAAATGATTAAAGATGACACCCAACACAATAAAAGGCATCTCTCCTCCACTCCTCATACACACTCCCAACAGCAACATCAACCATTTTCCATTCCAGACATCTTCGCCCAATTTTGTTTTTTCTATCTTGAGTTACAGACATTTAATTTTTTTTTTCTAAAAAAGTCCATTCATTTTTTTTAATTAGACCTTTTTCTCTACTTTTCTTTTTGTTTTAAAAATAATGTTTTGTTTTAAAAATAATGTTTTATGGTCTTTCGTTGGTTTTTTAATAAAGCACTTTCATAAAAGACAACAATTTTGTTTTACAGAAAAGGCTTGTCATTTTTGTTTCTTTGTTTTTGTGTGATACAATAAACTCTTCTGTTCCTGGTTTGGTTTGGTTTGATTTGATTGGTTGGATTTTACGGCATGTCAACCCTTGTCGCGCTATTTTATGCCTAAGACGTTTTGTTTCATTCATTCTTGATAGTAATCAATTTTTATTTCAAACTCACTTTTTAGACATTTTTTAAACTCATTTTTTCAATTTAAACAATAGATGGAACCGTAACAGGTACTACCACTCCGACTCAGAGTGGATCTGTGAGTAATGGTGATGAAGGGATGTTCCACAGTCAGTCAAGCTCCAGAATTAAAGCTTCATCATTAGATGCAATTTAATGTCATACCCAGAACAATGGTTTGGTTTGGTTTGGTTTGGTTTCTTTATTTCTATAGTTATTGGTATATCAACATTCATGGGATATTTAATGCCGAAGCTATCCTTGTAGAAGAGTAGTTGTATTATTTAACCCATAGCTGAAGGGATGAGAGTGTTCAACTGTTTTCCAGGGGTATTTGTTCGAAAGTGAACGTAGTGCGGAGGGAGTTTAACTTGCTGGAATGGCGTACCAGGCGTATTATATATGCTATATATAAATATATATATATATATATATAATATATATATATATATATAAGGTATTTATATATCTATTTATTAGGTGAAAAGGAACATTCACAACCATATTGGTTTCATGCGATAATCATTGGTGAAAATGTTTCAATTGACATTTGAAAAGATGTTTAATTGACATTTGAAACATCTTCACCTGTGATTGATCGCATGAAACCAATATGGTTGAATGTTCCTTTGTCACCTAATAAATAGATAGTATTTATATATTTATCTTATATATATTTATATATATATATATATTATATATATATATATATATATATATATATATATATATATATATAACCCTCCGCACGAGCAGGACGCGATACAAGTCAATTTCTTAAACGGAGTCTAACAGGTTTGAATTAAGAGTTTTCCTTTTAGACTAGTTAGCTAGCCATGGTTAAACAGCTCAGTATGCCCTACAGTTTACCCATAGCTGAGGGTAGAGTAGTTGGATGCATACCATGGCCAATTTCGCTATGTGAAATAAAACGGTCCGTCCAGGATTTGAAATCGGGTAGATGAGTCCATTATCCACAACTATAACAATTACACCACGCGCCTCCACAGCGGAATATATGTAGGCGTAAACTACATGTAAGTGGGTATTTACCCAACCCATTTGGGTATGATGGTCGCAAGTACGGGACAGACAGCGAAGATCGAACTCGCTATTCAGTAGTAATGAATCTGCAAGGGGAACTTGTTAACCATTACACAACAATGAGACGCCCTTGTGTTTACCCATCTCGTTTGCCACGGGCAAGATGCGACAAAAGATCTCAAGTAAAGGGCATTTAGCGCAGATCGAATTCGTTATTCAGTAGTAAGGATATCTGAGACTAGCTTACTAACAATTATAAGTCGTCGGGGCGGCCTAAAGTCGGTATCAGCCAATCAGCGAGGGAGTCTATCCCCTTTTCAATAGCGCTAGAGCAAGGAGATTGTTTTGGCATCTGAGGTGGAGCGCCACACCTACCATCAGCTCCTTACTTTATCGCACAGATCCCTGTGCTACTCATACGCTGAGTTGGCGAGGACCGGAATCGAACTAGGAACCATGTGGTTTCTAGCCGAACGCTCTACCGACTGAGCTAACCCGGCACTCTAACAATTATACTACGATGGAATTCCTCAATATCATAGGTAGCGTATGTACATGGAACGAAGGGGCTCATTAACCGGAGCTTCATTGTTGTAGGTGATGACCCGTAATGCCTGTCATGAGGATTGTGGTGGCTAAGCGATCTGTCACCCGGTTTCTAACATGCAACACTTCGAAACTTACTTGTGTAAGACGGGTGGTTAGAGAATCTCGAACTGATCAATCGGCTGACCCTATCAAGCCTAGCACTTACAGGATTAAGTCGCAATCCTATTATTGAAATTGCTCTTATGGCAACAAACGCACAAACCATTTTTATCTTATAGATGTTAGAATATTGTGGCGGAGGGTCATCTACACTATTCAATAATTTATCAATACACATGAAGTTGATGAAAATTATTTCTACCTGTTTATTAAACCGAGCAAAAATATTTACCTTTAAACTATTCACTTAAAAATCATATATACAAAACAAAATAATATTTGGCATTAAATAGCCCACAAGTGATGTGGTGCCATTACAAAAATAACCAACCAACCACGATCTATATGTCCTATAGATCGACCATAATGAAAATGACAGTAATAGTAACGAAAGAATGAGTCTAAACTCCACAGAGATCTGAAACTGGAACCTCATAATCGGACTTTAGTGTCATACGCAAAACATCATACAAATAGATGACATAATATATATATATATATATATATATATATTATAATGGAGATTGTGTGTTTTTCTGTCTGTAGCTGAAACTATATTCCTAAAGTCACAATTCCCTTATTTATTGACATCACATTCTCAATGATTTTATTTTTATCTAAACCTTAATTATTATTAAAATTGTCTTACATTATTAATACTGTTAACTATGTCTACATACTGACAACATGCAATTATATTTATATATACAACAAAATAGCGGTTTACAGTGTGAACGGGAAAGCTAATTTGCATATTAATATTAAAAAATCGAATTTAATAAATATGTGCTTAGTATTATTGATTTCTAACTGTTTGGTTTTATTTTAATGAATATAAGCAAAAATCTCTTCAATAAATCTTAAATGAAATCCATTAACAAGAAAAAAATAACTGTCATTTTATTCTTTACTTCCTCTTTTAACTAAATACTTAAATTAGAAAAAATAACAATGAAAGACGAGAGTGATGGAAGAGTAAATTTCAGTTGTTCCATTTTTTATTATACTCCCTCTGGTTCAAATCTTTTATTATACTCCCTCTGTTTCAAATCTTTTTATCTGTATTCTTATTTAGTTTCATTAGCCTTTCTAATTAATACAATATTTTATTATATTAAAACTTAAATACTTGCACCCGGAGGGTGCATATATTTGCTAGTATTAAGAATAGAGATTCGCTTCCGGTTTTTATCTTAACAAAAAATACGTTACTGCTTACGTCACATTTCCCAAAATCGTCATAACATAAATACACTCAAAATTTAAATATGCAACATTAGACAGTCCTCATTGTTTTTTTAAACAAGTTTTAATAAATACATGACTGGTATTATATATCTATATATTGTTTGTTTTATTTTAATAAATATTTAAAGTTTACATTTTAAATTGTTTTATTTTTTAATCTTTTAATGAATTTGATGATTTTACTTACTTAGGGTACAAACTCACTGACATTGAATTTTTTACTCCCATCCCTAAGGCAATATGTTTCAAAAATCTATTTTTACATCACCCGGAGGGTGTTTTTTTATTTTGTACTAGTATATATATATATATATATATATATATATATATATATATATATATATATTATTATTATTATTATTATTATTATTATTATTGGCATTTCAGGCTCGAAGACTATAATAAAGTTTTTGTGCCCCTAAAGATGTTGATGTGCTGGTGTTTTGTTGCCGCTAGTATCCAATTGCCGCTTTAACTTTTCCGTTTCAGTGGCATCTGTAAATAATCCAAAACCATGGTAGACCCTTAATTTTTCCTCTAATAATATTATATATATATATATATATATATATATATATATATATATATATTGAGAGAGAGAGAGAGAGAGAGAGAGAGAGAGAGAGAGAGAGAGAGAGAGAGAGACATTCTAAAGGATACGAACATTATCTATATGGACTATAGATGAGACCTCAACATATACTTCCACACCGGGTCATAGTGGAATTGGACGTAATGTCAACAAAAGGATGAGTCCACACACGCCGGAGCTTTAGAACTGGAGTCTCATAATCGGACCCAGTTTAGTGTCATACCCAGGGAACCATACAGCTACATAGATAATTAATTTTCAAAGAGTTACGAACGTGATGTATATGACCTCTAGATGAAAGCTTAACGGAGATACCATACCGGATTATTGTGGTAATGGTCTAGTAATGACTTAAAAGCAATTATATGGCTTCTGATAACTATCTCCTACTTATTAATTGATGTGTGTGTAAAGGGATATCAAAAGTATAGCTTGAACAAGGTAGATTTTAATAGGTTATCTATCTCTACATATATAAAGGGCAGTTGTGTGTATATGTATACATACATTTCCGGAGGAAACTTCGAAAATAAAACAATTAACGACAAAGTAAATATATACACACATTAAATATCACCAGAGCTTGGTTTATATTCGTGAAGATAATTTAAAAAATTGATTTATATTCGTGAAGATAATTAAAAGATAAAATTTAAATAATAACAGCTTGGATTTTTTTTCATTTAATATTTTAGATAGTAGACATTAACATTTCTTTTTAGTGTAGTTGGATCAATGCATGGTCTATTTTTTTTACATAGGGTTTAAATGGGGCATCCTACGAGGACTCAACTCACGATTCAGTAATAATGGATCTACGGGACTAACTTAAAAGCATCCCCCTCTATCCTGGCGATGCCGGGTAGCCGCTGCTAGTATATATATAAAGGGCAGTTGGCGTATATGTATGTCCAGATGAAATTACGAAAATAAAAGAATTAACGACAAATTATCACCAGTTCTTGCTTTTTGGGCAAAAATTAGGAAGATTTGATTTATAGTCGAACATATTTAAAAAATAAAATACACAGATATAGCATTAAAATTCTACTTAAAAATTGTACAGCATTTGTAAATCTGAAAAGAAAACAAATCAATAAACCAGGGTTTCACCCTCCCTCTACCCAGTTAATGCTGGGTAGCTGTTTCTAGTATAATATAAAAATGAAGGCTGCTCTGTCACCTGGGGCTGTAGAATACGCCAACTACACCTCTATACAGTGATAAGCCCCCCCCCCTGCGGCCCCTGTTGGCTGTGGGTGGCGACACGTTATGTTTAAGGACGGAATTCTGGTGGCTGAGCAACCCATGACTTGCAACACTCCCCCTTTGGCCCTTACTAGACAGGAGGTCAGAGAGGCTCCCACCGATCAATCAGCTGGTCACACCAAGCCCTAACACCTATATGGTTGTTTCGACTCTATTACCTTTATAGCACCCCCCTTTATCATATAAGTTCTAGAAGGCGGTGGTTGAGGGTCTTATTGTCCTGGGTATGTTGTTAAACTGTATATAATGGTAAAGTTCTAATTCTGGAGCTCTGGGGAATGTGGAGTACCCCTTCTTCGCCATTACTCCAAGGTCCTCTCGGTAGTACCTGTTAGAGTCCCATCTATGGTTTAAGTAGAAGAAATTGGGTTAACAAAAATCTTTTTGAAAAATTGACTTCAAAAAAAGAATTTTCAATTCTTATCAAAACTGAATAGAATAAAACGTCTTCGGCATAAAATAACCCAACAAGTGTTGACATGCCGTAAAATAAAATAAAAAAACCAAACAAACAAGAGAAAGAAAGATAAATAGAAGGA
Source organism: Doryteuthis pealeii (assembly GCA_023376005.1). Taxonomy (NCBI): domain Eukaryota; kingdom Metazoa; phylum Mollusca; class Cephalopoda; order Myopsida; family Loliginidae; genus Doryteuthis; species Doryteuthis pealeii. The sequence goes on along the minus strand of CM042142.1, from coordinate 84,077,019 downwards.
TTTCCTGATGTCAGTAGACAATTAATATTACAAGTTACATGAAACCTAAACATCGTACATAATGAAAATAATGAAACGTTTTGTTCGTTGGTTAGATTTTCCGGCATGTCAAGTCTTGTTGGGTTATTTTATGACGAAGACATTTGGTTCATTCATTCTTGACGGGTATTCTTTTTTAAAAACTCAAATTTTTATAAACAGATCTTTTAAAAAAAATTTCTATTTAGCCCATAGATGGGACCCTAACTGGTACTACCACTCCGGATAAGTTTAGTGAATTTCTTTCAATGAAATTTACTATATTTATTTTTTCTGCCAGATTTTTCCTTTCTGTTTTCCGTTTATGTTTTGTTAATTAAAAAACATGTATTTTTATTCCGGTCGAATTTCATTTCCCCTTTTCTGTAAGAAATATCTTTTTTAAATTTATTATTCGTTTATTTTTCTGCTGTTTTGTCGCAAGCAATTTATTCATTCATCTCACCCGTAAGTGTAAAATGCAAGCCGGATTTACACCTGTCGCATCTCATTTATCCAGGTGACAAATCTAATTTAACGATGGGAAGTATACACTATCCCGCCCGCTTTTCTAAGCCGGCATTTTTTTTCTCTTTTAATCCTGAACTCCTTTCTGTTTTCAACGTCTTCTCTAATCTATGTAAACACGGACCTGTTTGACCTGTTAGTTAAGACATTTTGCACATGCGCATTTTATGCAAAGTAAAAAAGTCGAACAAAGTGTGAGGGAGGGAGAGAGGGAAGGTGGGAGAATATGCTATTTGGATATTTTTTTCCATTTAATTAGAAATTTTTATCAATTAAAAAATAACAACAACAAAAAATAACCTTTTTAGTTATTCCAAACATGTTCATGTTTTTCAAACTTTAAAGATTTAATTTTTAAGCTAAAAGATTAGTTTTTGCACCCACGGTTCCTGCAGACTATTAAAAAAACGGGGACCATATGACCTTTAGGCACCCTTTTGCTATCTCGATTCGTGGGAATATTTTTTCCATTTACACCGTCAAAATCCGGTTAATTGTTAACAGACGATTTTTAGATTTAAAAAAAATTATAACCCTAACCCCTAACCCTAACCCCTAACAAACAACCGGATTTTGACGGTGTAAATGAGAAAAGTGTCCTTGTGGGTCGAGATCGCGGAAGGGGTGCCTAATGGTCCGAAAACGGTTGTAAATTCCACATTATCGAACAAAGAACACTCGAAGAAGGCCGAGGAATAAATAGCAACAATTTTTTAAGAACCATTTTTTTTTGTTTGTGCTCAGCTTCTTTTGAGTAGAAATCACCAGAAAATCCGGTGACGTTAAACTGCATCTGGCGGAGAGGTTTCAATTCTGGCAGCTCAATGGACTGAAGCTTTAGAATACACCGACTGCACCTCTGAAGTGGGTAGCAATCCATGATGCTTAAGGAGGGAACCCTGGTGACCGAGTAGTCCAGGCCATGTGACACTCCATTTTGACCCTTACTGGGTGGTCGGAGAGGTCTCTCATATCAATCGGCTGGTCACATCAAGCCCTTCAACCTTAATGATTGTCCCCACCCTATTGCTTTTATGGCAAGCCCCAACCCATTTTATCATATATGTGCTAGAAGGCGGTGGCTGAGTGTCTTAATGTCCTGGTATATCTGATGGTGAAGTTCTAATTCTGGAGTTATGGGGAATGTGGAGTACCCCTTCATCAACATTACTCCCAGGTTCACCTAGAATAACCTATTAGGGTTCTATTTATAGGTTAAATAGGAGAAATGAGTTTTTAAAAATGTGTTTAAAAAGTTGATTTTAGAACATATAAAAACTGAGTACCAATAATTAATAAAACAAAACTTCATAAAATAACCCGAGAATAGTTGACATACCGTAAGATCCAAAACAACCAACCAATTTGGAGCTCTGCAGATAGTGGAGTATCCTTTCATCGCCAGTACTTCCAAGTCCACTCTGACTCGGAACTTCAATGCTAAAATTATTATAATATCATTTTTTTTAAATTTCTTTTCTGATTTTCTGATAAAATTTATAGTTCATCCTATATGAAAACATATCTGTTTAACGTGCATATTTCATAACTCAGTCTTTTGAAATCTCTGTAGGATGCAAATACTGCACTCTGATTATAGGCAGAGAGTTAATTTTAGATCTGAGGCAGTGTGCATAGATACAAAAACTCTCATCCTACGTCGAATTCGCGCATAATTAATGTTAATATGTTCTGATACCATATATGAGGACATTTTTTTTCTTATACTCCCTCATCTCACGTTTCATTTTGAATAGATTTCCCTCCCTGTCTAGACAACACTTTATTCATTCTAATGTCCTGATGAAGGTTTAAAAAAACTGAAATGTTTTAGCGTCACCTTCAACATATAAAATAAATCTATCTTCATCGAATACTTTGTTGTTCTTAAGTTCTACATACTGTTGGATTTATGTCCATAATAAACCACCTATATATATATATATATATATATATATATATATATATATATATATATATACAGATATATATATATATATATATATATATATATATATATATATATATATAATTTAATATACCAAGCGTGTTGGTAAATCCTTGCGGTGAGAAAAAACCCAGCAAATAGTTTGATTGTAAAAATATACTACCAAACATCAACCAGGGAGAAAAAAATTTTTGAAAAAAAGAAAAGACCAAGATAGTCGTACAAAAAAAATCTATTGGTACAGTATTTGGCCAAAAGAAAAAAACAATTTATATGTATATATATATGTATATAGATATATATATATTCATATAACCGCTAGGAAAAAGCTAATAAGTAAAAAGTGCCGATACCTAAGTAGAGCCAATAATAAAGATAAATCTAATGAGTCAAACGAACCTACTATTAGTTTCGCTTAATGTATATATATATATAGGAAGTAAACCCCTAAAACTAATCCGGAACCAGAGTCCCTAAGATGGAGTAACACTGAATTTCAGCGTTACACTGAATCTCCTGCGACACTGCCGTTGCCAAACTGTACTGATTTCTTACCTTTCCTTTGGACCACAGTAGCAGAGTGGAGAGAGGGGATCTGACGCTTGGGCAACAGCACATCCTCCATATCAAACCGTACAGGTTATGTAGTCCCTAACTCCAAAAAAAAATTGGACACTACGCCATCGTCTTTTGCAGACGGAAGGATGCCAACATATATACAATGGCAGGTTTATAAGCTGAAAAACGAAACCTCAATCCAAATGAGTAGAAGCAATTCTTTATTTAATGATTATAAGTAAAGCATTCACTGATAGTCAAGATCGATTTATACTAGAGTATATACGGTAAATATACAATTGATTTATTATTTTGTTCATTTGGTATATTCATTCTTTTTTTAATCTTCTCACATCAACTTGAAAAAGACAGAAACATTTTTGTATAGAATATATATATTTTTAATACAATATCTATATACAAACTGACAACTAATTCATTTGATAGTTCCCAAAAATACCCTCTTAAATTATTCTTCTTGCCATTTTTCTCAAACAATCCAAATCAATCTTAAACATTTTTGTACGCTATTGCTGTTTTAGATCTGATTAAGATTTTTTTCTAAAAATATGTTACTCTATTAGCAAAAAAATCCAATTTGTTTTTGAAATTCGCAATCTACAGCTCGAGGGAAAATATTTAAAAAGTGTCTACCATGATTAGTAAGAAGATTTATTAAGTTTCAATTAGATGACATCTATACTTCTTTTAATTTTTCTAAGATAAAATATAAAATGGTAGTAAAACCAGCCATAATTGAAAGTACTCACCTGAAGATCGATTGCGTGAAACTCTGAGTCATGAATATCTTTTTATATTCTAAAATAATTCATATATATATATATTATATATATAGGGTCATCCACAGACACGTGTTTCGACTTATCAAGTCTCTTGGTGTGCTAGACATTTTGTAAGCTAACTACAGCCGGAATTGAACTCCGGTCGGTTGGGTGTCAGTCCGGCACCTTAACCATTAGGCTGTCTTCACTTACAGAATGGGATGGGGATTTTAACTGTTTTAATACACACATCGCTTTGTGTGTAAAGGCCGTCACAGAGTGCTCCATTCCTTATAGAGAAGAGCGTTGCGTTTACGCTTGAGTTGGCGGCCGTCAGCGAGATCCCCCCGCCCAGAGTGTGTGTGCGTGTGCGTGTGTGCGTGTGCGTGTGTGTGTATGTTTACCTAACCTCTCCGCACGACTAAGATGTGACATAAAGTCAATTTTAAGCGCAGTTTAACTGGTTTGCATACAGTTTTTCTTCTCATAAACCGGTTGCTATAACAAAGTTAAAGATCCCAGTCTGCCCTACTATTTTATCCATAGTTGCTGGGGGATAGTTGGATTCATGACTTTCAGAGGGTTATTAGCACTATAAGAAAGGAGACAACTTCATCCTCGATTTGAACTCATTTGCAATTAAATAAGTCCTTTCCGCATTGCCAATTTGAAAAAAAAAACAAGATTGCCATAAATATATTTCCTGTCATATTGAATTTCATTAAAATGTTGAAATTTCATAATCATAATATTTCACTTTAATTGAATTACTTTCGTTATAACAGGGATTTTTCAATTAAATTATAAATCCATTCTGTATCACTAATGTCATATTCAAGATTGACACAAATTTATTCAATTTCATATTGAGATTCATCAAAATGCTGAAATTTCACAATCATAATATTTCAATTTAATGAAAACACAATTATCCTAAAATAAATTCTAAAACTGTCAGTTTCGTGCCTATGCCATTTTCAAACAAAATGTTGAATTGAAACACACATTGGCGAGAAACCAAGCACTGTTGCCTTCATGTCTTCGCTACTCTAATTTAGATATACAAGTTCTATAGGGTGATTGCGGGGTTATCCCATTTTCAATTATGTCCACCTTGGTCATTTTAAACAATTTGAGATAAAGTGTAGTTACCTTCCCAATAGTGTCTGCCTCGGACTAAAAAGATTGGGAAAAGGATAAAGTGTGTGTAGATTTAATATGGGATAGAGCCCAATAAAGTCTTCATAATATTATGATTTTGAGGCTGAACGTGGTTCCGAGGCCTTAGCCTCAATACCACTACCCAAAGTGCCTCAGTGATATTTACTATACTATATATACTAGTCAGCATAATACTCACGTATTTATGAAGATTGGGACATACCCATTAATGTTCATAGGTAGGGTATATAACAGAATTTAACTTTGGACACAGTTTCCGTTTTTTTCTTCTTTCTTTTTTAATTGACGCCATTTTGTTTTTTTAAGGTTTTTTTATGGAGTTTAGATGCTGTTTTTTATTTTTTTTATTTGTTTTTTTTACTCATAAAGTCCTGATTTTGTTTATTCTTCTTACTGAACAGATTATTTCATCCTATTTCCATATAAACATACATCAAACCAATATATTTCTTACTTTCATAAGTTTTTTTTAACTCCTTTCTACTAAATATGTATATACATAAACTATATATATACTCTCCGGTAAAGCAAACGTCCCAGGCGCTGCGGTTAGAAAATAAGATCATGCTGACCGTCTTCTGGGAATTAAAAGGAGCCCTCACTATTGATTCTCTTGAAAAAATGCTTCCAGTTGCCAATTCTTTAGGCAAGTCGGCCGGGGAGTGACCTACTGCCGGCATCAGCGAGACGGAAAAGGAGTATATCTCCGTTTCACAAGCGCTAGGCCAGGAAGATTGTTTTGGCGTCTGAGGTGGAGTGCCACACCTATCACCAGCTCCCCACTTTACCGCAGAGATCCAAGCTGTGCTACTCTTGGGTACTGGATAATTTCTTCACTTGCCCATGGAAGGACTCTAACATTAATTCGAGACGTATGCCGCATGATAATCCCATGAGAAATTAAATAAATCGCAGATGGAACAAAATTATGAGAGGTTATTTTTTCAGTAGACGCCTTTTCCAAAGAGAAATAAATGGGTATTACTAAGAAACTGTTACAGACAAAATTAAATAGATTTCAAATTAGTGTATTTCTTGTTAAAGCAAACTATTGTATTGTCCAATGAAAATGTAAGAACTACTAATAATGTGTATGCTCAAAAGTAGGTATGCCTATGCTGTTCTCAGGTTGACACGATTCTGTCTAATAAATTTTCAATCTCAAGACAAATGAATTTCGGAAGGAACACATCCTTCCGAAATTCATTTGTCTTGAAGAAAGGATTTTTTTTCTGTGAAAATTTCGGTTTTAAAGTTTGGAAGAAAATCATATTTTCCATGAGTTTTTGTATCGATTTATTAGTTACTGTTACATTTATCAAAAATAATTTTTGCCCAGCTGTGACCAAACGTTGGTTTCTGTCATTGGGCTCTCATCTTTATATTTACTAAGTTTTATCTGATAAAATGCCAAAGGCGTATGTATGAAGATTGTATAGCCTTCAAAAATATGAAATCACTGTCGGATAGATTGTCCATTTCGTAAACATTTGGATTGAATATTTCCCATTGGTTAAAAAATATGATAAACCATGCATCATCATCATCATCATCATCATCATCATCATCATTACCATCATTTCGTGCTGTCAGCATGGATTCACATGACTCCTTTTCGCCAAACGTCCCTATCGGTCATCTTCCTTGGAATCAGTATTTTTATAAATTTTTAAAAAAAATATAATTGATTTTTAAACATTTTGTTTGTCTGGCACATGAAATGGTCACCCAGTTAAGTACTGAACCGGCTCATATCTGTTTAACTGCAATGATCAGGTTTTCAAATATAAAGCCTCATAATTATCATCATGTCATACTAACAGTATGGATACCCACGCCTCATTCTCACAACCCATACCTGGCAGTTCTTCTACACGGTATCCAGAATCCGTAAAGAGACTTTTTTATTCTTTGATGGAATTTTAATTTTACAAAGTGCATCCTTCAGCAAGTGATAAGGAACTGATTTAATAATTTTATTTTTGATGTTGTTTAGTTTGACTGTGTTTAACGGCCTATCAACCCAATTTTTTTTGTAAATATGATTTGTATGGAAATATTTTGTAGGTAACTAATTTATTTTGAAACAAGATTTTAGAATACGAAACAAAAGTTGGTACTCAAGTTCGCTTTAGAACGTATTTTAGAATCATTTTTTATCCTATAGATGGGACCCTAACAGGTACTTCATCTCCAGGTCATAGTGGACCAAGGAGTAATGGTGAAGAAGAGTACTTCACACTCCACAGAGCTCCAGATTTAAAAACTTCACCATTAGATGCGGTTTAATGGAACTCCCAGGACGCTAAGACCCTCAGATACTGCCTTCTAGCACATATAGGATAAAATTATAGGGGCTTGCCATAAAGGCAAAGGGTCGGGCAATCATATAGGTACTAGGTCGTGACATGACCAGCCGATTGATCAGTGGAATCCTCTCCCACAGCCCGTTTAGTCTAATTGAGTGCCAAAGTGGAGTGTTGCATGTCATGGACTGATCACCACCTACGGCCAACAGGTGGCTCGATTGGAAGGTGGTCTTACCTTTCTGCAGAGGTGCAGTAGCGTATTCTACAGATGCAGCCGGCTGTTGTGTAGATTTGATTGACTTAAATAACTGAAGGTTTAGATTGAAAGTAATTTTAAAAAAATTAGTTAAACCCTTTACTCCCACTGGGAAGTCAGTGCCTGAATTGCATTTTTATTTAACCCTTAAAACATCTTACACATGTACAGATCACATTCCTTACTAGCCACGGTTCTACTATTTGACTGTGGCTCCTAGAGGGTTTCTATGCGGATGCTCCACCGACTGAGCTAAACCGGTACCTTATTTGTTGAATGACCCTCATAAACAACTTATATAAGGAATTAACATAAGAATTTCCTGTATTGTCCACGCCGAGGATTTAAAAATGGTAATAAGGTAATGCTTGTCTGTCTGCTAGAAGCGCGTTTTAAATCATAGAACACACATGACGATCCCATCTTTGCGGTGTCCTCGTAATCGATTATTCACTTATTAGAAAATCGATCTTCAAACGAATCAATCAATAGGCGAACGGGAGAATTCGGCGTAATAAGCCATTGAAAGTATTCGGCGTCTACTTTGGCGATAACCTGAATGAGACCCGGTGAATACTGTCAAACAATTGGTCCAGATTATCCCCCAGGCCCGCGTTCGTTTTTGCCCGCTCTCTGTCGAAACCTGTTAAAATTGGCGCGAACATTTACAGTGTGTTTCTGTTATGAGTAGGGAATATTCAAAAGATCGGCCATTTTGGTTCAGCTGGTCTGTACACAACGGAAGGAATTAGGTTTTGCTTGGACAATCGATAAAAGCCATTGCCCAAAGCAGTCCATACACATCCAGGCAGACATTGTTTAAAAGTACGTTACGGATCGTTGACATTGTTTCTGAAGTTGGTTCAGATTAGTATCTTTATTCTTGTTGTATGTACCACTATATTTCGTGTAAGTGAGGTTTAGTGGCACTTAGCGTAACGGTTCTCCAAATCGAATTGGTGGCCCGAGTTCAAACCATGGACGAAACTGATTATGTTTTACGTAGCGCTTAAAAACTAGTATAATTGCTACATGCTATATATAAATATATATATATATATATATATATATATATATATATATATATATATAAGGTGTGTCAAAAAGGTATCAAGATTTTTTGTACATTTTGACACACGTTGTATTCTGAAAGAATTAAAGTTCCATTCATTGTTCATTTTTATCTTTGTAAATACAGCTTTAAACTCGGAACTTTTATGACACACCTTGCATTCTGAAAAGATTAATGTTCCATTCATTGTTCATTTCTATCTTGGTAAATAAAGGTTCAATCTCGAAGCTTTTATGACACACCTTATATATATATATATATATATATATATATATATATATATATTATAGGTGATACACCCTATAAGACTAATGGAATGCGCCGACAGGGATAATTGTGGCTTGGCAGTAAGCCAATGCGAGTATGCCAATAACTCTGTTCGTCAGACGTAATTTCCACATCTCTCTATTGTATTTGTCTACTTTCTGTTAATACATCTTTCTACCTTTGTTAACCGTCGTTTTGTTCTTATTTGACCCCTTAAAACCTCACAACAATATGTATATATATATATATATATATATATATATATATATATATATATATAGAGAGAGAGAGAGAGAGAGAGAGAGTTGTTTTTTTTTCAATACATATATATGTGTATGTATATATATATGCATATACATGTAAAATCATTCTTGTAAAAGAACGGTAAGGATGATTTTAGCATCAAATAAAACATGGAGGTTGAAACCAAATCAAACCAGGCTTATTAAACTGAACATAATTTCTGATAGGCAAATAGAAAGTGCACTTTCGCAATGGTTATTAGAGTTGGAAATCAACCTGATAAACCGAGTTCAAATCCTAGACGAAATGGTTTGTGTTCAATTATGCATATGTTTGGTTTGATTATCTTAACAGCATATCAACTCCTTATGGGTTATTTAATATCGAAATTTGATTTAGTTGTAAATGCTTGTTTCTAATAGTTATTGATAGGTTTAGTTTGGTTTGATTTATTTCCACATATCAAATTCAAACCTGAAATTCTATCCTAGTTTTGTTATATACCCACATCGGGTATATAATATATATATATATATATATATATATATGATAAGTTGTAAACACGGTTTGTTTGGAATGGCTTTTTTGCCGACAAATTTTGGGAGAATAAGTGCTTAATTGGAGTCGTACCTAATTTTGAAAATTAATTAATTAATAATGAATTAGGCGGGAATTAATGTTTAGCCATACATTTAAATAGGTATTCCCGCCTAATTCATTATTAATTAATTAATTTTCAAAATTAGCTACGACTCCAATTAAGCACTTATTCTCCCAAATATATATATATATATATATATATATATATATATATAGAGAGAGAGAGAGAGAGAGAGAGAGAGAGAGAGAGAGAGAGAGAGAGAGAGAGAGAGAGAGAGAGAGAGAGAGATTAGAGACTTACTTAGCGATGATCGGTGATCTTGATCACTTAATTACTCTGGTTACTTGTTGCTGGTTCTTGCTGATTCTTCTTCTATCTGCAACATCTTGTGTCTTGTCTAGTTGAGTTCTTCTATCTAA